>CM016618.1:13427280-14027280 GCA_005393395.2 Gossypium australe | reverse complement strand
TTCAGTTTAACAAAAGTTACGAAGGATGAGGCCTGATGTAGTGTTGAAAATAAAAGAGGAAGTCAAGAAACAGTTTGATGCTGGTTTTCTACAAGTGGCCAAATACTCAGAGTGGGTTGCCAACATCGTACCTGTTCCTAAGAAGGATGGAAAGGTCCGGATGTGTGTAGACTACATGGACTTAAATAAAGCCAGCCCAAAGGAAAATTTCCCTTTGCCTCATATTGACACGTTGGTGGATAATACGATAGGATACTCATTGTTTTCTTTCATGGATGGTTTTTCGGGATACAATCAGATCAAGATGCACCCTGAGGATATGGAGAAAACTACTTTCATAACATTGTGGGATACCTTTTGTTTTCCTAAGTATGAAACATGAAAATAAAGGATTAAAAGCACCTTTTTACATAAATAAGGGCTAAATCATCCAAAAACATGTTAAATGTGGGATTAAAATATGTTAGATTTACGGTTTATCATAGAGAAACAGATCAAAGACAACAGATCTTACTTTCCTGAAGTTGCAGGAGGAAGATTGAAGACATCAGTCTTATCTCCCTGAGTTTGTAGTGGAGCAGATTGAAGATGATAGATCTTACTTTCCTGAAGTTGCAAGAAGAAGATCGAAGACATCAGTCATTGTCTCCCTGATGTTGCAGTGGAGCAGATTGAAGATGACAGATCTTACCTTCTTGAAGTTACAGGAGGAAGACCGAGGACATTAGTCTGGTCTCCCTGAGTTTGCAATGGAGCAGACTAAAAAAATAGCAGATCTGACGTTCTTGAAGTTGCAGTGAAGCAGATCGAAGACATCAGATTTTGTCTCCCTGAGTTTGTGGTGGAGTAGAAAAAAATAGCAGATCTGGCGTTCCTGAAGTTGCAGTGAAGCAGATCAAAGACATCAACTTTGGCTCTTTGAGTTTGCAGTGGAGTAAACTAAGGATAGTAGATATTGTCTTCTTGAAGTTGCAGTGAAGCAGATCGAAGATACTAGCTTATCTCCCTGAAGATATAGCCATTTACAAGACCGGGCAAAATGAGACCTTTTATCATCTTTGCTCTATTCTCGTTACACGACAATGAGCAAAGAAGGGCAGCTGTAGTAGCCCATTATTGACCGGGCCCATATAATTCAAAAAAAAATTATAATAAACAAAAAAATAAATAAATAAACAAAAATAAAAAATGTCCAATTACAGTCCATTACAGGCCCCAATTACACCATCAGACCCAAAACAGATACTAAGACAGACTACCCAAAACTAAAACCTAATAACTCCACCTATTAGCCTAGACCCAACCTGCAGAGCCCAAAAGGCCCAAACCAAATCAGAAACTAAGGGTTTCTGAAACCCTATGTTTTCCTCCCGTTGCAAGCCCCATCATCAGGCCATCGGTCACGCTACAATCAGCGCACGGACAGCACTCCACCGCCGAGATCCTCGTCGATCGCCTGCAAAAAAGGAAAGAAGAACACAATGAAACCAACAAGAATGGACAGAAAAATTTGCATTTATTATTTCTGGGGTTATAAAAACCCCAGCATAATCTGTAATGAAAAACACACGCATATACAAAGAGAATACAGAAATAAAAACACAAAGACCGAAGGTGATTTTTTTATTATTCTATTTCGCTAAGCTTTTTTTTCTTTTCGATTCATGCAAATTTTTATACACATAATACTATAAAAATAAAAAAAAGTGAGTTTACCTTTCGAATCAATGCTGAAAAATCGAAGTTTCTAGCCTCGACCGTCGTCTACAGTGGCTCGTGTGGCAGAGCCTAGGCAGGATTCTGGCCGAAGGCCGAAGGCCAGAGAGAATGTAATATCCGAGATTTAGGGGTTATGCATTTTAACTTAATTGTATGTGGTAGCATGCCTATGTGTGGATTGAGTGTGCTTTGGGAGTTTCAGGAACTTTAGAATGTAGGAGAATGCCTTAGAAAAATATTAGATTTTTAATTCTTAAAAAGGGAGCTAGTCAAGATAGGCCTTAAGAAATTTTGTTGGAGGATTTAGACACAAGTAACCAGTTGGCAAAATGGCAAGGGAGGCGCCACTTAGGGCCTTGGAAAGTGACGCCACAAGCAGTGTGAGGGGGGCTTAGGTTCGAATCCCATGGATGGCAATGAGGTGACTTATTTTTGCACTTGTATGGCATGTGACGGTCTAACTTTAATTAAGGTAAGGTTGGACTTTTTCATTTATGTTAGTAGATTTAAGGTTATGGTAAGCATGAAATAAGGGATAGAATTGCTAGATTGTGGGGATAGAATTTCTTTAACTTTGGGAAAGTAGAGGATTTCAAGGCATGTATCAAGGTGGATGTTTTGGAAATTGTTTCATGGTCATTTTGACCATGAACATGGACGGTTTTATGGTCTAAGGGGGGATGGCCGAATTTTTGGTAGCATAGGTAAGGATGGTAGCATGTTTGGTCATTTTTTGGGTTTCTTTTCACAAAACTTTATTCTTATTTTCTCTCCTAAACCTTCACCCTTTTCTTTCACAATTGAACCACACCAAAATTCACCCTTTTTCCTCTCATTTAGACTTTGGCCGAATCATCCATAGACCATAAGAGTCATTTGTTTCTTTTCTTTTCTTTCTTATTTGTTTAAGGGTAAGCAGTGTCTACCATCTTCTTCTCTCTTCTTTTCTATCTATTTTGCTTAGGCCGAATCTTTCTCTCCCAAAAGTTCATCATTGCCGCAACACCTTAAACCTCTCATCTCCATTTCTTTTCTCTTTCTCTTCATTCTCTTGTTGAAGCCGAATCTCCCCATTGCCGAAACTTCTTCAACTCCAACTCTTCTTTTCTCTTCATAACTCTCAATAGCCGAACCTCTATTGAACCTCCCCAAATTTCTTTGTTTCACTTTTCTTCTTCAAAGCCGAAAATATCATAGGCCGGAATCTGCTCTAATCGATTATCTATAGTGGGTAAGAGATTTCTTTTAATCGTTTTTCTTCTATCTCTTTTGATTGCCGAAAGTCAAGAAGTCTAACTCCATTTTCTTGTTATGGCCAAATCTATGAAAGGTGATATCGGGATTTCAGTAATCTAACATAGTTATGTAGGAGGGATTCAACAAATCGCAAGGTGCAAATTGTGTAGGCTACAGGGTTCGGGTTTAGGAGATTTTTGCTTATAAGGTGTGTAGTTATCGCACTATTCTCCTGTTGTTTGTATTTGTTGTTATATCTATATATATATATACGTATAAGATGTGTATGATAGCCGAAAATAATGGCTGAGATGGTGGCTACCCATGGTGGGTGTAACAACCCAAACCCGGCCCAAACTTTAAGGCCGAATCTAGCTTGTTACAGTAGAAAACATTTTTGAGAAATTCGTTTTTCTAAATCAATTTAAGTTGTTGAAAACCTTTTGTTTGAATGTCTTGTAAAAACTTTATTTAGTGTTTATTAGAAAATTTATTTAAGCCAAGTTAATATAAAATTCCAAATGTGCCCGATGGCACGTTAAAAACAATTTTCGTTTTAACTTGGAAAACATGTGATTTAAATTCAATAATAATAGCATAGCTTAAAACAAGTATCCAACATATGAAAAATAGCAAAAATAAAGTGTCAGGAGGCCTTATTACATTCGAAATAAAATTTAAATCAACAATCCAAAAATAAATAAACTGAAATTCAAAGTCTATTAAAATTTAAATCCCACTGCATGGCCACCTCGAGTCAACCCGGCTCCACATCCGCGATCTACGTGCCACCTGAAAATATAAAGGAGAAGGTGAGTCACCAAGACTCAGTATGTAACCCTTCCCCCGTATTTAAACAATTTCATACATAGCATATAATCAATCATCATGTACTAAGTCATGCACCCGACCTAGCCAACCAAACGCCTTTGTCTACCCCGTGTGGTACCAAACCACTGGTGGTGCCAAACCACTGGTGACATATAGTCATAGATGTGATGCCAAATCACTGGAGGTGCCAAACCTCTGGTGTCCGTAGACACAATCGATTGATGGGGCCAACCCATCGTGTGATGCCAAATCACTGGCGTCAATCCCTTATGATAATCTGTGGGGCCAACCCACTGTGGTGCTAAGCCACTGGGACGAGACGCGATGAGGTACCAAACCTCTGGAGGTACCAAACCTCTGGTGACCGTAGTCACAGTGTGTTACCAAAACACTGGTGCCCGTCGGCACGAATATACTGCCCCTCCACTCATCAATCCCACATCAACATTTATATCACATAATTTATGCTACCATATACTTAATCACATGTACAGGTTTTATCATCAGCAATAAGCAACGTGTATTAGACACACCATGCTTCCCAAAAGCATCTTAAAATATTTCATAGTCAACAAGGACTTACCTGGTTCCTTGCTTATACCATTCATGGTATTAATCCCGAATCTACACAGATCCGGTTAGCACACACAACAGTTTAGTACATTTAGTTAATTATAAGTGTGTATGTACACACCTGATGTCGACGATAGTCCTAAACCCGAATAGACCAATTGGCACACAAGCTTTTCTTTGTCCCTATAATCGGCCAAACATAATATTAGTATCATGGCCTATTCGGCCAACCCAAATATTTAAAAGGGTTCTCTTTTTGAACCCGAATTCTTACCTTTATTCTTTCGGTTACTAACCACAGTACTCAATTTCCCGAATCTGCTTAATCAATTACCACCGATTAGTAAATAAGACTAAAAGCCTTCGGCTTAATCAAATGTCAAAATAAAGAGATTAACCTTACCACTTTACTTCCAAAATCGATTGCTAGAGATTGGGGCTTAGATTGCCTGTTTCCAAATATCCCGGGGTACCTAGGAAAGATCATTTACAAGAACGTTTAGAAGCCTTATTAACCATTGCCGAAATCGGCACTTACCCCTTCCCCTAATGGAAATCGGCTAAGAACAGGGAGGGAAAAACCATGAAGTTTCGGCACACTTACCTTCACTCAGGACCGATTGAAGAAGGAGTTGAAGGAGATCTCCCCTTGCTTAAGATTCGGCTAAAGTTTAACAAAGGAGAAGAAAAGAGTTCGACTAGTGTGGAAAAAGAAGAAAAGATGGTGAAAGTGGGAGAGGGATTCGGCAAAGAAGAGAGTAGAGAAGAGTCTTGGTTCAAGGAAGAGAAAAGAAAGAAAATAGGTTGAAGGTGGTGTAGGAGATTCGGCCAAAAGTGTGAGAGAAAGAAAAATAAAAGGTGAAATAGGGATTAATGAGGCTAGCCGAAAATTATGAGAAGAACTAAGGGGAATTCGGCACTAGCCTCCCTTACTTGCTGTCCACTCCACTTGAGGAGTTCCAATTTCGGCAAACACCTATCTCTTCTCCTTGCCACTAGTTTAAAACTCATTCAAAATAATTTGAATTGTTCCCATAATAATCAATTAATAATCCAATTAATATCCTTGATTATCACTGATTATCCTTAGATAAAAATCCATTAATCCCCAAATAATCAAATGATCTCTTAATAATCCATTTAATAATATCCCTTATTATCTCCAGATTTAAGCAAATTAAAACCAATTTAAAGTGCTCATATTATCCTTTAATAATAATTAATAAAAGAGTTTAAACTGAGGAAAAACTCCCCCTTGTGCCGTCCCATTAATGAGCAAAAAGAGGGATTTCCGTGACTCGAACACAAGCTCCCTTGTTCCCCCTTGTGGCGTCATCTATAGCCCTTAAGTGGCCTTATTTTTGCCACTTTTCCAAGGCCATTTCTGTGTCAAATTATCCACATTTATTCTTATAACACCCTCCTGCTAAGGCTCCCTGCCTTTAAAGTTAAAAACTAAATTTTTTTTTTTTTACCAAACCGTGCCAACTCAAAGCCTTAATTAAGCTTTATTATTCCATAAATAATATCACAGCAGTTCATACATAAGGAAAAATAATTTAATTCCAAATAGCCCCATTTTTGGGATGTTACAGTTCTACCCTCCTTAAAATAAATTTCGTCCTGGAAATTACCTACTATCGTCCAATCGTGCATCCTTAACTCATCACACTACGCTACTGCTACGCACTCTGATCTTAAAGAACTATCATACTCCCTAGAAACATTTCCTACGTTCATAATCCAAATTTATACACTTTACTAGCAATCATAAGAATGAACCAACGTAACCATAACCAAGACAATTGAGGGTATTCCGAAAATAAGAAACTTACCCGTTGTCATGTCTGGCACATCTTCCTCCTCGCGACGGCCAACTGCATAAACCAACCTTGGTTGCCTCGCCTCTGCACCTTCAGTACCTCGACCACGCCCGTTACCATTATCATTACCTCTAGCTGCACCTCGACCCCTCTGTGGTGGTCCTTCGTTTCTATCCTGAGCACGGTTTCGACCCTCTAGTTGATTTTTAGCTAACTTTCGAGGACAGTCCCTTACACGGTGATCAAACGATCCACATTCAAAGCACCCTTTACTTCCAGCCAAACATTCTCCTGAATGGGATTTCCCGCATCTAACACACTGAGGTGGCCACTGAGCAGGCTTTGTGGCTCTTTCTGATTCCCCGAATCTAGCCCTCTTCTCCACATTACTGCCCGATCCAGGTGATCCAAAGCCTCTCTTCTGTTTGTTCCCATCATGCTTCTGTCTTACGGTCTCCTTAATCCCTTCGGCCACCTTAGCCTTCTCCACTAGCGACGAAAACTCACGAACCTGCTGTGGAGCAATTATCAGCCTCAAGTCATCTCTAAGCCCGTCCTCAAAGCGGACGCAACGTTCATGTTCAGTAGCCACGATGCCTCTAGCATATCTACTTAGCCTTAAGAACTCCGCCTCATATTCCGACACTGACTTAGTTCCTTGCACCAACCCCAGAAAAGCCTTCCTTTGCGCGTCAGTGTAGCTGGTACCCACATACTTCTTCTGAAAAGCAACTCTAAAGTAATCCCACGTAAGATCATCCACCGTGGCACCATCTCGAACAGTGAGCCACCACTAATATGCTTCCTCCTTCAGAAGCGACACTGCTCTTTTCAACTTCTCCTCATCAGTCAAGTCAAGATCGTCCATGATCCTTTCTGTTGATTCTAGCCAGTATTCTGCTGCACTGGGTGCCACTCCTGACACACCCTGGAATACCTCCGCTCCGTTAGATCGGAGTCACTCGGGAACAGATTTCTTAGCTCCCAAATTCCACCAGCCCCAGCCACCATCTCCAAGACTCGCAAAACAGCTTGCGATACAGCCTCACCACCGGTCTGATCCTGCTCCTCAGCTCTAAAAGTAGGAGGTGGTGGTGGCGGTGGTACTTCATTTTTAGAACCTTGACCCGACCTGACGGGTTCAGATACAGTCATCCTACCCCTACCGCGTCCACGGCGTCCACGTCCTCTAGAACTCATTCTATCTACTGCGCTTTTAATCTGATTAAGAAAAATTTTATGCGTTAGCATTTGTTCCACTTTCTTATTCGCGAAGAAATTTTATGGATAGAGTTTTAATCAGAGATTCTTTCGAGCAAACAAGGTTTCAGTTTCCTATCCTAGTTCACACAAAGAAGTTCATGCATCCATTCCTTAATACTTTCCGTACCTATTCGCTCATCGGACATTTCTGCCCATTTCTAACCCAGGGGTATTTTCGTCATTTTCCTACAGGGGTATTTTCGTAATAAAAGGAATTTTAAAACTTTAGTAAAGTAGGTCGTTTTGAAATTCCCAAAACTGGAGGGTTTTTCTAAAAAATTTGTGAAATTTAGAGATATGGCATCGTTTTGAAACCAGGGGTATTTTGGTAATTTTGCAACTTGAGGGCGTTTTCGTAATTTTCCACAAATCAAGTTTTTCGAGGAAAACATTGTAAAAATAATGTTCTCGGATTTGAAAAAGTTATTGCAAAAGTTTTGAAAACATTAGGGTTGTTGTTGTTTCATTCTTTTTCGAAAACACGGCTAATTCCCTTTTCGGGTTTTAATCATTATGTTTAGCCTATGACCGAGCCCTCTTAGTCAGGGTGAACCAAAGCTACGCACCAGGTAGGATACCTGCGAAGAGGAGGTGAGTCACACGAACTGCTTAAATACCAGGCTCTTCCGGATCCACTCCTAGACATGCGTACAGGGGTTACCACATCCTAGCTCACTGACTAAGTCATAGGTTGGTTTTAGTTCTTTAAGTCTTATGTTTTGTTTGTGTGTTTGAGTAGCCTAATCCTAGGGTTCAAGTTCCTATAAGTCTATCTACGTTCCATGCTTCCTACCCTTCTACAGAATATAATTCACAAAGAGGTTTCGAAGTACTTACCTGGGCGGATCGGTGCCGGAGACTCGGGCCATGCTGCTTAAAACCCAAAAATCATTCCATAAGGCCTACTAAAACATTTTTGGGCCTTGGGCCCCCACAGCCGAGCTTTGAACTGGGCTCTGATACCAACTTTGTAACAACCCAAACCCGGCCCAAACTTTAAGGCCGAATCTAGCTTGTTACAGTAGAAAACATTTTTGAGAAATTCATTTTTCTAAATCAATTTAAGTTGTTGAAAACCTTTTGTTTGAATGTCTTGTAAAAACTTTATTTAGTGTTTATTAGAAAATTTATTTAAGCCAAGTTAATATAAAATTCCAAATGTGCCCGATGGCACGTTAAAAACAATTTTCGTTTTAACTTGGAAAACATGTGATTTAAATTCAATAATAATAGCATAGCTTAAAACAAGTATCCAACATATGAAAAATAGAAAAAATAAAGTGTCAGGAGGCCTTATTACATTCGAAATAAAATTTAAATCAACAATCCAAAAATAAATAAACTGAAATTCAAAGTCTATTAAAATTTAAATCCCACTGCATGGCCACCTCGAGTCAACCCGGCTCCACATCCGCGATCTACGTGCCACCTGAAAATATAAAGGAGAAGGTGAGTCACCAAGACTCAGTATGTAACCCTTCCCCCGTATTTAAACAATTTCATACACAGCATATAATCAATCATCATGTACTAAGTCATGCACCCGACCTAGCCAACCAAACGCCTTTGTCTACCCCGTGTGGTACCAAACCACTGGTGGTGCCAAACCACTGGTGACATATAGTCACAGAGGTGATGCCAAATCACTGGAGGTGCCAAACCTCTGGTGTCCGTAGACACAATCGATTGATGGGGCCAACCCATCGTGTGATGCCAAATCACTGGCGTCAATCCCTTATGATAATCTGTGGGGCCAACCCACTGTGGTGCTAAGCCACTGGGACGAGACGCGATGAGGTACCAAACCTCTGGAGGTACCAAACCTCTGGTGTGTTACCAAAACACTGGTGCCCGTCGGCACGAATATACTGCCCCCTCCACTCATCAATCCCACATCAACATTTATATCACATAATTTATGCTACCATATACTTAATCACATGTACAGGTTTTATCATCAGTAATAAGCAACGTGTATTAGACACACCATGCTTCCCAAAAGCATCTTAAAATATTTCATAGTCAACAAGGACTTACCTGGTTCCTTGCTTATACCATTCATGGTATTAATCCCGAATCTACACAGATCCGGTTAGCACACACAACAGTTTAGTACATTTAGTTAATTATAAGTGTGTATGTACACACCTGATGTCGACGATAGTCCTAAACCCGAATAGACCAATTGGCACACAAGCTTTTCTTTGTCCCTATAATCGGCCAAACATAATATTAGTATCATGGCCTATTTGGCCAACCCAAATATTTAAAAGGGTTCTCTTTTTGAACCCGAATTCTTACCTTTATTCTTTCGGTTACTAACCACAGTACTCAATTTCCCGAATCTGCTTAATCAATTACCACCGATTAGTAAATAAGACTAAAAGCCTTCGACTTAATCAAATGTCAAAATAAAGAGATTAACCTTACCACTTTACTTCCAAAACCGATTGCTAGAGATTGGGGCTTAGATTTCCTGTTTCCAAATATCCCGGGGTACCTAGGAAAGATCGTTTACAAGAACGTTTAGAAGCCTTATTAACCATTGCCGAAATCGGCACTTACCCCTTCCCCTAATGGAAATCGGCTAAGAACAGGGAGGGAAAAACCATGAAGTTTCGGCACACTTACCTTCACTCAGGACCGATTGAAGAAGGAGTTGAAGGAGATCTCCCCTTGCTTAAGATTCGGCTAAAGTTTAACAAAGGAGAAGAAAAGAGTTCGGCTAGTGTGGAAAAAGAAGAAAAGATGGTGAAAGTGGGAGAAGGATTCGGCAAAGAAGAGAGTAGAGAAGAGTCTTGGTTCAAGGAAGAGAAAAGAAAGAAAATAGGTTGAAGGTGGTGTAGGAGATTCGGCCAAAAGTGTGAGAGAAAGAAAAATAAAAGGTGAAATAGGGATTAATGAGGCTAGCCGAAAATTATGAGAAGAACTAAGGGGAATTCGGCACTAGCCTCCCTTACTTGCCGTCCACTCCACTTGAGGAGTTCCAATTTCGGCAAACACCTATCTCTTCTCCTTGCCACTAGTTTAAAACTCATTCAAAATAATTTGAATTTTTCCCATAATAATCAATTAATAATCCAATTAATATCCTTGATTATCACTGATTATCCTTAGATAAAAATCCATTAATCCCCAAATAATCAAATGATCTCTTAATAATCCATTTAATAATATCCCTTATTATCTCCAGATTTAAGCAAATTAAAACCAATTTAAAGTGTTCATATTATCCTTTAATAATAATTAATAAAAGAGTTTAAACTGAGGAAAAACTCCCCTCTTGTGCCGTCCCATTAATGAGCAAAAAGAGGGATTTCCGTGACTCGAACACAAGCTCCCTTGTTCCCCCTTGTGGCGTCATCTATAGCCCTTAAGTGGCCTTATTTTTGCCACTTTTCCAAGGCCATTTCTGTGTCAAATTATCCACATTTATTCTTATAACACCCTCCTGCTAAGGCTCCCTGCCTTTAAAGTTAAAAACTGAATTTTTTTTTTTTACCAAACCGTGCCAACTCAAAGCCTTAATTAAGCTCTATTATTCCATAAATAATATCACAGTAGTTCATACATAAGGAAAAATAATTTAATTCCAAATAGCCCCATTTTTGGGATGTTACAGTGGGTATTCGGTTAACCAGGTCAGTTTTATGATATTATTTTACCATGGTATATGTGTGGAATTATGGTAAACATGTGATGTATGCTCATTGGAATTTTACTGTTATTTGGCCATGATACTGACATATGCATAGGGATTGGGATATGAGTATTGAAGGACAAGGTGTACATTTATGTACGTGGTTTAGTGATGGCTACGAGCCTCACGTGGATTGATGATCGGCTCTATGCCTCATCGTGGTTGGTATCGGCTTTGTGCCATATCGTGGTTGGTGATGGCTATGTGCCTCGTCGTGATTTGATGTTAGCTACGAGCTACATCATGGATTGACGTTGACTGAGGTCGCGTTGTGGAATATACTGTGATTTATTTCACGTGGACCAGTGGCTTGACTACTTGGTGGATGGCATTGCTTGCCAAATTGGTGTGTAGAGGTTGGAGGGTTGATTTAGTATTCCCCTGGTGTGTGGTGGCTGGATACGGGGGTGTGTAGAGGATGGACCCTAGGCTGGGTTGGGTGCATTTTGCATTATTATTTGATATGTTGATTGGTGTGGTTTGGGCTAAGCCCATATGTGGAAATCCGTGGAATAATTACACACTGAGTCGGTTTGACTCACCCTATTTTTTTTCCAAAAACAATGCAGGTGATACATGATACTTGGACCGGGCTAGAGCAGATACAAGGTGGCCATGCAGAAGATGTTTTATTTGTTTTATGCACTTTACATTTTCCGTACTTTTGGGTAAATCATTATTGTAATAAGGCCATTTAAAGTATTTTGGGGATTTTATTATGTTTACGATGGATGAATTATCGAGTTAATAACTGGGAATGTTTTCTTTCAAACAATTCATATCTTAGAAACTTATATTAAAGTTTTAATTCCGGGAATTTGTAACAACTTAGTTTTATTTAGAATTTTAAATATACCATGTTTTATAAATGACGAAAAATTATTAAGTTTTCACCTTTATGTTAAATTCTTTTCAAACTTTTTCCCCAGTAGCATTCTAAATTCGGCCGTGGTGTTTGGGCCGGGTTTGGGGTGTTACAGAGAATTTTGGGGGCCTTTGATTTGTTTTTTTAGGGGTGTTAAAAATGATTTTTTTATTGATTTTTAGTTTATATAGGTTACTTGTACGACGCCGTTTTGGGGGTTACCTTTAAAGGCCAAAACGACGTCGTTTTAGTGTTAAGGATCCGTGCGTTGACCCGACCCAGGGAGGATCCGCGCGTTTTTATTAAAGGGTCAAATTGCTCTATAGGCCCCTCCGCATTGTTTTAATTTTATAATTAGGTCCGATAAATATTTTTCTTTATTTTTAAATTGGCCCAAAATTTTGGCCTTTGTTTCAATTTGGTCCCTCGGTCTATTTAAAGATTGATATCAGAACGGTGCCATTTAAAAGATATGGTATAATTGCCCAAAAGTCCTTATATTTTGGCGCGTGTTTTAATATCAATCATTTTTTTTACAATTTTACTCTTGATTTTTATTTATTTTCTGATTTGATCCTTGTTTATTTAATTCTTTTTATTTAATTCTTATTTTTAATTATTTCAGTATTATATATGTATTAAATTGTTATCTATTATTTTATTTTATTAAGTTTAATATTATTCATATATTATATATGATTTTAAAAATGTGTACATTAGTTATTATATTATACATTATAAAATTTCATATATTATATGTTATTATATATTATATGTATAATTTAAACTATTTTATCCTTTATATTATATGAATTATGTATATTGTATAACATATATATTTATATTGTTTATATTAAATATGTAGTTTTTTATGATTATTGTATTATAATATATTTTTTATTTAAAGTTATATACTATTTACTTATAATTATTTCTATCATATATTATCATTTTTATTTATATATATATACTAGATTATTAAATTATATATTTATTATAAGTATCCCTATTTTTTATATACTCTAAGCTTTTATATTATTCATTTAAAATATATTGTTTATACATATTAATTGTTTTAAAAATTATCATATTTTTATTTTTATTTTTTAATTATTAATTTTGTTTTGTTATAATATTTACTCAGTGTTTAAATATGTCATTCATTTACTTACTCTAATATTTGATCTTATTTGTACAATTTAATATTCATTTAAAAACAAAAGTGTTAGTTAAATTATGCTTACTAATATAAATAACACAAAAGCTTATTTTATAAATTAAAATTAATATATTACCATCTTCCATGGTTTGAAGTTCATCAACATAATCTTCAAGATTGATGGCATCATTAGATTTCCGAAGCCAATCTTGTGTGCAAACCAAAGCCTCGACCATGAGAGGAGTTAGAGAACTTCTAAAACTATCGAGAACACGTCCACCTGTGCTAAATGCACTTTCTAAGTCAACTGTTGAAATAGGAGTAGTAAGAAACCCTTATCTTAAAAATAGCCCGACTTAAGACACGATTCAACTCTGAAACTGTCCCACCAATATTCTAACAAGATCACAGCAACAATGCAATTATCTTCTGACATTGAAAAAAATTCCTAAAAGTCAATAAAAGAACAAACTCACCAAGATGATGTACTATGGACAGGGACAAAGTCTCCTGGTATGCCGATGAGAACCATCACAAGATAGCATTGATTGTGTTCGAGTATACAAGCATGCTCCTGGATTCTGAAAACTTTTAGCATTAAATTTCTCATTTTATTGATAAGCCTTCATTTTCTATGACATGATTTGCTTTTCATAAAAGAAAAAAAAACCAAGTAGAAAGTAATTATTTCAATTATGAGCATTGTAACACCCTGGTTCTAGGGGTTAGGCGTTTGGTGCTTAGCTCGGGTGTTGGCACACTCTAGGGTGTGGTTGGGTAAGTTTTAGGGGTCCGGAGAACCCTAGGTAGTGGGGGAACGCTTTGGAAAATTTTTAGTTTTAGGGGTTAAAAGGGGAGCTTGGCGAGGGGTGTCTTAAGAGAATTATTTGGGAGTTTATGTCACAAGAAAGGAGCTGGTGGAGTGGCAGGATAGACGCCACTAAGGCCTTGTGTGTGTGACGCCATTGGCAGGGGGAAGGGGCCAGTGTTCGATCCGCAAGAGCAGCAGATGGGCATTGTTTTTGCGTCATCTTGGTGGGGTGGATGGACGGTTTTGAAAGGCTTAAAAGGTGGAGAAGACTTGGTCATCTTTTTTTTAAATTTGGCTAGATAGGTTTGACTTTTTCAAAGCTTTTTGAATGGGTGGAAGGGAGGTGTTTTAGGAGAGATTTGAGGGATTTTTGTGGGGGGGGTAAGGGCTTGGCCGAATGCTATATAAAGGGAGGGGGGTGGTGCTCATTTTCATTCACCATTTGCTTTCTCCCTTATCAAAAAGTTCTTCCCTTTGTTTTTATTTATTTTCCCTTGTCCATTGCCGAAAGTTAGTCCAAGCAAACCCCTTTTTCATCCTATTTCTTTGTAGCCGAAAGTAGCAGAGGGCTTAACCTTTTATGAACCTATATCCCTCTCCCTTCTCACCTTTTTGTTTTAAACCTTGCTTAAACCGTAATCATCCATTCTCACATTCTCTTCACTTTGGTTACAAGTCCCTGAGCCGAACCTTACTCTCTTGTGGTAGCCGGATTGGTGGGGAGCCCCTGAAGTTTTGGAGGGAGTCATCTGGGATTTATAGCTCGGTAAGTGGTTTAGGTAAAAACATTCTAGTAAGTGTTGTTGCTAAGCTTATGACTTGGGGTTTAATCGTTGCTTTGATTAAGTGTGTTGATGGAGGCAACAACCAGTCAAGGAGGGCAAAGGAAAGTCCCTATCCCGAAGTTCAAGAAGAGGGCAGTCTCGGCAGTTCGGGATTGGCCACCGGGGTGTGGGCCAGCAGCAGGTGATAGCTATAGGCAGATAGCTGTTGTTTCTTTGAGCGATAGCTTAGGGATCGAAAGCGTAGAACTACAAGTATTAAGGTGCGTAATCATCGCACAATTCCTCGGTTTGATTGCTAACGTTTAAAACTATGTATAATGGCTTAAGTGATGAGAACTGGTGATGGTAAGATTATTTATGATGTATTTATGTATGTATATATATTTTTATACTTGTGTGATATGATGATTTAACATGTAACATCTGCATAATTGCATGAGGTTGGGTTTGATTCGATGAAGGAGGAAGTGTACACAAGGTTTACGTGGTCTAATGATAGCTCCGGCTACATTAGCGCTTGATGGTTAGCTTTGTGCTACCTCAAGGGAGATGTTGGCTAGGTGCCCGTCTCGGCGGTTGATTGCTATGTGCATCACCGTAGGCAGATTGCGATATTGTGATCACTTGGGTTGATTGGTGGCTCAGCCACGGCCTTGAGCAGCGAGCTTGCCAAGGTAAGACGTTTTGGATCACGATGTGATCGGTGGGTTAGCCACGGCCTTGAGCAGCGAGCTTGCCAAGGTAAGACGTTTTGGATCACGATGTGATCGGTGGGTTAGCCACGGCCTTAGGCAGGGAGTCTGCTAAGGTTGGTGTTCGGTTGGACAATGGGTTGGGCTGAGATGCACATGGGCATGACTTGCTATGTGAATTGTTTGGTATGGGGCCAAGCCCATACGCGAGAAATCTGTGTTGTGATTATGCACTGAGTCATTAAGACTCACCCTATTATTTTTCTAACATTTCAGGTGACACGTAGTTTGGACCGGGATCGGAGAGGACACATGGTGGCCCATGCAGAAGAAGGGATTGAACGTTTTAGGCTTACTTTAAGTATTTGGTTTTAAATAGAATATGTAATAAAGGCCTTTGACTCTTATTTATTTTTGTTATTATTTTATTAGTATTTACTATGGTTTGATGAATTTTGAAACACTATGTGGAGATGATTATATTTTTCCAACCTACTTATTCAATTTGGGTTTGTATGTATATATTTTTAAAATGAGTATATTTTAATAACAAAGTTTTACTCATAAGTTTAAATAAACATGGATTTTTCAAAAGTTAGCAGGTTTTACTAAATTTTTCTAAGTTAAATAGATTTTCCACCGTCTTTTCCGCACTAACATAACCAGATTCGGTCGTAGTGAATGGGCCGGGTTTGGGGATGTTACAGTTTGGTATCAGAGCCCGATTCAAAACTCGACTTTGAGGGTTTTGGGCCCAAAAATGTTTCCAAAATGGGCTTTTCAAAATGTGGGCTTTTATAAAAAGTTTTCAGGTTATTCTGGCATGGCACCTGTACCTCCGACCCAAAGTCCACCAGGTAAGTACTTCGGACTTTCTTGAATTGATTTGTTTGTATGAATTGATTTAGGCTTAGTTTGGGCTCGTAGAATAGAATACTAGGATCTGTTGGACCCTAGGATTAGACTACTCAAACATTTTGCATAAAACTTAAAGCTCTTAAACAAACCTATGAAGTAAGTCGCCGAGTTAAGGGCTGGTAACCTTGATGCGCATGTCTAGGATTGGATCCGGAAGAGCTAGGTATTTAAGTAGTCCTCGTGACTCACCTCCTCTTCGCAGGAATCCTACCTGGTGCGTAGCTACGGTTCACCTTAACCAAGAGGACTTGTTCATAGGCTAAACCGATTATTAAAACCCGAAAGGGAATTAGCCTTGCTGTTTTCTAAAATTCCCTGTTTTAAAATTTTCAAATTTACCCCTTTGGTTTGTGAAACCTTAAATCTGATTTTGAAGGACGTTTTTCTTTCGATTTACAAAATTACCAAAATGCCCTTGTATTGTAAAATTACCGTACTACCCTCAACTTTTGCTAAAATGATTTTCACTTTACAAAATACCAAAATTTTGAGGTTTTGAAATATTAAGATACCTTGGTTTGTGGAAATTTATGAAAATACCCCTGGTTGAGAAAACTACCAAAATGCCCTTGGTTTCTAAATTTTTAGATCTCTCTTGACTTTTACTAAAATATTCCCATTTTACCAAATATCAGAAAACCCTATTTTATGAGATACAGTGGTATTCCGATTTGGAGAATTTACGAAAATGCCCTGATTTCCAAAATTACAAAAATAACCCTGTTTTCTGAAATTTTTGTGATACTTCCGGTTTGAAAAACGAAATCTTCAAGATGACCCCGAGATTTTGTAAATTTTGGAATATCTTTAAGCTGGAAAATTATTTTCAGAATTGACCCTGAGTTATTACCGAAATACCCCTATAGGAAAATGACGGATTTACCCCTGGGTAGGGAATGGAACTTGATTGCTCGAAAGAACTACTCTCGGAAACTTCATTGCATAAAATTGCTCGTGGATAAAACAGTGAAACAATAATTTCTAATGCATAAAACTTTCGAAACAGACTGAAACGAGGCGCTAGATATGAGTTCTAGGGGGCGTGGTCGCAGTACTCGTGGACGTGGTAGAGGCAGGATGTCAGTATTGGAACCTTAAGTATGTTAGCTCTTTAAGATCAGAGTGCGCAGCCATAGCGTAGTGGAGAGAATTGGACTGTTAGTTTAGACAAGTAATTTCGAGGACGAAATTATTTCAAGGAGGGTAGAATTGTAACACCCTGGTTCTAGGGGTTAGGCGTTTGGTGCTTAGCTCGGGTGTTGGCACACTCTAGGGTGTGGTTGGGTAAGTTTTAGGGGTCCGGAGAACCCTAGGTAGTGGGGGAACGCTTTGGAAAATTTTTAGTTTTAGGGGTTAAAAGGGGAGCTTGGCGAGGGGTGTCTTAAGAGAATTATTTGGGAGTTTATGTCACAAGAAAGGAGCTGGTGGAGTGGCAGGATAGGCGCCACTAAGGCCTTGTGTGTGTGACGCCATTGGCAGGGGGAAGGGGCCAGTGTTCGATCCGCAAGAGCAGCAGATGGGCATTGTTTTTGCGTCATCTTGGTGGGGTGGATGGACGGTTTTGAAAGGCTTAAAAGGTGGAGAAGACTTGGTCATCTTTTTTTTAAATTTGGCTAGATAGGTTTGACTTTTTCAAAGCTTTTTGAATGGGTGGAAGGGAGGTGCTTTAGGAGAGATCTGAGGGATTTTTGTGGGGGGGTAAGGGCTTGGCCGAATGCTATATAAAGGGAGGGGGTGGTGCTCATTTTCATTCACCATTTGCTTTCTCCCTTATCAAAAAGTTCTTCCCTTTGTTTTTATTTATTTTCCCTTGTCCATTGCCGAAAGTTAGTCCAAGCAAACCCCTTTTTCATCCTATTTCTTTGTAGCCGAAAGTAGCAGAGGGCTTAACCTTTTATGAACCTATATCCCTCTCCCTTCTCACCTTTTTGTTTTAAACCTTGCTTAAACCGTAATCATCCATTCTCACATTCTCTTCACTTTGGTTACAAGTCCCTGAGCCGAACCTTACTCTCTTGTGGTAGCCGGATTGGTGGGGAGCCCCTGAAGTTTTGGAGGGAGTCATCTGGGATTTATAGCTCGGTAAGTGGTTTAGGTAAAAACATTCTAGTAAGTGTTGTTGCTAAGCTTATGACTTGGGGTTTAATCGTTGCTTTGATTAAGTGTGTTGATGGAGGCAACAACCAGTCAAGGAGGGCAAAGGAAAGTCCCTATCCCGAAGTTCAAGAAGAGGGCAGTCTCGGCAGTTCGGGATTGGCCACCGGGGTGTGGGCCAGCAGCAGGTGATAGCTATAGGCAGATAGCTGTTGTTTCTTTGAGCGATAGCTTAGGGATCGAAAGCGTAGAACTACAAGTATTAAGGTGCGTAATCATCGCACAATTCCTCGGTTTGATTGCTAACGTTTAAAACTATGTATAATGGCTTAAGTGATGAGAACTGGTGATGGTAAGATTATTTATGATGTATTTATGTATGTATATATATTTTTATACTTGTGTGATATGATGATTTAACATGTAACATCTGCATAATTGCATGAGGTTGGGTTTGATTCGATGAAGGAGGAAGTGTACCCAAGGTTTACGTGGTCTAATGATAGTTCCGGCTACATTAGCGCTTGATGGTTAGCTTTGTGCTACCTCAAGGGAGATGTTGGCTAGGTGCCCGTCTCGGCGGTTGATTGCTATGTGCATCACCGTAGGCAGATTGCGATATTGTGATCACTTGGGTTGATCGGTGGCTCAGCCACGGCCTTGAGCAGCGAGCTTGCCAAGGTAAGACGTTTTGGATCACGATGTGATCGGTGGGTTAGCCACGGCCTTGAGCAGCGAGCTTGCCAAGGTAAGACGTTTTGGATCACGATGTGATCGGTGGGTTAGCCACGGCCTTAGGCAGGGAGTCTGCTAAGGTTGGTGTTCGGTTGGACAATGGGTTGGGCTGAGATGCACATGGGCATGACTTGCTATGTGAATTGTTTGGTATGGGGCCAAGCCCATACGCGAGAAATCTGTGTTGTGATTATGCACTGAGTCATTAAGACTCACCCTATTATTTTTCTAACATTTCAGGTGACACGTAGTTTGGACCGGGATCGGAGAGGACACATGGTGGCCCATGCAGAAGAAGGGATTGAACGTTTTAGGCTTACTTTAAGTATTTGGTTTTAAATAGAATATGTAATAAAGGCCTTTGACTCTTATTTATTTTTGTTATTATTTTATTAGTATTTACTATGGTTTGATGAATTTTGAAACACTATGTGGAGATGATTATATTTTTCCAACCTACTTATTCAATTTGGGTTTGTATGTATATATTTTTAAAATGAGTATATTTTAATAACAAAGTTTTACTCATAAGTTTAAATAAACATGGATTTTTCAAAAGTTAGCAGGTTTTACTAAATTTTTCTAAGTTAAATAGATTTTCCACCGTCTTTTCCGCACTAACATAACCAGATTCGGTCGTAGTGAATGGGCCGGGTTTGGGGATGTTACAAGCATAACAATCAGTTTAGCACACTTTAATTTACTTCCACAGCAAGATAAGCAACAGGAGATTATGTATGCTACATTGTCATGAAAGTTTCAATAGACATATTAAAAATTCTATCTTATCAATTTTCTAGTTGATACACAGTTTTGCAAATGTAATGCATTACGAAAAAGGAAACATACCAAATTTTTGGGAGCATCATCTACAACTTCAGTAGATTGATCGGGTCCAACGCTTGCCAAGCATGCTCCTTTGCAGCTCATATATTTCTGGATACAGTTCATAAAGAAAAAAACAAACCAAAGTCTAAGAAAAGAAGATATCGAAAGCACGTGAGACATAACACTATAAAATAACTTCAAGCACAAATTGTTAACAACCTCCCTGTTTGACTATACCTATACTTTCCTCCTTGATGTTATAAATGAAGATGGAATGTGTAAAAACATAAACAATATTCAACCAACTCAAGATTCAATAGATAACTGGATAAGTGCAATAACAAGAAGGATTCTATAATATACCTAACTGTAGTTGCAGGAAGATCAACCAAACAGATGAATACACTCCACAAGATATTAGCCATGCACTAAAGCAAATAATGAACCACAAAGCCATATGATAAAAGAGGAAAGAAGATGGTGAAGAACTTACATATCACACTGGTTAAGTATCAAAAGCTTATTTAGTACGCATGATTGTCCATTTGACTTGCAAACTGAATCACAAGACTCTCCTTGCCTTTGTTTCATGGGAAAAAGAGAAAACATATTAATTCAATAGATATTATTAGAATCTAGAAACAGAACCAACCACATTACAAATAATGGGTGATTAGGGGAATGAGGGTGCTGGTAATGGGTCCCGATCAGAATTTTTAAGATAAGGGTTTCCTATCTAATGACTGCCCAGCGTTACAAGTAATAAATCTATGGACAACAATAAAACTATTTTAGCATGCATGAATCACACCGAAAGTAAAGCAGGAAGAAGAGAAACTCGAGAACAAGAAATATGGAATTGAAGAGTAGAAAAAGAGATTAGACAACTTAGTGACATACCAGGGAAAGGTGCAGCTGAGAGCCTGAGAGTCAGAACAAAGAAGAGGAAAATTAATTTAGGGTTTGGAGTTGGAGTGGTGGAGGAGACGATGGAATTTTTACCTACTGCTACTGGTGCTTGGGGTTGGGGGTTTGATTTGGGGGAAAAATTGGGTTATGGAAAATAAATTTTTGGGCTGATCACTTATGGGCTTGGGAAACGGGATAAAAATAAAATATATGGGCTTGAGGGAAACTGGGTTAAAATAATTAAGTAAAAACTTAAAATTTTTAAAAAATAAAATATATTATATTCGGTTTATTCGAATTATTCGAGTTATTCGAATTCGAAAATTCAACTCGATTCGAACTCGAAATTCGAAACTCAAAATTCGAGTTGATTCGATTAACTCGATTCAAATAAATCGAAATTCGAATTTTTTTCAATTTTTTCAAATCGAATCGAGTTTTGCTCACCCCTAGGTCCAAGTGGGAGATTGTTGGAAAATATGGACATCATATATAATAAGGGTAATTACATGTTATTATTTACTATCATGATGGGTTAGCCCAAATTAAAAGTGATCTAATTTGGTTAAAATTTTATTGCGTTTTAATTATTAAATAAAGTATAGGTCAAATATGTGTAGATACTCTAGTAATTGAGATTTAATCAAATTCTAATTAATGATGGGCTAATTAGAATTTAATTAGAACTAATATGCCAACATTATAAATATTAGGGTTATGGTCCCAAATTATACACAAGATATCTTTTCTAATATCCCATCATTAGGAAAGAGAGCAAATATTCTCTGAATTTCTTGTGTGCTAATTTGGAAGATCAAATTCCCAAGATCCGGTAAAACTTCAAGGAATTCATGGATTTAGGCACGCTTCCACATCTAGTTTTGTTCTTGATTTATTCTTGATGATTTGACATGATAGATCCTGGTTTATTAAGTTTTATTTCAGATTTATTTTACAAATCTAACATAAAACATAAAATAAAGTGCATAATTGACATTAAATATATAAGGTATAAATGCAAATGAAAGGGAAGATATAAGTGTAAATAATTTATTAAAGATGAAAACAAAATGGCATAGCTTGATTTTGGGACTAAAAGATAAAAAATGTGGAAGACAAAATTGATGTAGCAATTAATTTGCTTTTAATTTTTAAATTCCGGATTAAATCAAATGTTTGAAAAAATAAAATGGTTAGCCAGAGAGTGAGGGCTGTGTTGCAAAAAAGGGGTATTTTTGTAAATTTAAAAAGGAGGTGGGAATAAATTACCCATTTTTGGCACCTATAAATGAAAAAAATTGTTCATTTTTTCATTTTAACCTTAGTTTTTTTTTTCAAAAAAAGAAAAAAGAAAAAAATCTTCCTCTTTCTCTTCCTCCTCTATGTTGGCCATGGCTCCACTGCCGTAGAGCCAACGGCTCTCTTGCCTTCGATGGTGGGGCTGCCGAGTACGGTGGTTGGGAATTATTTTTTTGTAAATCAAAGTTTTCTTTTAAAAAAAATCACTACTTTTCTTAAAAATCGAACCTTTATTTTGAAATAGTTGAAAAAAATCAGAACTTTGTTTTAAAAATTTTAAACTTTTCATTTAAAATGACTAAAAAACAGATTATATTTTTAAAATCTAAACTATATTTTTTAATAAAAAAAAACCATTTTTCTTAAAGTTCAAAGCTTTTAATTTGAAATAGTTGAAAAAAAATCAAAAATTTGTCTTAAAAATTTAAACTTTCCTTTAAAATGACTAAAAAAATATTTTTATTTTTTAAAATCTAAACTTTCTTTTTAAAAAAATAAAAACTTTTCCCAAGATCAAACCTTTTAAAAAAAAAAACCTTTATTTTAGAAAGGGGAGGGAAAAAATGGGATTTTTGGGGACTCCGAGAGGTGGAGGACTGATGGTCCGGTGACGTCCCCTTCATCGAAACCCAAACACGATCCCTCATGATATATCTATGGCCAAAAAAGAAAAGATAGAAGAAAAAAAAGAAATAGAATGCTTGTTGTTGTTGTTGTTGTTGTTTTTTTTTTACCTTTTTTTAGAACAAAAATATGAAAAGCCTTCCCCTTTTTCATTTCATTTCATGTTTATATATTGTTTTTTAATCTTGCTTATTTGTAAAAAAATGATGATTATAATAATAATAATAATAATAATAATAATAATAATAATAATAATAATAATAATAATAATAGTAATGATAATAATAATTTGGACCCTTGATAGGCCCAAAAAGGAAAGATAAAAAGTCTCAAATTGACCAAAATTAAGTGGGATTCGAACGGCCCAAGAGAGAACAAAAATTTAAATGGGCCTCTAATTAGGCTCGAACAAAATGGGTGTCTACAACTGTTGCTCTCACTGTAGATACGCAGTCCATTAACCATCCTATCCATTGTTCACCAAATCCCATCTTGAATAAAACCAACTCTAAAAAATCCCACCGAACACAATCATATGCTTTAGAAAAAAATCCAATTTGAAGATCAGATTGCCCCCCTCCATCTTTCTTCTTAATCGAGTGGATTATTTCCTTTGCTATTAAAATTTCGTCAAATATTTGTCTTCCTCTGATGAATGCACATTGAGTATCGCTTACCACCTCTCCGACGACCTCCCTTATTCTTTGAGACAATACCTTTGCCACTATCTTATTCAAAGAGCTCACCAAACAAATTGGCCTAAAATAAGATATTTTGATTGGATTTTCAGTCTTGGGTATGAGTGTGATAAATGATGAATTAATACTCCTCTCAAGCTTTTCGAATATAAAAGAGTCTATCATCATTCTGAAAAGATCCTCCTTTACAATCTCCTAACTTTTTCTAAAAAAAACACAGGTTAAAACTGTCCGGTCTAGGTGCTTTTGATTCATCACAGCTCCATATTGCCTCTTCAATCTCATCCATTGAAAATGGTGCCTTCAGTTTCAAAGCCTTCTTGTAACACCCTGGTTCGAGGGGTTATGCATTTAGTGCATAACTCAGGTGTTGGCATGCTTCAGTGTGTGATTGGGTGAGTTTTAGGGGGGTTTGGAGGACCCTAAAAGGTAAGGGATGCCTTAGGAAATTTTTGGTTTTAGTGCTAAGTAGGGGAGCTTGGCTATTGGAGGTCTTAAGAGAAATATTTTGGAGGTTTTGACTCAAGAACTGCTTTGGTAGAGTGGCAAGGAGGCGTCACTTTAGAGCATGGAGAAGTGACGCCTCAATGGTGCTAAGGGGTCTCAGGTTCGAGCTGCTTGGGCAGCATTTTGGTTTGTTTTTGCGTCATGAGCAAGGGGGAAGAGTTGGTTTCGGTTTTGGCATCTTAAAAGAAGGATTTGACTTGTTCAAATCATTTTAAATGGGTGGCTAGGAGGAGAGATGAGTTGGATTAAGTTTGAATTAGTTTGAAAGGTGGGTGTAGAGTGATTTTAGGAAGGAATCAAGGGATTGGGTGAGTGACAAAGGTGTTGGACGGCTAGGGGGTTCTTTTGTTGATTTTGTCAACCATGAAGGTTAAGGGGAGGGCCGAATGCTATATAAGGGGTGTGAGCTTCCTTCTTGCCGAATTTTAGCTCCTTCTTCTAAAGCCTACACTCTTTTTCTTCTCACACTCTAAAAGTTCACTTTGGCCGAAACTTCAAGCCACTTTTCCTTCCTTTTTCTTCTTCATCTTAGTGGTTCCTAAACCCAAAATCCCTCTCTTTTTCTTGTTGCCATTTAAACCCCCGTAATATTCCATTTTCTTCTTTTATTCTCATCAAAACCGAATGCGCTTTTACCCAGAACCTTTCTCTTCTATTGCCGAATCAGTGAAGCCTCTCGTTTTATCTGTTGTGGTTGCAAGTCAGTGAAGCCGAATATTATCTTTTGTGGTAGCCGAATTGGTGGGGAGCCTCTGAAGTCTTGGAAGCAATCATCTTGGATTAATAGCTTGGTAAGTGGTTTGGGTAAGAATATTTTAGTAAGTGTTGTTGCTTAGTTTATGACTTGGGGTTTAATCATCGTTCTGATTAAGTGTTCTGATGGAGGCAACGACTAGTCAGAGTGGGCAAAGGAAAGTCCCTATCCCGAAGTTCAAGAAAAGAGCTGTCTCGGCGGCAGGAGAAAGTTATAGGCAGATTGCTGTAGTTTCGTTGAGCGATAGCGTTGGGATCGAGAGTTTAGAACTCCAAGTAATTAGGTGCGTAATCATCGCACTATTTCTTCGGTTATTTGCTTGCTAACGTGTATATATATATGATGTGTGGTAGCCGATCATAATGGCTTAAGTGGTGAATACCATGTTGGGTAACAAGATATCAGGTGAGTAAGGTCGTGATTTTAAGTTAATACGATGTATATATATATGCATGATGTGGTAATGATAGATGATAAATACTTACTCTGTATACTGTTTTGACATGATTTATTGAGGCATGGGCATGGG
Organism: Gossypium australe; assembly: GCA_005393395.2. Classification (NCBI taxonomy): domain Eukaryota; kingdom Viridiplantae; phylum Streptophyta; class Magnoliopsida; order Malvales; family Malvaceae; genus Gossypium; species Gossypium australe. The sequence goes on along the minus strand of CM016618.1, from coordinate 14,001,928 downwards.
GTTGGATTTGATCACGGAAGGGTGGAGAATACATACTGATGTACGTGGTCTAATGATAGCTTTGGGCTACATTAGCGCTTGATGAGTTGCTGTGTGCATCATTAAGGGAGATGTTGGCTTGGTGCCCATCTCGGCGGTTGATAGCTAGGTGCATCACCGTAGATGGATTACTGTAGGGATCACGATGTGATTGGTGGCTCTGCCACGGCCTTGTGCAGCAGGTCTGCCGAGGTAAGATTTGTGGGATCACTCGGTTGTGATCGGTGGATTAGCCACGGCTTTGAGCAGGGAGTCTGCTAAGGTTGGCGTATTGGATGGACCTAGGTTGGGCTGTGATGCATGATTGCATGATTGGTTCGTGGATTGTGTGGATATGGGCCAAGCCCATACATGTGGAAATACGTGTTATGATTATGCATTGAGTCTGTGGACTCACCCAATTATTTTCTTAACCATTTCAGGTGATGCGTAAAGTTGGACCGGGTTCGGAGAGGACGCAAGGTGGCCCATGCAGAGGAGGATATTTTGAATATTTTAAGCATTTTTATGTTAAGTACTTGGTTTAAATATTTGGGTTGTAATAAGGGCCTTGGAATTATTTTATTATTATTTTTGGTACTATTTTATTTTTAATTTAATTATGACTTGATAAATTAAATTACTAGCTTGTGGAGATGATTTTATTCTAATCTACTTATTCAAAGTATTCATATGTTAAAGTTTAATGTGGACATTTTTATAGTATCAAAGTTTAAAGTATAGTTTTAAAAGTACATGGGTTTTACCAAAAAGTTAATAAATCTTACTGTTTTATTCGAAGTTAACAAGGATTTTCAACTATCTTTCCGAAGTGACATAACCAGATTCGGTCGTAGTGAATGGGCCGGGTTTGGGGATGTTACAAATTGGTATCAGAGCCCGGTTCAAAACTCCGCTTTGAGGGTTTTTGGGCCCAAAAACAGTTTTACAAATGGGCTTTTCGAAATATGGCTTTTTAAGAAACTTTTCAGGTCAATCTGGCATGGCACCTGTACCTCCGACCCGAAGTCCACCAGGTAAGTACTTCGGACTTTTGAAGTGATTTGTTTATATGAATTGTTATGGGCTTAGTTTGGGCTTGTAGACTAGAATATTAAGGCTGTTGGACCCTAGGATTAGTCTACTCAAAAACATGCATAAGACTTAAGGCTATTAAACAAACCTATGAAGTAAGTCGCCCAGTTAAGGTGTGGCAACCACTGTACGCATGTCTAGGAATGGTAATCAGTAAGAGCTTGGTATTTAAATAGTCCTAGCGACTCACCTCCTCTTTACTGGAATCCTACCTGGTGCGTAGCTACGGTTCACCTTAACCAAGAGGACTTGTTCATAGGCTTAACCAATCATTAAAACCCGAAAGGGATTAGCCTTGCTGTTCTTAAACCTTTAATTTCTATTTTCAAATTTACCCCTTTGGTTTGTGAAACCCTAAATCTGATTTTGAAAGACGTTTTTTGATTTACAAAATTACCAAAATGCCCCTAGTGGCAAAATTACAAAAAATGCCCCTGTATTGTAAAATTACCGTACTACCCTCAACTTTTGATAAAATGCTTTTTACTTTGCAAAATACCAAAATCTCGAGTTTTCAAAATTTTAAGATACCCTGGTTTGTGAAAATTTACGAAAATACCCCTGGTTGATAAAATTCCCAAAACGCCCTTGGGTTTCTAAATTTTCAGATTTCTCTCGACTTTTACTGAAATATTCCTATTTTACCAAATATCAGGAAATCCTATTTTGTGAAATATTGTGATATTCCGATTTGGAGAATTTACGAAAATGCCCATGATTTCCAAAATTACTAAAATAACCCCGATTTCTGAAATTTTTGCAACACATCTGGTTTGAAAAACAAATTTTTCAAGATGACCCCTGAGATTGTGTAAATTTTGAAATATCTTTAAGTTGGAAAGACTATTTTCAAATTGACCCTGAGTTATTACCGAAATACCCCTATAGGAAAATGACGGAATTACCCCTGGGTTGGGAATGCTTTAAGAAAGTGACATGGATGAATGAATGTGCCTTTATTAATGAAAGTGAATGTTTGAATTAGAATAGAGAACTTTAGATGACACTTTGATTGATCGAAAGAACCACTTCTAGAACTTCTTTTCATAAAAATTTGCTCGTGGGTAATTAGTGAAACAAAAATTTCTAATGCATAAAACTCTTTTAAATCAGATTGAGTCACGACGCTAGATATGAGTTCTAGGGGGCGTGGTCGCAATACTCGTGGTCGGGGTAGAGGCAGGATGTCAATATCGGAACCGGTTGGGTCTGGCCACTAGCTGTTGAAGTTGAGTATCAGGATCAGACTGGCGGAGACGACGCAGTATCGCAGGCTATGCTGCGGGTGCTTGAGCGGGTGGCAGGAGCCAATGCGAGCAATGGGACTCGGAAGTCAGTACCCGAAAGACTTAGGTCGAATGGAGCCGAGGTTTTCAGAGGAGTGTCTGGGGTAGCTCCGAACGTGGCAGAGTACTGGCTGGAGGCAGTTGAAAGGATTATGGATGATCTCGACTTGACGAATGAGGAGAAGCTTAAGGGTGCTATTTCGCTGCTACGGGATGAGGCCTACCAGTGGTGGCTCACTGTTAAGGAAAGTGCACCTGCCGATCGAGTGGACTGGGGTTACTTCAAGATCAAGTTCGAAGGGAAGTATGTCGGGGCGAGCTATGTGGACGCTCAAAGGAAGGCGTTCCTCAATTTGGTGCAAGGAAGCAAATCGATAGCGGAGTACGAGGCTGAGTTTATGCGGTTGAGCCGGTATGCTCGGGGCATCGTGGCTACCGATTATGAGAGGTGCGTCAGATTTGAAGATGGGCTGCGGGATGAGCTGCGAGTTTTGATTGCTCCGCAATGAGAAAGAGACTTCGCCATTTTAGTGGAGAAAGCTCGGATAGCTGAGGAGGTCAAGAAGGCTGAGAGACAGAATAGGGACAGAGAAAGGAACCATGATAAGAGGAGCTCGGGATCGCCGGAATTGTTTGAAAGATTTCAGAAAAGACCGAGGGTCGAGACTTCTGCTCGTGATTCTAAGCCAGTTGCTGGAAATCCGGATCGTCCGTGTACTCGGTGTGGAAGGTATCATGCTGGCGAGTGCTGGAATCGAGTTCGAGAATGCTTCAGATGCAAGTCTAAGACTCATCTGGTTAAGGATTGTCCCCAGAATCCGAATAGAACTCGGACATTAGGCCAAGGTTATGTGCAGCCGGGCAGAGGTGGTCAGCAGGCAACGAGAGGTCGTGGTCCGAACCATGGAGGGAATGGTTCCGGCCGAGGTCGTGGGGCATTAGGCCGCGGTAATGGTGGCACTGAGGTAAGACAGCCAGGTCTGGTTTATGCAGTTCGTCGGAGGGAGGTTAATGATGTGCCAGATGAGTAAGCGGGTAAGTTTCTTATGTCTGGAATATTCTTTTCTCTATGTTGCTATGGTGGCAGTTTGTTTTGTTGCTAGTAAAGTATCTAGAACCTTGAGTATGGACTTAGAAACTGTGCCTAGAAATATGATAGTTCTTTGAGATCAGAGTGCGCAGCTATAGCGTAGTGTGGTGAATTAGGATGTACGACCGATAGTCTAGCCAACTAATTTCGAGGAAGAAATTATTTTAAGGAAGGTATAATTGTAACACCTTGGTTCGAGGGGTTATGCATTTAGTGCATAACTCAGGTGTTGGCATGCTTCATTGTGTGATTGGGTGAGTTTTAGGGGGGTTTGGAGGACCCTAGAAGGTAAGGGATGCCTTAGGAAATTTTTGGTTTTAGTGCTAAGTAGGGGAGCTTGGCTATTGGAGGTCTTAAGAGAAATATTTGGGAGGTTTTGACTCAAGAACTGCTTTGGTAGAGTGGCAAGGAGGTGCCACTTTAGAGCATGGAGAAGTGACGCCTCAAGGGTGCTAAGGGGTCTCAGGTTCGAGCTGCTTGGGCAGCATTTTGGTTTGTTTTTGCGTCATGAGCAAGGGGGAAGAGTTGGTTTCGGTTTTGGCATCTTAAAAGAAGGATTTGACTTGTTCAAATCATTTTAAATGGGTGGCTAGGAGGAGAGATGAGTTGGATTAAGTTTGAATTAGTTTGAAAGGTGGGTGTAGAGTGATTTTAGGAAGGAATCAAGGGATTGGGTGAGTGGCAAAGGTGTTGGACGGCTAGGGGGGTTCTTTTGTTGATTTTGTCAACCATGAAGGTTAAGGGGAGGGCCGAATGCTATATAAGGGGTGTGAGCTTCCTTCTTGCCGAATTTTAGCTTCTTCTTCTAAAGCCTACACTCTTTTTCTTCTCACACTCTAAAAGTTCACTTTGGCCGAAACTTCAAGCCACTTTTCCTTCCTTTTTCTTCTTCATCTCAGTGGTTCCTACTCCTTTTCTTGTTGCCATTTAAACCCCCGTAATATTCCATTTTCTTCTCTTATTCTCATCAAAACCGAATGCGCTTTTACCCAGAACCTTTCTCTTCTATTGTCGAATCAGTGAAGCCTCTCATTTTATCTGCTGTGGTTGCAAGTCAGTGAAGCCGAATCTTATCGTTTGTGGTAGCCGAATTGGTAGGGAGCCTCTGAAGTCTTGGAAGCAATCATCTTGGATTAATAGCTTGGTAAGTGGTTTGGGTAAGAATATTTTAGTAAGTGTTGTTGCTTAGTTTATGACTTGGGGTTTAGTCATTGTTCTGATTAAGTGTTCTGATGGAGGCAACGACTAGTCAGAGTGGGCAAGGGAAAGTCCCCATCCCGAAGTTCAAGAAAAGAGCTGTCTCGGCGGTTTGAGATTGGCCACCGGGGTGTGGGCCAGCGGCAGGAGAAAGTTATAGGCAGATTGCTGTAGTTTCGTTGAGCGATAGCGTTGGGATCGAGAGTTTAGAACTCCAAGTAATTAGGTGTGTAATCATCGCACTATTTCTTCGGTTATTTGCTTGCTAACGTGTATATATATATGATGTGTGGTAGCTGATCATAATGGCTTAAGTGGTGAATACCATTTTGGGTAACAAGATATCAGGTGAGTAAGGTTGTGATTTTAAGTTAATACGATGTATATATATATATGCATGATGTGGTAATGATAGATGATAAATACTTACTCTGTATGCTGTTTTGACATGATTTATTGAGGCATGGGCATGGGGTTGGATTTGATCACGGAAGGGCGGAGAGTACATACTGATGTACGTGGTCTAATGATAGCTTTAGGCTACATTAGCGCTTGATGAGTTGCTGTGTGCATCATCAAGGGAGATGTTGGCTTGGTGCCCATCTCGGCGGTTGATAGATAGGTGCATCACCGTAGATGGATTACTGTTGGGATCACGATTTGATCGGTGGCTCTGCCACTGCCTTGTCCAGCAGGTCTGCCGAGGTAGGATTTGTGGGATCACTCGGTTGTGATCGGTGGATTAGCCACGGCCTTGAGCAGGGAGTCTGCTAAGGTTGGCGTATTGGATGGACCTAGGTTGGGCTGTGATGCATGATTGCATGATTGGTTCGTGGATTGTGTGGATATGGGCCAAGCCCATACGTGTGGAAATACGTGTTATGATTATGCACTGAGTCTGTGGATTCACCCAATTATTTTCTTAACCATTTCAGGTGATGCGTAAAGTTGGACCGGGTTCGGAGAGGACGCAAGGTGGCCCATGTAGAGGAGGATATTTTGAATATTTTAAGCATTTTTATCTTAAGTACTTGGTTTAAATATTTGGGTTGTAATAAGGGCCTTAGAATTATTTTATTATTATTTTTGGTACTATTTTATTTTTAATTCAATTATGACTTGATAAATTAAATTACTAGCTTGTGAAGATGATTTTATTCTAATCTTCTTATTCAAAGTATTCATATGTTAAAGTTTAATGTGGACATTTTTATAGTATCAAAGTTTAAAGTATAGTTTTAAATGTATATGGGTTTTACCAAAAAGTTAATAAATCTTACTGTTTTATTCGAAGTTAACAAGGATTTTCAACTGTCTTTCCGAAGTGACATAACCAGATTCGGTCGTAGTGATTGGGCCGGGTTTGGGGATGTTACACTTCTCCTCATTTAGCTTTTTGAAATTTAGTTCCAAGTCCATTCTCCACTTCCTCATTGGGCAATTAAAATAATTTTTGAAAAATTGTACTGTCGCTTTTTCATCTCCTTAGGTTTACTGCACCAATGACTCCCTATTTTTAATCTATATACCACCTTTCTTTTAGCTTTGATCTTCATTGCTGTATGGAAAAAGGTTGAATTAGCATCCCCTTCTTTTAACCATGTCATCATTGATTTTTTACGCCAAATTGATTCTTTAAATTTAATTGCTTCCCAAAGTTCAATATTTAACCTTTTTAATTCCTCCATCTCTAACTTAGTCAGTTTTCTATGTTCACTAGCTTCATCGATCTCCTTTATCCTATCTTCACTTTCTATAATTCTTTTTTCTAATGCATTGCCAGCATCCAAAGGAGAAGGGAGGAGCAGGAATGGTGAATATTAGAATAAAAATAGAGCATTATTGGCTAAATGGAGCTGGAGATTTTCGATTGAAAAAAAACGTGTTGTGGCAAAAAGTTATCCTAGCAAAGTATGGTTTGAACTTGCAACAATGGCGATTTAGGACGACTTGTTCAAGAGATATGTCGATTGTTTGGACAGGAATTGTAGAGAATTCTAAAGATGCCAATATGTCTAAAATGGTGGGGAATGAAACTTTTTGTTGGCGGGTTGAGAATGGAAGGACGACTATGTTTTGGGTGGACATATGATGCGGTAATTATCGATTAAAATTTGAATTTCCAAGGTTGTTTTGCTTAGTAAGACAAAAAAGAGGTACGGTAGCTGATTAGTCGAGAAATAATGGATTTAGTAGAGTAAAGTGGAGTGAACTCTTTACAAGATCCTTATTAGAAAGAGTGGAAGAGATGCTTCGTAGATTGGAGGTGTAACATCCTGAAATTGGGCCTAGTAGGATGGGGCCCAATGGGCCTTAGGCGTAGTAGCATTTAAAAATTTTTAAGAACAAGAGAACAACATTAATACAAGTTGGAATTATTAGGTGAGTGATTTTGGAAGGTTAGGGGCTTCTATGAAGTCCCGGGATCAAACTTTGGCTTTAGGGAAATTTTGGTTTTAGGTGAAAAAAACCCTAAGAGTTGGTAGGTAGGCTTTAAGAATAAAATGTGGAGAAAAATGACACATGTGGAGTATGTGGTGTAATGGCAAAGTGACGCCAGATAAGAGACAAGGGGGTGACGCCACAAGGAAGGAAGGAGGTCCAAGGTTCAAGTCTTGGCTTTTGCATTTTGGTTTTCTTTTTAAATGGACTTTAGAATTTGGCCATAGATTTATATTTAGTTGTGCATGATTTTAGACACAAGAGGAGCTTGTGGTCTAGTGGCAAAGTGGTGTGTTGAGCTATTGAAGGCAGCAAGGGTTTGAATCTCATGACAAGCAAGGGAGTATTTATTTTGCGAATTGGATGGGAAGAGTTTGAGTTGGATTTAAACTCTACTGATGGAAGGATCCCACATCGAAAAGATACAAAGAAGGAAGGTGAAAAGCTAGCCATATATATAGAGCATTCTATGAGGAGAGTTAACATACCTTGGTGGGCGTTTGGGCACAGGAGTGGTCGGAGCGCAGATTAGCACCAGATTTCCATCAGGTGTGTACTTCTCTACTCTAGTTGTAGAGCGGCAAATGCCAAAATGCCGGTCACACGGCAATAGTAGCCACACGAGCGTGCGAGCGCACGTGTAGGGCTTCGAAGTGACAGTTGAGGCCATCTTAAGTATTCTTGTAAGCTGATGCTGTTTGGGCCACGATGGGCCGAACAGGGCCCGTGGGCCCATATGATTAAATTGTATGATTGTTTAGTATATATTGAACTAGACTAGGTGAATCTCATATATGTGGCTAGATGGGCCACACGAGCGTGTGGGCCCAAATGGGCTAAAATCGAGTTTTAGGCCCAATAGTCCGGTATGACCAGAAATGGTAGTTGAGTCACTCGAGGTGACATTAGGCCTTCAGAAAGGCCATTTTAGGTGCGAAATTACTGGAATACCCTTGGTGGGTAAATTACGAAAATACCCTTTGTAGGTAAAATTATTGTTATACCCTTAGAGGTTGATTAGCTTGATTATGTTGTATTGGGTATTCTGATTATGATGGTAATTCGTTTCATACGTTATATTTGATATATGATTTGCATACATGTCATACTGCATACACGAATTATTATGTCATGACATGTTGCATGGGCTTGGGATATGATATTGAAAGGGGAAGTGCAAATAGGATCGCATGGTTGCTTGACGACTGTGGATCCACCGAAGGCTTTTTAGCCATCATGCAGCTATGTTGCACCGTTAAGGTAATGCCACAACCGGTGTTACATAAGGAGTGTTCGGATGGGTGGGTTGATTAAATCCCTACAGGAGTGCACGTTTGGGCAGGAGACGGAGTGTTCGACTGGTATGGGCATTAATGCATTGCATATATGGATTATATTACTGAGATGGGCTTAGGCCCAGATTTATATATATGATATGTGACATTTGATATGGGTTAAGGCCCAACCGAGGCTATTTTAGGCTAAGGCCCAATTACCACTGTTATTGTAATAGGCTTCGGCCAAATTGTTTTGATGCATGTTCTTATTGATAAGGGTGTACACACTGAGTTTTCTTAAACTCACCCCCTCTTTTTAATTTTTATCAGGTAATCCTTAGTAGGCGGTTCGACGTGCTGGAGGACTCGGAGGTGGCCACACTACGAGCAGTTTTTGGACTTTAGTATTTTACTTATCTTTAACTTGGGTTAATATTTTGTAATAAGGCCTCTCTTAAATTCTGATTTTTAGTTTATTATGTTTTAAGTCTGCTAAACTTTGATTCACGGTTTTCCAAAATAATATCTGCTTTCAAAATACTATGCTTTCACAATTAGGTCGTAAACATCACGTTTTCATAAGTCAGCCGTTTTAATTAAGCTTCCGCAACAAACAAAGTTTTTAAGGTAATAACTTTTTAATAAATGTCGATTAATAATAAACAAATGCAAACTGGGACTTTAGTTTTTAATATCAAGAAAAGTTTTCAAACGGGAACCATGGTTTCTTGGAAAGCACCCCAATGTGACATGCCAGATTCGGGCCTAACTTCTAGGCCAGGTTTGGGGTGTTACGGGAGGATAGAGTGAGTAGCACGAAGTTAGTTCCTGGGTGGAGGATCTGCTTTGTTGGGTACACAATAATAATAGGGAATTTATGGTAAGGAAGTGTGTTGAATTATTAATAATAGAAGGAGGGGATGATATAAATTTTTCTTTTGAAAAAATATGGAAATTAAAGGTACCACTAAGAGTGCGAAGCTTTCTTTGGATGCTCGCTATTGATAGAATTCCTAGAAAGGAATTTCTTCTCAAAAGAGGGGTGAAACTTCAAAACATCTTGGTCGATTGCCATGGTGTGAAAGGGTTCCGGAGAGAGCAGATCATTTGTTCTTCAAATGAAAATTTATTGAAGGACTTTGGTATAAAATTTTCAATTGGTGGGAGACTGAATGGGAATCGGTAGAAGGATTTGATGAATTATACTCATTGTGTTATAATATGAAATTGGCTGGAATCCAAAAAAAATTATGGCTAATATCAATTTCGGTAGCCTGTTGGATAGTATGATTGGCAAGAAATGGACTTGTCTTTGAAAGAAAGATGATGACCACGGAAAATTTGATTTTTCAATCAAAGATGAGGGCATTGCTATGGATAAAGTCTGTCAATGATAATTTATTGATGTAGGAGAGCTCTTGATGGATTTGTTTGAACAGGTGCAACATAGTGTAACACCCCAAACCCGGCCCATTCGTTACGACCGAATTTGAAATGCCACTGTGGAAAAACCGTTTGAAAATATTCTTACTGGAAAGTGAAAACCGTTCAAGATTTGTTGCCTTTAATAAAACAATTTCGCAACTTAAAACATTCTAAGTAAAAATTAAGTTGTTATGAAAATATCCGGATTAAAACTTTATTGTATATATAGATTTAAGTAAAATCGTTTGCAAATGATATTTCAATTGTCAATTCATACTAAAGTAAAAATATTAAACTTAATGAAAAACACTTAGACAAACTTTAAATACTTTTAGGGGCCTTGTTACAATAATTGAATAATCCAAATACTGAAATTATAAATACTTAATTACATTTGCTGCATGGAATTTAACTTCTGCATGGCCACCTTTGTACCCACTCCAACCCGGTCCAAGATTCACGAATCACCTGCGATGTTTAAGAAAAATTGGGTGAGCCAAACAGACTCAGTGCTTAGTCATTTCACATGTCCCCATACATATGGGCTCGGCCTATATCCACACAGTCCACATAATCAGTCATGCAAAAATGCATCCCAACCCAACCTAAAGTCCATCCGTACACCTACCTCGGCAGACCTGCCGCCCAAGGCCGTGGCTAATCCACCGATCACCTGAGTGATCCCACATATCTTACCTAGGCAGACCTGCTGCACCAGGCCGTGGCGAAGCCACCGATCACATAAGTGATCCCACGTATTAATCAGTCTACGGTGATGCACACAGCTATCAACCGCTGAGATGGGCACCTAGCCAACACCTCCCTTGATGAAGCACACAGCTAATCATCAAGCGCTAATGTAGCACAAGGCTAACATTAGACCACGTACATAAATATGTACACCCTCTTCCTTCATTATTCATGTCCCAGATTCCCATGTATCTATATATATATATATATATCATGACAAGGTAACATTGTAAAGAATATACATCACATGCTTACCACAAATTTATACACATAACACAGGTAAGTTAATATCATAAAATACTAACCTGTTTAACCGGTTACCTCACCATGGTTTCCACCATCTTAGCCATTATTTTTGGCTACCATTCCCAACACATCACACATATACATATAAAACATCATGCACAAATAACAGAAGAACAGTGCGATAACTACACACCTGCTTGGCACAGTCGGCTAAATCCCGAGATCACACGTTGCACCTAAAAGTCTGCCGAAATCCCTAAATAGAACCATATTAATTTTGGCCCCTATACCAAAAAGCATTAGAAAGTGCCTTTGGCCAAACACTACCCTTACCTTGAGTAATCGAACCTAAGAGACCCTTTTAATGCTCCTCCTCGCTGGCTATACACAAAAGAAACATAAGGTTATGGCCTTAAACACCTTCAGCCATCCATAAAATCCAAGACCAACACTTGGTTTCGGCACCTAAAAGGAAGGAAGCAAAACCAACTACTAAAGTAGAGATTACTTACTACCACACGCTCGAAAAGACTAAGAGAGAGTAGTTGACGGCCCCAAAGAATCAGCTTTAGCAAAACGGCAAGAGAAGAGAAAGGTTTCGGCTAATAAGTACTTTCGGCTTAAGAGAAAAATGATAAAAGATTCGGATATGGTTTAGTGCCAATGAACAATCGGCTATGGAAAGTAATAGTAAAAGAGTATGGTATCCGGCTTTTGAAAAACTATGAGAAAAGATGAGGTGCTTCAAGAGGTGCTGCAGCAACAGGGAATTGAGAGAGATTTCGGTTTAGTAACGAGTGAGATGAAGAAGAAAAATGGAAGGAAAAGTGACCTCAATGGTCTCTTGAAGTTTCGGCCAAGGTGAACAAGTGAAGAAGAGAGGTGTTTTTGGTGTGGATAGAGTATAAGAAGAAAAGAGTGAAGGTTTTAGAAGAAAAAGCTAAAATTCGGAAAAAGAAAGGCACACCACCCTTAAATAAGATTCGGCTACTCCCCCTTACCCACATGACCGAAAATATCATTATGAGAACCCACCTAGCCGTCCAACTCTTCTCCTCTCTCCCAATCCCTTGATTCCTTCCTAATTTCTCTCAACACCATCCTTTCAAACAAATTTAAATTAAAACCAACTCATCCCTTCTCCTTGCCACACATTTAAACTAATTTGACTCAGTCAAATCCCTCTTTTTTAGTGCCATAGCCGAATCCAACTCCTCCCCCTCTCGTGACGCAAAAACAAATGCCAAAATGCTGCCTCTGCAGCTCGAACCCTGTCCCCTTTTAGCTCCCTGAGGCGTCACCTTCCAAGGCCTTAAGTGGCGCCTCCTTTGCCACTCTGGCAGCTCAGTACTTGTGTCTTAACCTCTCCAAAATTTCTCTTAAGACCTCTATAGCCAAGCTCCCCTTTTTAACACTAAAAATTCAATAATTCCTTAAGCCTTCTCCTACATTCTAGGGTTTTCCAAACCCCTTAAAACTCATCCAAACACACAATAAGCCCACCATCACTTGAGTTATGCACCAAATGCATAACCCCTAGAACCCGGATGTTACACATAGACACAATTAAATCCAGATCATCCTCATCGATATGGCGCCCTCCTCCACAAGGATGTTTAAAGTTCAATGTATGTGGGATAGCAAATGTGGATAGTGCAAGTTGCGGAGGTGTTTTGAGAGATATGGAGGGTGTTGCAAAGGCTCTATTTTCAAGTCCTATTGCAGCAAATGATGTTGATTTGGCAGAAGCAGGAGTGGTGCTTTTAGCATTGGAAGTATTTATATCTTTGGAATTGAAGATAAATAACTCACTATTTGTAGAAATTGGTTCTAAAGTGGTGTTCAATTGCTGTGCAAACAAGTCAATGAGACTGTATAAGCCCAAACTCGTCCGAGCCCATTACAAACCAAATTAAACCCAAAGGCACAGGCCGAAATAATGAAAGGCCCAAATGGCCCATGTTCTTCAGGGTTTTCAGGAAACCCTAGCCTAGCAGCGCTGCGCGCGTGGAGGCACGCGCACCACCATGTGTGCCGCAACCCTCCACTGGCCTCCACTACCGCAGCACCACGCCCACTAGCCCCTCTTGGGCCGCTCCTCCATTATCCTGCAATAAAGAATAGAAACAGATAGCACAAATAGGGAGATTATTGTATTTTATTTCCTTTTGTCTTTCTTCACTGATCGGTTATAAAAACCGAGGTCAGACTCTGTAAATAGGATCCTTTTTTGGCAATCAAAATACCAGCATAGTAATCTCAAAGCACAAGAAATAATAGCAGATCTCAAACAAAAATCAAAAACACAAAAATCAAACTAAAACCTTTGAAGGTATCCTTTTTATTTAGAATCTTTTTCTTTTTTTTGCAAATACATATATACATAAAAAAATAATAGCAAAAGGGGAGAAGAGGAACTGACCTGAAATCCCCTTGCCTCGGCGTCGGAACCCTCTCTCTCCATTGTCAAAACTCAGTCGGAAGCCTGTTGTAGACCACTCTCCCTTCGCTTAGGAAGCACCAACGGTTAGGGGCTTCGGGCTTTCTTCAAACGGAGCTTTAAAGCCCACCTTCATACCCCTTCAACCACCAGACGTGGTGGTGACGCGAATGGCACCAGAGGAAGACAAATCGGTCGACCAATGAAGGGGGAGGAGGCTACTCCGTTGGTTTTTGAGAGAAAGTTGAGGGCTGCTGTTTTCAAAATTTTTAGGGTTGAGACTTCTTTTTAGCAAATTTGGGTATGAATACCCTTAGAAACATCATCGTTTTATGGGTTCCTCACTAGGCACCAAAAACGGTACCGTTTTGGGAGGATCCTTGAGACCCGACCCACATAGCAGGGGATCTGCGCATTTCTCTGAACAATGGGCTATTTGCGTGGGTGGCCCCTCTTATTTTGTGTCACTTCGCATTTGGCCCCTGTTGCTCTTATTTGAATTTTTTAATCCGGCCGCATAATTTCGTGCCTATTTTGATTCAGTCCCTTCTGAAATACAACGCACGAATGGATGGGAATATTTCCTTTTTAGCCCCTTCTTTTCATGCGTATCATTTTGGGGTCCTAATTCATCTTTTTATTTAGATCTTCAATTTTATTTCTTTTTGGTTTGGTCCTGTAACACCCAAACCAGGCCCATGCGTTTCGACCGGATCTGGCATGTCACGGTTTGTACTTTGAAAACTTTTGACTTGTTGGTTTTGGAAGTCGTAAATTAAATAGACATTATTTAAGAAAATAAGCGGCATTTTAAAAATAAAACCTTGTATTAAGTATATTTAAACCTTTGACATAATCTCATAAGTTACAGAACATTAAAACTACTTAATTGGATAAACCTATGGGGCCTTATTACATTGATAATTCCAAAGTAAAAATAAAATAAAAGAAAACTTTAAAGAAATCCCAAAATAATAATTTGTAGAAATAAAGCTTGATGGCCCCTCGAGTCCGTCTCGGCTCCCATGTCCACGATCTACTGCTCATCTGGAGAGTAGAGAAAAGGAAAGCGTGAGTCACCAAGACTCAGTGTATAAATCTCAAAACACACAACGACCTGAGCCCACAAACACATTATGGGCCCTGGCCCATACATAAAGGTATCAATCATAATCACATGATAAACAATAAATAATGAAAAACCCAACCCATCCTAGGTTTCCATCCTCTACACACCATCCCGTACCAACCATCACACCTTGGAGATTTCTATAATCAACCCTCCATCCGCTACACACCATATCGACAGTTGTGCTGCCTGTCATAAAGATCGATCACTATGTGACCTATGTGGCGAAGCCATCGATCGCTATGCGACCTTAAAAATATATCGACAGTTGTGCTACTTGTCATAAAGACCGATCACTATGTGACCTATGTGGCAAAGCCACCAATCGCTGTGCGACCTTCTTCCCCTTCATCATGTCATCATTCCCACCCCATGCATACATACATAAAGAGAACATCATACAGACATATATACTTTTCGATACACATAGGGAGTTCTATGTTTACGTACCTGGCATCTTTGCCTAATCCTTTTAGGGTTCTATTCGACTGTCTAGACAGCCTCATTCCGGCTTTTTAGCCCATAACATATATAAATAAACATACATACAGGTTTATTAGTAGTGTGTTAGAGATCTACACACGACTGTTCATACAGCCTCATTTTCTGGCTTTTCAGCCCCTAACAGGTATAATACGAAATAAAACTTATGTGATAAGGATCTACACAGGACTGTTCATACAGCCTCATTTTCCGGCTTTTCAGGCCATAATATATATATAGATATACATACAGGATTAATAGTGTGTTAGAGACCTACACACCTGATTATCGATAAAACAATGCTTTTTATGTCGACGCTATCCTTAGTCGACACAACTGCTATCTCGAACAGCAGATATTGCTCGTTTCTTAAACTTAGGGATTCTTTCCTTTGCCTTAAAATCCCGAAATTGAAGACTAGCTATTTTCGACTTTTAGATCTAGTTGACCAAGCTTCCTTAGCATAGGAGATTCGGCTAGCACTAGAGACAGGATTCGGCAATGCAAAAAGAAGTTTTAAATGCGGGAATAAATAGAACTAATTCTCAAATAGGATGAATAAAGAAAAACTATAGAGTTTTTGGCTTTTTAAAGAGAAATCGGTTCAAGGGAAAAGAATGGAGAAAAGGTTTCGGCTTTTAAAGAAATTGAAGAGAAGAAATTGGAGAGGGAGAGGCTAAAGAATTTGACATAAAGAATAAAGAGGATTAAGATTTTTTAAAATGTCAGAATCAATGAGATATCCTCCCCTAATTATAGAAATTTCGGCACCTATTGTTCAAACCCGAAAATGCCCTTCCTGATAACTAAAAGTCAAGTTAAAAGAAAAGGGAAAATTTAGTACCCATATATATACTAAAATAAATAAATAAATAGATAAATAGAATAAACCTACACTCCCTAATCAACTCAAACTTATCACTAATTAAATTCTTTTATTATCTTCAAAATTTATCCTCATCAAAAAGTCCTTTTATTTAGCCCAAAAATTCAATTTGAATTTCATTCAAATAGCTTCCCGATCAGTAGCCATCTTTTGGCATTTTGGTCCAATTCAAAAACCTTCCATGCCAGCAGCAAAATTTCAAGCTATTGCGTACAAGGCAACTCGAACCCGAGACCTCCAAGCACAACCACACGCTACCAGCCACTGCACCAGAACCATTCTTGTGATATATTCCGTTGTCAACTTCTTTTAAAGTATACTTACCTTCCCACGCCAGCAGCAAAATTTCAAGCTATTGGGCAGAAGGCAACTCGAACCCGAGACCTCCAAGCACAACCACACGCTACCAGCCATTGCACCAGAACCAATCTTGTGATATATTCCATTGTCAACTTTTTTTAAAGTATACTTTCCAGCGACCAAATCATCCAAAGAAATCCAAAAATATTAACCAACACTCGGACTCGAACCTCCGCCCTTTTCACTATGAGGCACGTCCCTTGCCACTGCGCCACCCGTTTCATTTGAGTCATAATTCCTTGCCAATTAATTATCAACCTTTATTCCATGCTCCAGGTTTACTTAAAAGAAAACCCAACATTTCACGCACAACGCGACTAGAACCTTGTTCCCCCTACTACTCCTAATGCCTTTGCCACTGGGCCAGGCATTTCCTTGTGTCATGAAACAACCCCAACTAATTATAAGGCCTAAACTCTGGCCTTCATACTAACATATGCGAAATAAAATTTTTTTTGCCATACCCAAGACTTGAACCTTTGACCTCCAGCTTATTGAGAACGCCCCAAGCCATCAGACCACCAACGTCTTTGTAATATCTTTTAACCCAACAATATTTTAAAAGCCTTATGACAACCACCAACCTCCCTAAAAAAACAACATTTTTGCTAAAGCCCTAGATCGAGCCTAGGACTTTTCCAACACTACCAACCCTTCCTAAACCTCTTAAGAATTAAACTAAACATGAAATAATAATTTTTTTAAAAGAAAATGTCCATTCAAACTTTTCATGATAAAATAATTTATTTCTGTTTGAATAATATTTTTAAGAAAAATTAACTATTTAAATGTATTAGTGACATTATAAAAGTAGAGGGACAAACTATGTAAAAAAAATAAAGCATATAAATCAAATCCCCATATTTTAGCATAATCTAGGGGTCAATTAAAAATTGGCCATTATCTTATTTTAGTATAAACCACATACTAATATTTTTTTACGACAAAATCCATTCTCTCGACACACGAAACCCATTTATTCTAGGCCCAAATTTAGGATGTTACAATTCTACCCTCCTTAAAGAAATTTCATCCTCAAAATTCCAACTAACTAGTAATCATACTACCTAAGTCTCACTACCATGCTTTCGCTGTGCACTCCAATTCTAAACCTAAAATAAACACTATGGTAGAGTACGCACTGGTATTCACATCTAGAGTGTCCTTGTCCCCTTGTACTCATGCTATTAGTTCGCGTTTATCTGATTATAAATTTTATGAATTATTGGTTTTCTTCCACTGATTTTCCACGAACAGTCTTATGATTAGTAGTTTTAAGAGTAGTTCTTTCGAATTCGCAATTCAGTCTCAAGTTCACCTTTCCTAGTTCTAAAAACTACATACATTCAACCATCATCATACAGACAACATCCATGCACCCACATTCAACACATAGGGGTATTTTTGTTATTCCACTACCCAGGGGTATTTTCATAATTTTTCCTATAAGGGTATTTTCATAATTTTTTTCCAAATAGGGTTTCTTGGTTATTTTGTGAAATAAGGGTATTTTGGTAATTTTGTAGTCCAGGGGTATTTCGATAATTTTACAATCCGGGGGTATTTTGGTAATTTTGAAATTCGGGGTAATTTGGTAATTTTACAAACCAGGGGTATTTGGGTCATTTTGCAAAACAAGGGTAGTTTGGTAATTTTACAAACTAGGGATATTATGATGTTGTTGCTTTTTTTAAAAAAAACAGGGGTACTTTTAGAAAATCTAGTTTCATAATCCGGGTTACTCTCATAAATATAGGGTTTTAGGGTAAATTTGCAAAACATAAGTATTTTATAAAATCACGGTTGTTTTGGAAATTTTCACAAACCAAGGTTTTTTTAGAAATTTTGCCAACTAGAGTGTTTTGGTGATTTCACAAATTTTGGTAGTTTTACAGTTCTGGGTATTCTGGAAAATTTTCGCAAATCAGGTGTATTTTGGAAATTTTACAAAACTTGGGGTATTTGATTGTGAAATAGGGTGGCTGGTCCCTTTCGGGTTTTAATTATAAAGTTTGGCCCATCAAATAGTCCTCATAGCTAGGGTGAACAGTCACTACGCACCAGGTAAGATTATAGCAAAGAGGAGGTGAGTCACTAGGACTGCTTGAATACCAAGCTCTTCCTGAATCCAATCCTAGACATGCGTGTGCCCATTGCCATATCCTAATCTTGCGACTCGTTTACGGGTTTGTTTAGAGAAATTAAGTCTTATGAAATTGAAGAGTTGTTTATCTAAGCCTATGGTCCATCAGTACTATCATACAAATCCACGTCCCTCAAGCCCATTAAGCCCACATATATAACACAGCAAGAGTTTAGAATACTTACCTGCGTATATGGGGTACCGGTAGACTCGAAGGCCATATCTTCAAACCAGACATTTTTCTTAAAAATTTTTTTTCAAAACACTTCTAGACCCATTTCACAGCCCGAGTTTTGAACTGGGCTCTGATACCAAATTGTAACACCCCAGACCTGGCCCATGCGCTTCGACCGGATCTGGCATGTCACGTTTTGTACTTTGAAAACTTTTGTCTTGTTGGTTTTGGAAGTCGTAAATTAAATAGACATTATTTAAGAAAATAAGCGGCATTTTAAAAATAAAACCTTGAATTAAGTATATTTAAACCTTTGACATAATCTCATAAGTTGCAGAACATTAAAACTACTTAATTGGATAAACCTATGGGGCCTTATTACATTGATAATTCCAAAGTAAAAATAAAATAAAAGAAAACTTTAAAGAAATCACAAAATAATAATTTGTAGAAATAAAGCTTGATGGCCCCTCGAGTCTGTCTCGGTTCCCATGTCCACAATCTACTGCTCATCTAGAGAGTAGAGAAAAGGAAAGCGTGAGTCACCAAGACTCAGTGTATAAATCTCAAAGCACACAACGACCTGAGCCCACAAACACATTATAGGCCCTGGCACATACATAAAGGTATCAATCATAATCACATGATAAACAATAAATAATGAAAAACCCAACCCATCCTAGGTTTCCATCCTCTACACACCACCCCGTACCAACCATCACACCTTAGGGATTTCTACAATCAACCCTCCATCCGCTACACACCATATCGACAGCTGTACTGCCTGTCATAAAGACTAATCACTATGTGGCCTATGTGGTGAAGCCACCGATCGCTCTGCGAACTTAAAAATATATCGACAGCTGTGCTACCTGTCATAAAGACCGATCACTATGTGACCTATGTGGCAAAGCCACCGATCGCTGTGCGACCTTCTTACCCTTTATCATGTCATCATTCCCACCCCATGCATATATACATAAAGAGAACATCATACAGACATATATACTTTTCGATACACATAGGGAGTTCTATGTTTACGTACCTGACATCTTTGCCTAACCCTTTTAGGGTTCCATTCGACTGTCTAGACAGCCTCATTCTGGCTTTTTAGCCCATAACATATATAAATAAACATACATACAGGTTTATTAGTAGTGTGTTAGAGATCTACACACGACTGCTCATACAGCCTCATTTTCCGGCTTTTCAGCCCCTGACAGGTATAATACAAAATAAAACTTATGTGATAAGGATCTACACACGACTGTTCATACAGCCTCATTTTTCGGCTTTTCAGCCCATAACATATATATATATAAACATACATACAAGATTAATAGTGTGTTAGAGACCTACACACCTGATTACCGATAAAACGATGCTTTCTATGTCGACGCTATCCTTAGTCGACACAACTGCTATCTCGAACGGCAGATATTGCTCGTTTCTTAAACTTAGGGATTCTTTCCTTTGCCTTAAAATCCCAAAATTTAAGACTAGCTATTTTTGGCTTTTAGATCTAGTTGACCAAGCTTCCTTATCATAGGAGATTAGGCTAGCACTAGAGAGAGGATTCGGCAATGCCAATGGAAGTTTTAAATGTTGAGATAAATAGAACTAATTCTCAAATAGGATGAATAAAGAACAACTATAGAGTTTTCGGCTTTTTATAGAGAAATCGGCTTAAGGGAAAAAGAACAGAGAAAAGGTTTCGACTTTTAAAGAAATTGAAGAGAAGAAATTGGAGAGGGAGAGGCTAAAGAATTCGGCATAAAGAATAAAGAGAATTAGGGTTTTTTAAAATGTCAGAATAAATGAGATATCCTCCCCTATTTATAGAAATTTCGGCACCTATTGTTCAAACCCGAAAATGCCCTTCCTAACAACTAAAAGTCAAGCTAAAAGAAAAGGGAAAATTCGGTACCCATATATATACCAAAATAAATAAATAAATAGATAAATAGAATAAACCTACACTCCCTAATCAACTCAAACTTATCACTAATTAAATTCCTTTATTATCTTCAAAGTTTATCCTCATCAAAAAGTCCTTTTATTTAGCCCGAAAATTCAATTTGAATTTCATTCAAATAGCTTCCCGATCAGCAACCATCTTTTGGCATTTTGGTCCAATTCAAACACTTTCCACGCCAACAGCAAAATTTCAAGCTATTGCGCAGAAGGCAACTCGAACTCGAGACCTCCAAGCACAGCCACACACTACCAGCCACTGCACCAGAACCATTCTTGTGACATATTCAATTGTCAACTTCTTTTAAAGTATACTTTCCAGCGACCGAATCATCCAAAGAAATCCAAAAATATTAACCAACACCTGGATTCGAACCTCCGCCTTTCTCACTATGAGGCACGTCCCTTGCCACTATGCCACCTGTTTCATTTGAGTCATAATTCCTTGCCAATTAATTATCAACCTTTATTCCATGCTCCAGGTTTACTTAAAAAAAACCCAACATTTCACGCACAACGCGACTAGAACCTTGTTCCCCCCACTACTCCTAACGCCTTTGCCACTGGGCCAGGCATTTCCTTGTGTCATGAAATAGCCCCAACTAATTATAAGGCCTAAACTCTGGCCTTCATACTAACATATACGAAATAAATTTTTTTTTGCCACACCCAAGAGTTGAACCTTTGACCTCCAGCTTATTGAGAACGCCCCAAGCCACCAGACCACCTACTTCTTTGTGATATCTTTTAACCTAACAATATTTTAAAAGCCTTATTACTACCAACAACCTCCCTAAAAAAACAACATTTTTGCTAAAGCCCTAGATCGAGCTTAGGACTTTTCCAACACTACCAACCTTTCCTAAACCTCCTAAGAATTAAACTAAACATGAAATAATAATTTTTTTTAAAAGAAAATGTCCATTCAAACTTTTCATGATAAAATAATTTATTTCTGTTTGAATAATATATTTAAGAAAAATTAACTATTTAAATGTATTAGTGACATTATAAAAGTAGAGGGACAAACTATGTAAAAAAAATAAAGCATATAAATCAAATCCCCAAATTTTAGCATAATCTAGGGGTCAATTAAAAATTGACCATTATCTTATTTTAGTATAAACCACATATTAATAATTTTTTCACGACAAAATCCATTCTCTCGACATACGAAACCCATTTATTCTAGGCCCAAATTCAGGATGTTACAATTCTACCCTCCTTAAAGAATTTTCGTCCTCAAAATTCCAACTAGTAATCATACTACCTAAGTCTCACTACCATGCTTTCGCTACGCACTCCAATTCTAAACTCAAAATAAACACTATGGCAGAGTACGCACCGGTATTCACATCTAGAGCATCCTCGTCCCCTTGTATTCATGCTATCGGTTCACGTTTATCTGATTAAAAATTTTATGAATTATTGGTTTTCTTCCACTGATTATCCACGAACAGTCTTATAATTAGTAGTTTTAAAAGTAGTTCTTTTGAATTCACAATTCAGTCTCAAGTTCACCTTTCCTAGTTCTAAGAACTACATGCATTCAACCATCAACATACAGATAACATCCATGCACCCACATTCAACACATAGGGGTATTTTCGTTATTCCACTACCCAGGGGTATTTTCGTAATTTTTCCTATAGGGGTATTTTCGTAATTTTTTTCCAAATAGGGTTTCTTGGTTATTTTGTGAAATAAGGGTATTTTGGTAATTTTGCAGTCTAGGGGTATTTCAGTAATTTTGCAATCTGGGGTTTTTTTGGTAATTTTGAAATCCAGGGTAATTTGGTAATTTTACAAACCAGGGGTATTTGGGTCATTTTGCAAAACAAGGGTAGTTTGGTAATTTTACAAACCAGAGATATTTTGATGTTATTGTTGCTTTTTTTTTAAAAAAAACAGGGGTACTTTTAGAAAATCTAGTTTCATAATCCAGGTTACTCTCATAAATATAGGGTTTTAGGGTAAATTTGCAAAACATAAGTATTTTATAAAATCATGGTTGTTTTGGAAATTTTCACAAACCGAGGTTTTTTTAGAAATTTTGCCAACTAGAGTGTTTTGGTAATTTCACAAATTTTGGTAGTTTTACAGTTCTGGGTATTCTGGAAAATTTTCGCAAATCAGGTGTATTTTGGAAATTTTACAAAACTTGGGGTATTTGATTGTGAAATAGGGTGGCTGGTCCCTTTCGGGTTTTAATTATAAAGTTTGGCCCATCAAATAGTCCTCATAGCTAGGGTGAACAGTCACTACGCACCAGGTAAGATTATAGCAAAGAGGAGGTGAGTCACTAGGACTGCTTGAATACCAAGCTCTTCCTGAATCCAATCCTAGACATGCGTGTGCCCATTGCCATATCCTAATCTTGTGACTCGTTTACGGGTTTGTTTAGAGAAATTAAGTCTTATGAAATTGAAGAGTTGTTTATCTAAGCCTATGGTCCATCAGTACTATCATACTAATCTACGTCCCTCAAGCTCTTTAAGCCCACATATATAACATAGCAAGAGTTTATAATACTTACCTGCGTGGATCGGGTGCCGGTAGACTCGAAAGCCATATCTTCAAACCAGACATTTTTCTTAAAAAAAAATTTTCAAAACACTTCTAGACCCATTTCACAGCCCGAGTTTTGAACTGGGCTCTGATACCAAATTGTAACACCCCAGACCTGGCCCATGCGCTTCGACCGGATCTGGCATGTCACGGTTTGTACTTTGAAAAATTTTGTCTTGTTGGTTTTGGAAGTTGTAAATTAAATAGACATTATTTAAGAAAATAAGCGGCATTTTAAAAATAAAACCTTGTATTAAGTATATTTAAACCTTTGACATAATCTCATAAGTTGCAGAACATTAAAACTACTTAATTGGATAAACCTATGGAGCCTTATTACATTGATAATTCCAAACTAAAAATAAAATAAAAGAAAACTTTAAAGAAATCCCAAAATAATAATTTGTAGAAATAAAGCTTGATGGCCCCTCAAGTCTGTCTCGGCTCCCATGTCCACGATCTACTGCTCATCTGGAGAGTAGAGAAAAGGAAAGCGTGAGTCACCAAGACTCAGTGTATAAATCTCAAAACACACAACAACCTGAGCCCACAAACACATTATGGGCCCTGGCCCATACATAAAGGTATCAATCATAATCACATGATAAACAATAAATAATGAAAAACCCAACACATCCTAGGTTTCCATCCTCTACAAACCATCCCGTACCAACCATCACACCTTGGGGATTTCTACAATCAACCCTCCATCCGCTACACACCATATCGACAGCTGTGCTGCCTGTCATAAAGACCGATCACTATGTGGCCTATGTGGCGAAGCCACCGGTCGCTATGCGACCTTAAAAATATATCGACAGCTGTGCTACCTGTCATAAAGACCGATCACTATGTGACCTATGTGGCAAAGCCACCGATCGCTGTGCGACCTTCTTCCCCCTCATCATGTCATCATTCCCACCCCATGCATACATACATAAAGAGAACATCATACAGACATATATACTTTTCGATACACATAGGGAGTTCTATGTTTATGTACCTGGCATCTTTGCCTAACCCTTTTAGGGTTCCATTCGACTGTCTAGACAGCCTCATTCCGGCTTTTTAGCCCATAACATATATAAATAAACATATATACAAGTTTATTAGTAGTGTGTTAGAGATATACACACAACTGTTCATACAGCCTCATTTTCCGGCTTTTCAGCCCCTAACAGGTATAATACAAAATAAAACTTATGTGATAAGGATCTACACACGACTGTTCATACAGCCTCATTTTCCGGCTTTTCAGCCCATAACATATATATATAGACATATATACAAGATTATTAGTGTGTTAGAGACCTACACACCTGATTACCGATAAAATGATGCTTTCTATGTCGACGCTATCCTTAGTCGACACAACTGCTATCTCGAACGGCAGATATTGCTCGTTTCTTAAACTTAGGGATTCTTTCCTTTGCCTTAAAATCTCGAAATTGAAGACTAGCTATTTTCGGCTTTTAGATCTAGTTGATCGAGCTTCCTTAGCATAGGAGATTTGGCTAGCACTAGAGACAGGATTCAGCAATGCCAAAGGAAGGTTTAAATGCCGGAATAAATAGAACTAATTCTCAAATAGGATGAATAAAGAAAAACTATAGAGTTTTCGGCTTTTTAAAGAGAAATTGACTCAAGGGAAAAAGAATGGAGAAAATGTTTTGGCTTTTAAAGAAATTGAAGAGATGAAATTGGAGAGGGAGAGGCTAAAGAATTCATCATAAAGAATAAACAGAATTAGGGTTTTTTAAAATGTCAGAATCAATGAGATATCCTCCCCCATTTATAGAAATTTCGGCACCTATTGTTCAAACCCGAAAACGCCCTTCCTGACAACTAAAAGTCAAGCTAAAAGAAAAGGGAAAATTCGGTACCCATATATATACCAAAATAAATAAATAAATAGATAAATATAATAAACCTACACTCCCTAATCAACTCAAACTTATCACTAATTAAATTCCTTTATTATCTTCAAAATTTATCCTCATCAAAAAGTCCTTTTATTTAGCCCGAAAATTCAATTTGAATTTCATTCAAATAGCTTCCCGATCAGTAGCCATCTTTTGGCATTTTGGTCCAATTCAAACACCTTCCACGCTAGCAGCAAAATTTCAAGCTATTGTGCACAAGGTAACTCGAACCCGAGACCTCCAAGCACAACCGCACGCTACCAACCACTGCACCAAAACCATTCTTGTGATATATTCCGTTGTCAACTTCTTTTACAGTATACTTACCTTCCCATGCCAGCAGCAAATTTCAAGCTATTACGCACAAGGCAACTCGAATCCGAGACCTCCAAGCACAAGCACACGCTACCAGCCACTGCACCAGAACCATTCTTGTGACATATTCTGTTGTCAACTTTATTTAAAGTATACTTTCCAACGACCGAATCATCCAAAGAAATCCAAAAATATTAACCAACACCCGGATTCGAACCTCCGCCCTTTTCACTATGAGGCACGTCCCTTGCCACTGCGCCACTCGTTTCATTTGAGTCATAATTCCTTGCCAATTAATTATCAACCTTTATTCCATGCTCCAGGTTTACTTAAAAAAAACCCAACATTTCGCACACAACGCGACTAGAACCTTGTTCCCCCTACTACTCCTAACGCCTTTACCACTGGGCCAGGCATTTCCTTGTGTCATGAAACAGCCCCAACTAATTATAAGGCCTAAACTCTGGCCTTCATACTAACATATGCGAAATAAATTTTTTTTTCCATACCCAAGACTTGAACCTTTAACCTCCAGCTTATTGAGAACGCCCCAAGCCACCAGACCACCTACTTCTTTGTGATATCTTTTAACGCATCAATATTTTAAAAGCCTTATGACTATCACCAACCTCCCTAAAAAAACAACATTTTTGCTAAAGCCCTAGATCGAGCCTAGGACTTTTCCAACACTACCAACCCTTCCTAAACCTCCTAATAATTAAACTAAACATGAAATAATAATTTTTTTTAAAAGAAAATGTCCATTCAAACTTTTCATGATAAAAATAATTTATTTCTGGTTGAATAATATTTTTAAGAAAAATTAACTATTTAAATGTATTAGTGACATTATAAAAGTAGAGGGACAAACTATGTAAAAAAAATAAAGCATATAAATCAAATCCCCAAATTTTAGCATAATCTAGGGGTCAATTAAAAATTGGCCATTATCTTATTTTAGTATAAACCACATGTAAGACCCAAATTTTGCCTGGGGCCCATTAAAAACCCAATAAAAACAAGGCAGTCCAAATGTTCAATTACAGACCCAAATTTAAACCCAAAATACCAACTAAAATAAGCCCGAAATGGCCCAAGACTTAGATAGCCCAATATGGCCCAAAGACTAAGCAGAATCAGGGAACCCTAGGGTCCCCTCCCTCTTGCGCCGCTTCTGTCATTGCCCATGTTGCCACCAGCACCCATGTGCGCACCTGCATCTGTCGGCCACCACTCCACCACACCTGCAAAACAAGACAAACAGTAATGGCAGAGAGATAAGAATATATTGTATTTTATTTCCTTTTTTTCCCTTGAATTTCGATTATAAAAACGAAAAAGAAAACATTGTAGGGGGAATCTTGACAAAACTTTCACTAGCAATCAGAAATCGAAAAATAAAGAAATTAAAGGTTGATTTTGCTTTCCATTTTCGAGTATTGTTTACTGTCGTTTTATCTGTTATCTTTTTTCTATCATTATTATTTTGTTATTTTCCTTTATAAAAAAACAAAACGAAATAAAAACGGGGGGACTTACCTGAACCCCGGAGGCGCGTCGTTGGAGCCCCTCCCCGTCGTCGAGGCCAAGCCAAAACCCAAAACATGGGTTTTTTCTTTCTCTCTCGGGTTTCGGGGCTTCGAAGGGACTTCGAGCTGGGCATCAAAGCCCATCTTTACGCGCCATCAGCCACCAGGTGCGGTGGCAGTGGACGAACGCCAGAGGAGGACCGACCATCGGTCGGAAAAAGGAGAAGAGATGGCACCCCCTTTTGTCGTTTGATAGAAGTTTGGGGGGGTTCTCTGTTTGCTTACCAAGAAATGGAATTAAATGAAAATAAAAGGGGGCTGTTATAATAGAAGCAAACGACGCCGTTTGGCTTCAGGAGGCTGCACATATCCCTTCAAAGGGATATTTGCGCGATAGGCCCCTCTTCCTTTTCTGTGCCTTTAATTTCAGCCCAGTTTAGCACTTCTTCCTTTTTTAACTTTGCCCTGTTGTTTCTATTCCATTTTAATTCGGTCCGCGCTTTGGCCAAATGAAACGCAGCGCATCAAGACCTAGGATATTTTCCCATATGGTCCTCGATAGTTTCCACGCATTACACCCTTGTCCTCGTCAGCATTTCTTTATTATTTAAATTATACCTCTTAATTTCATTCTAACGACGATTAAGTCCCTTTCCTTCTAACTCTTTATTTATTTATTTATTTGTTAGTTGTTTATTATTTCTTTATTTTATTCATCTATTTATTTAATGGTTAGTTATTTATTATTTTATTCGTTGTTTATTCGCTTATCTTGCGATTTACATTGTCCATTTATTTAAATTTTTATATATTCTTGTATATTGTTGCTTATTATTTCTTTATCATTATTATTTTTAATTTTTGCTACCCTATTTCTCATTATTATTTTATTATTACATATCTATTTGTTTATTCCTTACTCTTTTATATTTTTTAGCAAGTCTAAAAGAGTGTGTATATATATATATCTTTACCTACTATTTTCGTTATACTATTATTTTTCTAAATATTATTATTACCATTATGATTATTTTATTATTACTACCATTGTTATTTCATCTTTTCTTACTAATACCATTACTATTATTATTGTTGTTTGCATTTTTACTCTTACTTATTTATTTATTAACGTAATATTATCTATTATTATCACTTTATTATTATTTATTTATTAATATTGTTGGTATCATTATTACTCAATATTTCTATTATTATCTCTGTTATCATTAGTGTTACTATTATCATTATTATTATATTTGTTATATTTACATCCATATTTGTTTTCTTAGTCTTGTACTAATTTATTAAACAAAATACGTTTTGTGAAATTATTATATTTCTTTCAAATGTTTTTAAAATAAAGTAATATTCGTGAGTTTGGAAATTCGGGAGATCGTGCCCTAAAGTATTGGGTTGTGATTTTCTTCGTTTAATCTAAATGACCGAACATCCTTTAAGACAAATATATTTTTAAACAAAAAGCTTACTCTCGGGGATTTAAATTATCGTGTCCTAAAGTATTGGATGTGATATTTTACTCCTTTGGAACGAGAAAGGCTGGGTATTCAATTTGAGCAAATTATGAGATGATCTCGGATTCGAGGATTTAAATTATCGTGTCCTAAAGTATTGGATGTGATATTTTATTCCTTTGGAACGAGAGAAGTTTTGATTTTCAATTAGAGAAAACTATGAGATGATTTCAGATTTGAGCATTTAAATTATCATGTCCTAAAGTATTGGATGTGATATTTTATTCCTTTGGAACGAGAGAAGTCTTGATTTTCAATTAGAGAAAACTAGGAGATGATATTGGATTCGAGAATTTAAATTATCGTGTCCTAAAGTACTGGATGTGATATTTTATTCCTTCGAAATGAGAAAATATTGATTTAATGCGAATATTTCCAAAAGAGATCAATTTTTTAAAATTCTTTTTAAAATTTTCAACTTTCGACATTGAGACATTAATTTATCAATTTGGTACCAATTTTGGGCGGGACGAGGGTGCTAACCCTTCCTCGCACGTAACCGACTCCCGAACCCGTTTTCTCAAATTTCGTAGACCCAAAACACTGTTTTAGTAAATCAAAATGTTTTATCAGAACAAAGGTGATCCGATCACACCTAATAAAGATCGGTGGCGACTCCTGTTTTATTTTTATTTTCAAAACCAAGTCGATTCCCATTTCTCAAAACCCGAAAAAATGGTTTCGACAGCACATATTAATAATTTTTTTTACGACAAAATCCATTCTCTCGACACACGAAACCCATTTATTCTAGGCCCAAATTCAGGATGTTACAGGTCCCTTCAATATTTTTCTTATAATTTGGTTTCTTAGTTTTACTTCGATTTCAATTTAACACAATAACATCAGTTTTATATATTTTATACATCATTTTTATATGCTTCTTTGTTTTATTTAAAATTTTTTATCATGTATATTTTTATATTCCTTTGTTTGCCCATGTTGTCTACTTGTTTTGTATGTTACTACTACTACTACTACTACTACTACTACTACTATTATTATTATTATTATTATTATTATTATTATTATTATTATTATTATTATTATTATTATTATTATTATTATTTACTTTATTTTTATCATCATTATTACTATTCTTACTATTATTATTATTTCTATTACTACCATTATTGTATTATTACTTGTATATATACTTGCTATTTCATTATTATTATTATTATTACTATTATTATTATTATTAGTATTATTACTATATCTATTTTTCCCTTTATTATTTCTATTATTACTAACATCATTTTATTTTAAGTTTCTTCATTATTGTTATTTTAATATTATATTTTATGTTGTTCTCGTCATTGCATTCCTCATTATGTTTATTCTCTTTCTCATCATTCCATGTAAATCATCGGTTCTGAATCGCATCACAACATTTTGTGTTTGTTTCACAAAGATAGTATTCGTCCGTTTGGAAATCTCGAAGAAGTTGTGCCCAACTGTACTGGGTGTGACTCTTGTTTGACCAAATGAACGAATACCCTTTCAAATTTTGAACATATTTTTAATAAGGTAATATTTGTGCGTTTGGAAATTTGAAGAGAGTGCGCCCAACTGTACTGGGTGTGACTCTTGTTTGACCAAATGAACGAATATCCTTTCAAATTTCATGTAAATCATCAGTTTTGAATTACATCTCAACATTTTGTGTATGTTTGGCAAAGATAGTATTCGTACGTTTGGAAATCTCGAAGAAGTCGTGCTCAACTGTACTGGGTGTGGTTTCTTATTTTGGCAAAGTAATGGAACACCTTTTTAAAGTGCCATGCATGAATTTTGTAATCCACGAAATGATCTTGACATCGAAGGTTTGAAACACCGTTTCCCATCGTACGGGACGTGGTACTTCATCCTTTCGGGATAAGAGAATTTTGGGACCCAATTCAAATTATTCAAACATTTTCTCAAAAGAGTCGTGCTTTAAAATCTTTTCAAACTTTCAGCATAAGGACATTGATTAATCAATTTGGCATCAATTTTGGGCGTAACGAGGGTGCTGACCCTTCTTCGCATGTAACCGACTCCCGAACTTATTTTCTCGAACTTTCGTAGACCAAAAACACTATTTTAGTAAACCAAAATGTTTTATTAAAACAAAGGTGACCCGATCACACCTACTAAAAGATCGGTGTGTGACTCCTATTTTTCCATTTTCAAAACCCAAGGGCGATTCCCACCCTTTTCAAAAAATGGATGGTTTTGACAGCTTGGCGACTCCACTGGGGACCAAAAAGAGAGTCAGGTCGTAAATTGATTATTTTCTACCCTTTGTCTCCTTTGTCGAAAGTTTGAAAATTTGATTTGAAAATTACTATCCTTTTGTTGCATGCATTTGTGTCATTGCATATGATTTCTATTTTCTTGTGCACATTGCATTGCATGACTGTTGTGCTCACACCCTTTTAAGTGAGAGTGAGAAGCTACTCCTTCGTGAGGTTTTTACCTCCGTGCAGGACAGTGAATTGCTTTCGGGATACATCCGTACCTATGTTTTCGTGAGATTTTTATCTCTGTACAGCTAGAGGGAAACGTATTCCCCTGAAACGAACTTGGTCCATATGAGCCTATAATGGGTGAGGATCAAGTAATCTGCTAGTTCGGGTACCTCTCTTTAGAACCAAACCACATGTAATAAACTCTAAGAGCCCACCTTAATTAGAGCCTCACAAACTATAGTGGTTACCTAAATAGATATTTGACTATTTCTTGTTCTACATGATACTAACTTGGTGCGTTTTGATATTATTGCATGGCATTGCATCGTAAAAGGTGTTGATTCACATTCGGTTACTAGAAAGGCTTAACATGGAAAAGGGGTTTTTTGATAGAGTGGAGGATGATGCGGCCGTTCAAATATGGTCCGAAAGAATGCAACAAGAGAAATGAGACAGTCTGACTGTGGGATATGAATCAAAGTTGTGGGATTTCACCCGCATCAGTGTGACTCGAAATAACCTGCAAGAATTGAAGGAAATATGGGATTTATGGGGCGACGAGACTAAAAAGCTATTTTACTATAATTATGGTGATTTTTCCTATCTGCTTGACATCAAGGTAGACGAGTACTTACTCCGAGCTATCACCCAGTTTTGGAACCCCGCTTACAGTTGCTTTACTTTTGGAAAAGTGGATTTGGTGCCTACTATAGAAGAGTACACAACCTTGCTCCGTTGCCCGAGGATTCAAACTGACAAGGCTTATTCAAAAATTGTTAATACATCAACATTCCTAAAAAAGCTGACCGGCATTACGGGGATGGGTGAACAGTGGATTACAGCCCGCATCAAGCAAAAAAGAGATTGTAAATGCATCCCCTGGGGACATTTGAAAGATCTGATCCTTACGCGTCTCGATATGAAAAAGAGGGTTGATGTGTTCGCTTTAAGCATCTACGGTTTAGTCATTTTTCCCAAGGTGTTGGGGCATGTAGAGGAAGCAGTAACAAACTTGTTCGATAGACTTGATAAAAGAGTCACACCCATCCCTGCAATCTTAGCCGAAACCTTTAGATCATTGAATGCTTGCCGAAAAGCGGGCAAAGGGAGGTTTGTGGGATGTGTACAACTTTTTCTATCATGGTTCCATAGCCATTTTTGAAAGGTAGAAAAAGCCTCATATAAAGTCTTTTCCGAGGACTATTCTCCTTTAAAAGAATTAGCAGTTACACCGAGGCGGGACGACCTTTCTAGAGAGAAATGGATAACGATTCTCCAAAATTTACAAGCTGAAGATGTCGAATGGAGGGCTCCATGGATGATCCCTGACAAGATCTTGTATCGATGTGGAGAGTTTGACTGGGTCCCTCTACTAGGGATATAGGGAGCTGTCGGATACGCTCCATTACTTGTGATGAGGCAGTACCAATCAAGGCAGTTCATACCTGCGACACATGGGTTAGCTCAGTGCAAGTTTTCATACAAAGACGATAATTATAAGAAGAGGGTTCGCGAGATATCGAATGCGTGGACCCAAACTCAAAAAATGAAGAGTCTCACCGTAGGACCAGTGGCAACCCCTGAGTACGATTGGTGGTGGGGCAAGAGAATTAACGGCAACATCTCAATACCAAGCTAAGGAAACACTCAGTCAATAAAAGAACAACTACAAGTAATTCTATCTGAATTAGAAATAATTAAGCAGGATTTTGAGAAAAAGACTCAGGAATTGGGAAAGAAAATAGAACGGTTGGAAGAGGAAAAGATGTAGTTACGGTTAGACGTCGACATCCACAAGTTCGAGGCCGAAACATTGAGAAAAGGAAAAAATAAGGCCGAAGAAGATTTGGATAGCTTGAAGACGGATTACAAGAAACTGTGCACATTAATTAAAACCGCTGGCTTGGGCAAGACATCAGAACAATGGGGACAAGAAATTAAGGAAGAGAAGACTAGAGCTGACCAGTGGGAAAAGAAGTGCCAAGACGCTCGAGTACATGAGGACATTTTGAAGAAGAACCTGTTGGAAAGTTAAAGTGAGAAAGAAAAGTTACGGGTCCGAGCGGTAGAATTGGAAAGGTCATTGCATCTGTATTGAAATCGCAACTCGGTAAGTGAACTAAGAGCTAGCCAAAGCAAGGTCGAGGAGCTGAAAAGAAAGATAGAAGAGCTCAAAACTGCAGTACAAAATAGTGAACTTCAAGTTGAACTTCTTAATGAACATTAGAAGAAGCAGCTCCACCATTCTTGAGAACAGGTCAGGAATAGAGATTAAGTAATGGGCGAAGCTGTGGCTCAAGTCTGAGAAGTGGCTGATCATTTGCAAACCTTGGCAGTTCAGGCTGATGTATTAATCTAATGTACGAGTCGGGATCAGACCGTGGCCAAAGTCTAGCATGGCTTCTTAAAGAAGTCAAAGATTTAGGTGTTAAGGCGAAGCCGTATGTATAATCGTCCGCTCTATGTAAAGAACTTCGTTTTCCAGTAAAGTTGATCTAATGGAACTGAATCAAAATCAACACCTTTCTCTCTTTTTGCATTCATTTCATTTGCATTGCATTTCATACACTCGCATCACATTGCATAATATGCATAAAGAGAATCTAATAAGCCGAAATCATAACAGAGGAAGAGAAAAAGAGGAAGTAGAATCTGGAAGCTAAACATCCGTACGGCACCCGCGCTAAAAAAAAAAGAAAATAGACCTGAGATTAGAGCAATTCCAAAAAGAGGTGCAAGCGCAAGTGCAAGAGCAGCTGACCAAAATCATGCAAGATGTAATGGACAAAATGATGGAGTCCCAAAGGAACATGATGTCTCAAATGACGCAAATAACCTAGCTGTTGAACAGACTCATGGATAAAGGAAAAAACCCCACGGTCAGCACAGAGGAGAATGCTGAGTGTCCTCGACACCCTTCTAGTTCTACTCTACCACATGTGCAAATACAACCCCAAGTGCATTTGCCAAGACCAACTGTCATGATTGGGCTTCAGCAATTCCAAAACGAGTGCTCCATTAAATCTCTAAACTGGATCGAGCTCAGGAGATAATCCGATCAATGTTCCTGATTTTGATGAAATGGCCGAAGGGGAAATTCCAAAACAACTAGAAGAAAAATATAAACTGCTGGAAAAGAAAGTTAAGGCGATAGAAAATGCTAAAATTTGTTATGGAATTGATGTGAAAGAGCTAAGCCTGGTCCCGGACCTAGTACTTCCACCAAAGTTCAAGACTCTGGATTTTGAAAAATACAATGGGACTAGCTGCCCTGAAGCACACTTGAAGATGTTCTGTCGACGAATGGCGGGACACGCCAATAATGAAAAATTACTAATTCACTGCTTTCAGGATAGTTTGGTTGGATCTGCGGCCAAATGGTACGATCAGCTCAGTAGTACCCAAATCAAGACATGGAAGGACCTAGCCCAGGCCTTCATGAAACATTACGGCCACATAGCAGACATAGCCCCTGACAGAATCACTCTCCAAAATATGGAGAAAAGGCCAAGCGAGAGATTCAGGCAATATGCTCAACAACGGAGAGAGCTAGCCACGCAGGTTCAACCGCCTCTTTTGGAGAAGGAAACAGCCACACTCTTCATCCATATTTTGAAAGCTCCTTTCATCAATCACATGCTGAGGAGTTTTACGATAGATTTTTCAGAAATCGTGAGGCGTGGAGAAATGATAGAACACGCAGTTAGGTGCGGCAAGATAGAAGCTGGAGATGGTACTAGAAAGACAGTCCCAAAGAAAAGAGAGGGTGATGTGAATAACATAAGTGCCCGTGACAAGTCAGTCACTCTGAGTCAGCCTAGTACCGTAATTACCGACCGCCCAAGCTCACACAGACAGGAATCCAATACAAAACCGAATGTGGAGAAACTCCAGTTCACTCTGATCTACATGACATACGGGCAACTGTACCAAAAATTATACAACACACATGTCATTGGCCCCATTACCTACAACCCCTACAGCCCCCATACCCTAAGTGGTATGATGCAAATGCACAATGCGAGTACCATGCGGGGATTGTGGGACATTCAATAGAAAATTGTCTCGCCTTCAAGAAGTTGGTAGAAAAATTCATTCAAATGGGCGTTGTGAAAGTTAACGATACGGAACACCCGTTACCCAATCACGCTAATAATGGGATAAACATGATAGGTGAGAATGTAGGAAAAAGAGTGAAAACGAACGTTGCGGATATAAAAACTCCACTAAGATGGGTTTGGAAGCAAATGATAAACAGAGGCTTAATCACACAAAAATTGGGAGAAGAGCTTGAAGGAGCGGGGAGGTACTGCGAGTTTCATGCCGAAATGGGTCATGATATTCAAGAATGCCTCAAGTTCAGGGACATAGTTCAAAATTTCATGGAAAACAAAGAGGTAGAATTCTATGAAGAGATTGGAGGACCAGAAGAAGGAGAGGTCCACGCATCGAAAGAAGGATCATCTAGGAGAATCTATGGGGGCAACCGCTCTGCGGTAATTATATCACGACCAAGAACGGTTGAAATTGGAGTATCAATCATGCCGAATGTTAGAATTCAAAAGCCTATAGCTTCCCCTTATGGGGATAATAAAAGGGTCCCGTGGAGTTACGATTGTAAGGTAGTGATCTCGGGAAAAGAGAATCCAGTTAATGCTATGGAAAAAGACCAAGATGAGGGCTTCTTCACACGTAGTGGAAGGCGTTATACCTCGAACACGAGAGCCAAACTAGTTAAGGGGAAATCGATGATAACCGAGCAAAATGAAGAAGGGACGATAAGACCCGAAGCACTTGTCAATGAGCCCGTGACAGAGAACGAGGCTAAGGAGGTCTTAAAATTCCTTAAGCACAACGAGTACAGTGTTGTGGAGCAATTACACAAACGGCCAGCTCGCATATCGGTACTGGCCTTGCTCATGAGCTCAGAAACCCATCAAAACGCGTTAATGAAGGTATTAAATGAAACATATGTCGCGGGTGATATATCTGTCAACAAGATGGACCGTCTAGTTGGAAACATAAGTGCCGACGTTTCATTTTCTTCAATGATGATGAGATACCTCCGGGGGGTATGAGATCCACAAAGGCCCTACACATAACCACACACTGCAAGGGATATATATTGCCCGGGGTGTTGGTCGATAATGGATCAGCGCTGAATGTATTACCTTTATCCACATTGAATAGATTGCCCGTGGATAGCTCCCACATGAAAACATGCCATAATGTTGTGAGAGCATTCGATGGTACAGAGAGAAGAGTCATGGGGAGAATCGATATACCTCTTCAGATTGGCCCAAATGCGTACGAGGTAGACTTCTTGGTGATGGACATCAAACCTTCTTACAATTGCCTGTTAGGAAGATCTTGGATCCATTCAACAGGGGCAGTGCCATCATCACTGCACCAGAGGTTGAAATTGGTAACGGAAGGAAGATTGGTCACAATCAATGCTGAAGAGGATATCATAGCATCCGTTACTAGTGACGCTCCGTACATTGGGGTAGACAAAGAAGCAATGGAATGTTCTTTCCGATCACTGGAATTTATCAATTTAACCTTCATTGCCAGGGCAGCAAGATCCCCATACCCAAAATATCCAAGTCTACGAAGATGGGCCTCCAGATGACAGTTGGGAAGGGAGCCTTACCAGGGAAAGGACTCTGAAAATACCTTCAAGGAAGGGCCAAAGTACCGATGCAAAGAGAAAAATGAGACCGTTTCGACTTAGGATTCAAGCCAGATGCGGAACAAAGAATGAGAGATGAAGAGAAAAGAAGGGAAAGAAGAAGGGCGCGCTTAGGCAAAGAAGAGATCAAATGGGAGCCAATGACCTTTTCTCATTTATCCAAAACATTTGTTTCGGGGGGAATCATATACCCTAGACAGGACATGGCAATAAGAGAAGAAACAGAAGAAATGTTGGGAAACTTGAGCATCAACACCGTATCCGAGGAAAGGGCTGAAGAAAGAGATTTATCTAGGATTCGCCCTTATGCTCCTGGAAGTGTTTTAAACAATTGGACCATGGAAGAGATTCTTGTAGCTTTTAGAATCAATTCAGAGTAATGTTCAAAACACATTTATTGCTCTAAGCCTGGGAGCAATGAGAAACCCTTTGTTGAATAGGCATATGTCCAAGCATCTTTATTTCAATAAAATGCATCTTTCAAGCAAATGTTCTTTTTACTCTTTACATTTTATTCACAATCATTCACACAAATAGTCATTCTTAGATAATTTCGTTTTTGCACTTTTCTTTGCCCTTTCTAACAGGTCCCCAGATATCAATGATATGAGTGACACTGTTATTAGCTCAGAATCTCCTTTTGCACAAGATACGAGTATAGAGGATTCTCAAGATTTTGAAGATAAGCAAGACCGTAACATATCTCTTGATTTGTTAAGGATGGTAGAGCAAGATGAGAAACAAATCTTACCCCACGAAGAACCAGTGGAAATTGTGAGCTTAGGAGAAGGAAAAGAGTTGAAAATCGGGGCTAGCATCACCATGAAAATGAAGCAAGACCTCATTGAGTTACTCCAAGAATTCAGGGACGTCTTCGCTTGGTCATACCAGGACATGCCAGGGCTAAACACAGATATGGTGGTACACCGACTCCTTATAAAGGAGGAATGTAGACCCATTCAACAGAAACTTCGAAGAATGAGGCCGATGTTTTGTTAAAGATAAAATAAGAAGTCAGAAAATAGTTTGACGCTGGTTTCTTGCAAGTGGTTAAATACTCGGAATGGGTAGCAAACATAGTACCTGTCCCTAAGAAAGACGAAAAAGTACGAATGTGCGTGGACTATAGGGATCTGAACAAGGCCAGCCCAAAGGATAACTTTCCGTTGCCTCACATCGATACCTTAGTGGATAACACAGCTGGTTATTCACTTTTCTCTTTCATGGACGGGTTCTAAGGGTATAACCAGATTAAGATGCACCCTAAGGATATGGAGAAGACCACATTCATAACCATGTGGGGGACATTTTGTTATAAGGTAATGCCGTTTGGACTAAAAAATGCGGGGGCAATGTATCAAAGAGCCATGGTGACCCTCTTCCACGACATGATGCACAAGGAGATCGAAGTTTATGTAGGGCATTAGGATTAGGTGGAGTGGATGGCAACAAGGCATGATTGCAAAGTCCAAAACCGAGAAAGAACATGTACAAGTCTTGAGGAAACTGTTCCTAAGGTTGAGAAAATTCCAACTGAAACTCAATCTAGCAAAATGTACCTTTGGGGCTAGGTCGAGAAAATTGTTAGGATTCATAGTCAATGAAAAAGGAATTGAAGTTGATCCAGATAAAGTGAAGGCCATTCAGGAGTTGTCTCCACCACTTACCCAAAAGGAAGTGCGAGGTTTCCTAGGAAGATTAAACTACATCGCCAAGTTCATTGCACAACTAACAGAGAAATGTGACCCTATATTCCGCCTTCTTAGGAAACACAACTCAGGTGTATGGAATGAGGAGTGCCAGAAAGCATTTGATAAGGTCAAGCATTACCTGTCTAAAGCCTCGGTATTGGTACCCCCTTGCCCAAATAAGCCATTGATATTGTATCTGTCAATATTTGAAAATTCTATGGGATGTGTGTTAGGCCAACATGATGAGTCGGGAAAAAGGAAAGGGCGATATACTATATCAGTAAGAAGTTTACAGAATGCGAGACAAGATATTCGCCAATTGAAAAACTGTGTTGCGCTTTGATTTGGACGACCTGGAGACTGAGACAGTACATGCTATATCACACCACTTGGCTTATCTCGAAACTAGATCCCCTCAAGTACATGATGGAATCAACTGCGCTGAATGGAAGAATGGCTCGGTGGCAGATTCTACTTTCTGAGTTTGATATAGTCTACATAAACCAGAAGGCTATAAAAGGGAGTGCAATAGCAGATTTTATAGCCAGCAGAGCTTTAGAAGATTACGAACCATTGGACTTTGATTTCCCAAATGAAGACTTAATGTATGTGGCAATCACCGAAGAAGGTGTCCAAAATGAGGGCCATCCTTGGAAACTAGACTTTGATGGAGCTTCAAACGCAGTAGGGAATGGAATTGGGGCAAGCCTAATATCCCCAGATGGAGATCACTATCCTCTCACTAGCAAATTAGATTTTGATTGCACAAATAACATGGCCGAATATGAAGCATGCATCCTAGGTATCCATGCAGCCATTGAACGTAAAATTAAAATATTGGAGGTATAAGGTGATTCTGCGCTGGTAATTTATCAACTCAAAGGTGAATGGGAAACGAGAGATCCCAAGTTAATCAGTTATCGAAGGCTAGTTTTGGAGTTAATTAAGGAGTTTGACGATGTCACTTTCTGTTACCTCTCGCGAGAAGAGAACCAGATGGTCGCGCCCTAGCTACCTTGGCTTCTATGATCAAAGTGAACAAGCAAGAGGAAGTGAAGCCTATCCAAATGAGCATTTATGAGGCTTCGGCACATTGCTATAACATCAGCGAAGAAGAAGAAAAAGATGATCATCCTTAGTATCACGATATATTACAATACATGAAGAATCGTGAATACCCCGACCAAGCAACTGAGAATGATAAGAGGACGTTGAGAAGATTGGCCAGCGATTATGTCTTGGACGGGGAAATCCTATACAGGAGAAGGAAGGATCAGATACTTCTAAGATGCGTGGACGCAGTTGAAGCCAAGAGAATCCTCGAAGAAGTTCATGAGGGTGTCTGTGGGACACACGCTAATGGTTTTACAATGGCAAGACAGATCATGAGATTCGGGTATTATTGGTCTACTATGGAAGGAGATTGCATCAGCTATGCCAAGAAATGCCATAAATGTAAAATTTATGGGGATAAAATGCATGTACCTCCTTCACCTCTCCATGTCATGACCTCTCCATGGCCTTTCTCTATATGGGGGATGGACGTCATTGGGCCAATCTCACCAAAAGCTTCGAACGAGCATCGATTTATCTTTGTGGTAATAGACTACTTCACCAAGTGGGTGGAAGCCACTTCGTATGTGAATGTCACCAAATTAGTAGTCAACAAGTTCTTAAAGAAAGAAATCATATGCCGATATGGAATGCCTGAAAGGATCATATCTGACAATGCACTGAACTTGAACAACAGTATGATAGCGGAGGTCTGCATTCAATTCAAGATCAAACATCACAACTCGTCACCATATCGTCCAAAAATGAATGGTGCAGTCGAGGCAGCTAACAAGAATATCAAAAAAATCGTGGGGAATATGACTGAGACTTACAGAGATTGGCACGAGAAGCTAACATTCGCTCTCTACGCTTATCGAACATCGGTCAGAACCTCTACCGGGGCAACTCATTTCTCTTTGTTTTATAGAATGGAGGCAGTACTTCCAATCAAAGTTGAGATCCCTTCCCTTCTGGTCTTGTCTGAACTAAAGTTAGATGAAGCAGAATGGACTCAATCTCGGTATGATCAGCTGAACCTAATTGAGGAAAAGAGGCTAAGAGCCCTTCCTCATGGACAAATGTATCAAAAGTGCATGATACAGGCTTATAATAGAAAAGTTCGCCCTAGAGAATTCTATAAAGGAGACCTTGTCCTGAAAAAGATCCTTCCCATACAAAAGGACTTTAGAGGAAAATGGATGCCAAATTGGGAAGGACCTTATGTAGTAAAGAAGGCATTTTTCGGTGGAGCTCTGATTTTGATAGAGATGGATGGCAAAAGTTTACCAAATCTTGTGAACTCAGATTCAGTCAAGAAATACTTCGCCTAAAAAAAAGGCGAATTGGAGAGGCCAAAGTGAAAACCCGCAAAAGGCGCTTTGAGACCAAAGGGGTTTTGAATTGAAAACCCAAGAATGGGCAATTCAAATTTTTGATTGAATGGAGGCATATAGTAGTCTCGCTATAATCTGGATTAACAAGAAGGAGAGACGTCACTCTTGGGGCATCAATGAAGTCTTCTAAGTCTGCCAGACACCTATCTAGTGCAAAAGGGATCCTCGAGAAAATTTGTACTGACAAGCTCATGCTATGATATCTGGACACTTATTTTTATCTTCTTCATTTCATATTTTAGCAAAATTTACCTTGTCAAAATCTGATCTTGTGATGAATTTATTCACTTTGAGCTTTACTCTCAATATCCATTGTGATGATATTTTCAAGCGCTTTTCATTGAAATAACGATTAATAGACCATTAATATTAAATTAAAGGAGTTTCGCATATTACTCTGAAAACTTCTAATTTTTTACAAGAACCTGAAGTGAGGTCAATATTCTGAACTAACCAGGTTCATGGGGTAATTGAGGTCTGAGATGGTGACCCCCAAAGGTACCAACTGAACAAGAAGGCAGGGTGATGCGTTACAAAATATCATTCTCATGCATTCATGCAAATATCATTCACACCCAAATAGGAGCATTCGATTCGTCTTGATCATTGCATCCTAATCATCGTGAAAAAATCATCATTGTCGTGACATTCTGCATTCATATTTGTTCTATAATATCTTTAGTTAGGAGCATTCGATTTATTACGATCATTGCATCTTTAAAAAAAATCATCATTTTCATGACATTCTACATTTAGGTAAATGTCATCCATAGCACATGTAGTTAGGAGCATTTGAGTCATTCCGATCATAGCATCCTTATCATTTATTCAAGCATAAGCACATTCTACAAGACAGGTTCCTCAAAAAACAGTGTAGCAAATTCAGATCCTATTCCCTAGAGATGGCGGTGGAGCAGATTGAAGATTGAAGTCTTCCTGAAGATAGTAAGGGAGCAAATTGAAAGTTCAAATTTTGTTCCCTAGAGATGATAGTGGAGCAGATTGAAGATTGAAGTCTTCCTAAAGATAGTAAGGAAGCAAATTGAAAAGTTTAGATTTTGTTCCCTAGAGATGATAGTAGAGCAGATTGAAGATTGAATTCTTCCTGAATGTAGTAAGGAAGCAAATTGAAAAGTTCAGATTTTGTTCCCTAGAAATGATAGTGGAGCAGACTGAAGATTGTCCTATTGCCACTGACCAGCTGTGGAATAGGTTGAAGATTGTTCTATTGCCACTGACCAGTAGTGGAATAGATTGAAGATTGTTCTATTGCCACTAACCAGTAGTGGAATAGATTGAAGATTGTCCTATTGCCACTGACCAGCAGTGGAATAGGTTGAAGATTGTACTATTGCCACCGACCAGCTGTGGAATAGGTTGAAGATTGTCCTATTGCCACTGACCAGTAGTGGAATAGGTTGAAGTTTGTCCTATTGCCACTGACCAGTAGTGGAATAGGTTGAAGATTGTTCTATTGCCACTGACTAGTGGTGGAATAGGTTGAAGATTGTCTGGATCGCCTCTAACCAGCATTGGAATAGGCTAAAAATTGCAAATCTCTTTGAAGATATAAAGGAACAGTAAAGCGGATTGAGGCCACAAGCCCTATCTCTTGGAAGTTGCAGTGGAGTGGATTAAAGCAACGTGTTACAGTAGAGTTTGAATCTACCTGACAAAGAAGATCACCCAAGGAAATCAAGGCTCAGCAAGACCGGGCAAATTTGGGCCTTTTAAAGTCTTTGCTCCGTTCTCGTTACACGACAACGAGCAAAGAGGGGCAGCTGTATAAGCCCAAATTCGTCCGGGCCCATTACAAACCAAATTAAACCCAAAGGCACAGGCCCAAATAACGAAAGGCCCAAATGGCCCATGTTCTTCAGGGTTTTCAGGAAACCCTAGCCTAGCAGCACTGCGCACGTGGAGGCACGCGCACCACCATGTGCGTCGCAACCCTCCATTGGCCTCCACTACCGCAACACCACGCCCACTAGCCCCTCTTGCGCCGCTCCTCCATTATCCTGCAATAAAGAATAGAAACAGATAGCAAAAACAGGGAGATTATTGTATTTTTTTTCCTTTTGTCTTTCTTCACTGATCGGTTATAAAAACCGAGGTCAGACTCTGTAAACAAGATCCTTTTTTGGCAATCAAAATACCAGCATAGCAATCTCAAAGCACAAGAAATAATAGCAGATCTCAAACAAAAATCAAAAACACAAAAATCAAACTAGAACCTTCGAAGGTATCCTTTTTATTTAGAATCTTTTTCTTTTTTTTTTTTTGCAAATATATATATACATAAAAAAAATAATAGCAAAAGGGGAGAAGAGGAACTGACTCGAAATCCCCTTGCCTCGGCGTCAGAACCCTCTCTCTCCATTGTCAATACTCGGTCGGAAGCCTGTCGTAGACCACTCTCCCTTCGCTTAGGAAGCACCAACGGTTAAGGGCTTCGGGGTTGTGTTAATAGAGATATAAAAATATACGAAAATTAAAAAATATCAAATTAAAGAGTTTTAATAGCTATTTCTCTAGCTCCAAATGTTGGCAAATATTGGATTGAAAAAATATGTGAGAGATTTGGACGAGTTGTGGATATATTCATAGTAAAAAAGACTGAAGGTGATATGATACTTGTAAATGAATGTGAGTGTCATGCAAAAACACGTTAATAATTGAGTAATTAATTATGTAATTTATCTTAATTATTGTTGACAAACATGAACAATAAACTATTTTTATTTAAGAAATTATACTCATCAAATTCAAATCGCCATTTAGTTTAAAATTTTAAAATATTTTTTTAATAAAAGAAAAAGAATTGCCAAATAGTTGTTTCCATACATAACTATCAAACTTGTTGGAAGCTTTTTCTTTTTTTAAATAAATAATCATTTATTCATTATATAGATAGTTGGGACGAGTGCAAGACTCATAGTTCCAAACAAACCACAAACATCAACACCAAATGAAAGGAAGAAAAACACGAGTACAGCATATATCTTAGACCATTTGACACGGCTAACTAATTGAAGTAATATGAACTTATGCAATTGGATACGAAGCTTTCATGGCGATACCACATAAGCCACCTTGCGTTTCCACATTCCTTTGAATCTTCATATACCCATTTTCACCCCAACTTTGTCCCCATGAATTCTTAATCAGCCAATAG
The DNA here is from genome assembly GCA_005393395.2 of Gossypium australe. Taxonomy (NCBI): domain Eukaryota; kingdom Viridiplantae; phylum Streptophyta; class Magnoliopsida; order Malvales; family Malvaceae; genus Gossypium; species Gossypium australe. The sequence goes on along the minus strand of CM016618.1, from coordinate 13,958,188 downwards.
TTTAAACCTTCTTCACTTGTCCCATATCCAACAATGGTGACTGCATGGGTGAGAGAATTTCCACAATCTCCTGTAAACACTCCACCATTGTAAAACTGAAAGTCTCGTCCATAGCCTTCAATTGCAACCGAGACCGGTTGATTCGTGACGGCCTTAAGCAATGCTTCTTCGTCGTTTTTAGGCACCATTTGATAGCCACTGATGGTGGCAACTTCGTTTATCTGTGTGTCGCAAGTTTCTTGTATTTGTTTATATGGGTAGCTTTCTTCAGAGGCTATTCCTTGGTTTTTGCTAATGTAGTCGAAAGCATTCATCATCCATCCTCCTTTGCAACCTCGGTTTCCTCCATTTGTGCTGCAATCCAACAGTTGTTGCTCAGATAATGAGATTAATTTACCAGTTTTGATTTTGATTAACCCTTCAACGGCTGCCACTGCTGAAAATGCCCAACAACATCCTGCAAAGTAAACCAACAAATAACCCTTTTCAAGTATTAGTGAATAGATAAAAGTTTCGCGGAGCAATATATATAATTATTTTAAATTTTTAATTAATTTTAATGTTACGAATCAACTAAAAACTAACTCAATTATAAAATTATTAAAATACTCTTGTAACACCAATTTAATTATATATATTATCGAGACTTACCACATTGACCCTGATTCTTAATATGAGTAACGGCATTTTGGTCCCTCCAATCGAAGTTTTTCGGAGCGTTTGAGTAGTTTTCATACATAAACGATGTTGATTCGAACAATGTGGGATTGTTCTGCATCTTGTATCCATTGTGAGTTGCAATGAATTCATCCTGTGTCAGGTCTGCAAATTCATTAAGACCTAACTTAAAACTCCAATTTCCGCCATTGTTGAAGCTCTCAATATATTCCAAGTTGTCTTTGAATATATTAAGACGCTTCTCCTTCTCTAATTTGCTCTCATATTTTCGACTGAAATCAACCATCCATTGCTCATGTTTGTCAACAATGGTGCTTTCAAGAATTGTTCGAGACATGGCAAGAGATGCCAATGTCCCAAGAATTAAAAAAAAAAAAAAACACACGGATTAAACTCATCATTTTTTTTATTTTTATTTTGCAATACAAGCAGAGATTCTACACTAATTTAAGGGTTTTTTTTCCTTGCTAATTGCTAAGTTGTGAAGCACTAGCACTCAATGAACGTATATTTATACTACAAAAAAATTGTTGAAATAAATATTTTTTTAATTAAGTCATCTTATGAAAATTCAACTAAAATGCCAATCAAGTCAATTTTTTTTTAAAAAAAGAAAAGTATTTTTTTGTTAGCAAAATCCAAATTTGACAAATAAAAACTCTGCGCACAAAATTTTTTTTGTTCTTTTATAATATGAAAGAGAAAATTGTAATCTTTCTAATTGATGAACCCTAGTCACGATATTTTCTATTTTTCTTTCTCTTGAATTGAAAATCGATTTTAGGAAAACACCCAAAGTTCACGTTATGTTCATTACTACTACATATTTTCATTTTTTGACCTTCTAATCTCTATTATTTTGTTAGAATTGTAACATTGTGAAATTATATACACGTTAATTATTTTAATAGTCTTAGTTTATTTTAGTAACATACTTGCTAATTATTTTAATAAGATTATGTTTCATTCATAATATAATTAGGGGAATGTAAGATTGTGAACGAAATATTACATTACCTTATTTGGTTCATCTAGATGGAATATAATATTTTTAATGATTGATTGACAGAATATAAGACTATCTAGAAACACATTTTATTAAATTGTCTTCATTATCAAAACTTCTTTAACAAGTATAGTTTCGTTAATAGTTTTAAGTCTAAAATTTCAGAAAATTATGATAATTTTTTATTACAATTTATATACTAATAAATATATAATATTTTAATAAATTTGTAACACCCTAAACCTGGCCTAAGAGTTTAGATCGAATCTCGGATGCTACATTGATCACCGAAGTGATCGTAGGTAAATTTATACAAAACAATTTTCACATCGAAACGTGATACATAAACATTTAAAACCAGTTATTAAAATTTCAGTTAAGATGGTATATGTATATGCAAGCGGGGTAAAAACATTTATAACTTAACTCAAAATTTGCACCACAGCTTTATAAAACCTTACAGTTCAAAATCTGAATGACAAAATAGCAACTGGAAATATAACCTTTACTAAATTTTCTCCAAGACTGTCCAAAACCTCCGCACACCGAATCCAGCGTCAGAATTGAAAAGAGTACCTGAAATGGAAACACTAAAAGGGGGTGAGCTACTCGAGCTCAATGTGAGTGCGAATCAAGACAAAAGGCAAAAACTCATAATTTAATTCAGTGGTGTAACAGACTTAGAGTCGTAAGCAGAAATAGATACCAAACGTAATCGAGCAGAGCACACCAAATACACAAAACACTTACACAAAGTTGTTCAAACAACAGAACGTACATAGGTATTCGTACACCAAGTACACATAGAAAAACATGCATATGAAATGCAGTCAGAAAATATAACCCACCCATCCAACCAACACATCTCTCCGTCCCCTGACCACACCTCATAAGAGTTGTTAAAACTCATCCAACCAATCACACTAATTAGGACCTCAGAAGGCCCATCCAATCCTACACACCACTTATGTGGACTAAGCCACGTAGATAATAACACGCAGAAAAGCTAGCTTATATGTTGTACTGTGCAATGTGGTAAACCATTGTACAGGCAAGTCACAGTTTAAACCGCCATATCAGATAACGGTACACATCAAAGATGACGTATATACAGTATAGTGCAGTACGGTAATTTATTGTACCGTCATGTTGCAGCCAAACTGCCAGATCAGATAGTAGTGCGCAGCAAAGTTGACGTACGTGCGGTACAGTGCGATAAATCGTTGTACGTATAAGTTGCAGTAGAACTGCCAGATCAGATCAGAATCAGTCTCCCATCTCTTCACAACCCATCCCAAAACAGTTTATGCAAGTGCATGTATGCATTCAATCTCATAGAATAGAGACATAATATCAGACAATCAGACAGAACAGCTATGCACACACACCCAACAGAACATATTCAGTTTCAAGCATTGCACATGACAGTCACAGATTCACTCAGGTCGAAGGCCAGATCATAATTGCTAGCTACCTTGACTAAAGATCAAACAAGGAAAAACACACAGACAAATGCTCAGATAAAAAACACACAGAATCAAATTAGGTGTCCTAGAGCCACACGACCCTGTACTTTGGCCGTGTGGACATGCCTAGGCCGTGTGAGAGGTCACAAGCCCGTGTAAAAAGGGGGCACATGGCCGTGTGACTGTGGCACACGCCTGTGTGAATAGAGACATATGGTCGTGTGACTGAAGCACATGCCCGTGTGGACTGGGGACAGGGCCGTGGAGACAGGCCGTGTAACTCTCTATCAATTTGTACTAAATTTGAGTACAGGACTGACAAGGCCGTGTGAGGGTCTCACATGCCCGTGTGCCCACCAGACACGGTCGTGTGTCCTGAAACACACGCTACTATAGAATCCCTAATTCCCAAATTAGTCACATGGCCGTGTGGCCAGGCCATGTGACACTAAATCACTCAAACCCTAATCCCCAAACTCACATGCCCATGTGCCCGAGGGACACGACCGTGTGAGAAACAATAAAATCCCCAAGTCGACCACACGGTTGTGTGGCACCAAAATTGGCCTGAAACCTTAATTCCCAAAAGCATACGGCCGTGTGAGCTAGCACACTGTAACACCCCTAAACCCGACCTGGACTTTATGGACGGATCTGGCGATGTTACATGATAGGGTAATTAAAAACTAAATTAACAATAAACCATTTTAGTTTGTTAACATTTGATTAACTCGAAATAATTAAAAAAAAATGCATGTCCATTGATTTGTCTCAAACTTGGCGGAAGCTTTGGAAATCATTTATTTTAAGTTGATTCATTCATTTTATGGAAAACCTTAGTTTTTAGGAAATCCATATTTTTGTTAAGTGGTAGTTGTAAGTCCGTAAAAGTAGGTAAAATTTCCAAAGTTAAAACAAAACAGTCCATAAAGTCCAACTACATAAAAGTACCCCACAATCAAGTAAAACCATAAACGAAAGTAAAATAGTTTAAAATATGTGTGGCCACCGTCGAGTCCTCTGCTGCACGAAACCATCAAGTCTAGGGATTACCTGTGCACATTAAACAAAAGGTGTGAGTTTACGTAAACTCAGTGCGTAATCCCCACAGAAAACATGCATACAGGCAATTAGAAATAAACAGTCAAACGTAATTTGGGGCCTAAGCCCATCATAGTTTCAGTAGTAGTCTGGGCCTAAGCCCATTTCAGTCTAGTATCAGGTATGCATTATGGATTTAGCCCATCACAGTATCAGTAATGTAAACAGTAATCAGTAATGCAAACAGTAATCAGTAATAGAGTCCTACCCACTAGCCTCTACACACCATCTCTGTCCATCCCTACACTCAATATGATGTTTATAACACCCACCCATCCCTACATTCCAAGTTGTATCGAATGCGGCACATCTCAATACACTTCCTCCAATCATAATCATCTCCATCCCATGCAATGCAACTTACAGTATATCATATTTTTATGCAACTATTAGTCATTTATATATAATTATTAGTGATCATGCATAAATTATCATGCTCAATACATGCATTACATACAATCAGATCACACATCTTGGGGACTAAGTAACGCTTACCGACCCTATAGTAGGTTCACAGTCGACTTGGGCTACCCGTGCAACCCTAAAGAACATTTCAGTAACAATGGGCCCACACGCCCATTTGGCCTACCTGTGTGGGCGCACAAGCCCATGTGGCCCACACGGCCTAATTTGGCCTTGATCGTGTGGGCTCACACGGCTTGGCCCAAAATCCCACACACCTTTGTGGCCCACACAGCCCTAATAGGTCTAGCCTGTATGTTGTACACAACCTACCTGGCCACCATACAATCGTGTCGTGCATGCAAGGCTTGGCCTTGTTGATCGCACACCCGTGTTATGGCACACAGCCTAGCATACAGGCAACAACACGCCCATGTGGTGTTGATAGTAGGGTTTTCAGCTTTCACTAAAACCCCATTTTCTAAATTTTTAGGTACACACTTGGTTTCGACTGATGCTACAATGGTCCCCGAGCACTCCAAAACCTATAATTGACCAATTTCACTCAATTTATCACTTAATCGGTAAAACTAAAACCAAATCCAAAACAAGAGGCATATCCCTTAAGCGATGAAAAGCTTACCCTAGCACCTCGAAACAGTTGATTACGCAATAGTATTATGAGACCTTTAATCCACGCGAGATGTTACTGCCAAATGTCAAAACCCCCCGAATCAAAGTTAGAAAAATCGTAAGTTAAAGAGAGCAAAAACTCCACTTACCAGAACGTGTGACGAAAATTGACCCAACGGAATGAAGGTGTGGTAGCCAACAAAAAGAGACAGATTCAGAAAGAAGAATTTGGGTTTGACACTGAAAAAATGAAAGGAGAAAAAGAAAGGGAGAAGAGATGGCATCAAAAAGGTGGAGAGTTTTGGCAAAACTAAAATTTTGCAAAAATGAATGATAATGCTTAGAATATCTGATAACCCCAAAATCCACTCCCCTAAATTCTCTCTACCAAACTCTAACTACTCAAATTTCTAATACAACTCAAACTCTCCAACCGACAAGCAAATAAAAATATTTGTCCTTACGCTCATACAGGGATTCGAACTCCTAACCTTCTGCCAACCAACACTCCCCTTAACCACCAGGCCAGCTGGCCCATTCTGGTAAGTACTTACAAACTTTTAATTAAAGACTACTAGCCAGAAATAGGGGTTAAGTCAGAAAAATACTAGAATTTGCCAATGTCAGGCTTGAACTCAAGACCTCCAAAACATACTCAAAGTACTTAACCACTAATGCAGATACACAATTGTGTCACATTTTCACAATAACAAAATTAAGAATTTTAGGGCGTTACAACTCTACCCCCTAAAAGAAAATTTCGTCCTCGAAATTTACCTGGTCAGATAAGGTGAGGATACTGCTAACGCATCATATCCTCAGGTTCCCACGTAGCTTCCTCAGTGCTATGATTACACCACAGAACCTTCACCAGTGGAATGGACTTCTTCCTCAGAACCTTAACGTCACTATCTAGAACCCGAACTGGCTCTTCCTCAAAGGTCAAGTCTGGCCTAACCTCAATCTCCTCAATAGCGACAATATGCATGGGATCAGAGCAGTAGCGCCTTAACATCGAGACGTGAAACACATCGTGAATACAATCTAACTCTAGATGTAGCTCCAATTGATAAGCAACTGGTCCAACTAGTTTCAGAATCTGGTACGACCCAATAAACCTAAGGCTCAGCTTGCCCTTACGACCGAACCTCAAAATCTTTTTCCATGGTGAGATCTTAAGAAGTACAAAGTCCCCCATAGAATACTCAACCTCACATTTCTTCAGATCCGCATAAGATTTTTGTCTTTTTGATGCCGCTTTCAATCGATCCGGAATCAGTCTGACCTTATCCTCATTCTCAGAAACCAACTCAGGACCCAGAACACGTTGTTCACCCAACTTAGTCCAACACAAGGGAATGTGAAACTTACGACCATACAAAGCCTCATAAGGTGTTATCTAAATGCTAGATTGGGAACTATTCTTATAAGTAAACTCTGCTAGTGGCAGATACTCCTCCCAACTGCCTCAGAAATCGATAGCACAGCTCCTTAACATATCCTCCAGTATCTGAATCACCCTCTCTGATTGACCATCGGTCTGAGGATAGAACGCAGTTCTGTAGTCCAACCTTGAACCTAGAGCCTCATGTAGCTTCTTTCAAAATCAAGACATGAAGCGAGGATCCCTATAAATGATGATCGAAACTGGTACCTCGTGCAGCCTCACTATCTCAGAAGCATAGAGCTTTGCCAGTTTCTGCAAAGAATAATCTGTCCTAACTGAGATGAAGTGTGCAAACTTGGTCAATCAATCCACGAAAACCCACACTGAATCCTTCTTAGTGGGTGTTAAAGGTAACCCACTAACGAAATCCATCATTACTCGTTCCCATTTCTATAACAGAATCTTAATCGGCTGTAGCAAACCCGAATGCAACTGATACTTAGCCTTAACCTGCTGGCATGTTATACATCTAGCCACAAAATCAGTAATCTCTCGGGTTCAATCTTAGCCACTAATACAACTCTCAGAGATCTGGGTACATCTTATTTCTACCAGGGTACATAACTTAAGGGCTACTATGAGCTTCTCTCAGAATACACTATCTTAAATCAGTGTCATACGGAATAGAGATCCATCCATGAAAATAGAGCACCCCATCGTTATTCAGCCTCAAATCCGTAGTGCTGCCACTTTCCACCTGTCGGAGCCGAAGACCCAAAGATTCATCCTCTAATTGTTTAACCCTAATCTACTCAATCCAAGTCGGTTTGACCTGTAGCTCAACCAAAAAACTCCCATCGTTGAACAAGTTAAGTCTAGCGAACATCGCTTTCAGATCAGTCATATCCCTACGGCTCAATGTATCGGCCACCACATTAGCCTTGCCCGGATAGTACTCAATGGTACAATCGTAATCGTTAAGTAGCTCAACCCATCTACGCTGCCTAAGATTTAGTTTTTTTAGTAGGGAGGTACTTGAGGTTCTTGTGATCAGTTTAAATGATACACTTCTCACCATACAGATAGTGCCTCTAAAATTTTAGAGCAAAAACTACGGTAGCCAATTTCAAATCGTGCGTCGGGTAGTTCGCCTCATGTTTCTTTAACTGACGAGACGCATATGCTACCACCTTACCATCCTACATCAACACACATCCCAAACCGACAGGTGATGCATCACTATAAACCGTGAACTCTTCTCCAGGTTCAGGCTGTATTAGAATAGGAGCCTCAGATAGTACAGTCTTAAGCTTCTTGAAGCTCTCCTACTACTCCTCAGACCAGACAAACAGTACACCTTTACGTAGTAGCTTAGTTAAAGGTGCTGCAATCAGTGCGAAGCCTTCCACAAACCATCAATAATAACCAGCCAACCCTAGAAAACTGCGGATCTCAAACACATTCTTAGGCTTCTTCGAACCCACTACAGCCTCAATCTTTCAAGGATCTACTTGAATCCCCTTAGCAGACACCATATGACCCAGAAATGTTACTTCACATAACCAAAACTTGCACTTGCTGAACTTAACGCTAAGCAGCTTTTCCATTAAAATTTGAAGAACAATCCTAAGGTGCTCGTCATGCTCATCCTCAGTCCTCGAATAAACCAATATGTCGTCAATAAAAACTATGACAAACTGATCCAGATAAGGCTAAAATACCCGATTCATCAAATCCATGAATGCATCCAGCGCATTCGTCAACCCAAAAGGCATAACTAGGAACTCGTAATGCCCATACCGTGTCCTAAATGTTGTCTTATGCATGTCAGCTTCCTTAACCTTCAACTGATGATACCCAGAATGCAAATCAATCTTGGAGAATACAGACGCCCCCCAGAACTAGTCAAACAAACCATCAATCCTTGGAAGTGGATACTTATTCTTAATAGTCAACTTATTTAGTTATCGATAGTCAATACACATCCTCATGGATCCATCCTTCTTCTTTACAAACAGTACCGGTGTTCCCCACGGAGACACACTAGGGCGGATGAACCCACTATCCAGCAACTCCTAAATCTGAGCCTTAAGCTCTGTAAGCTCTTTTGGTGCCATTCAATAGGGAGCGATAAACATCGGAGCTGTACCAGGGAAAAGCTCAATCCCAAACTCCATTTTTCGATTCAGAGGTAAACCCGGTAGCCACTCAGGAAAAATGTTTGAAAAATCCCTTACAATATGGATATCCTTTACAGTAGAGTTCCTAGAAGTAGAAACACTTACGTAGGCCAAGTACGCTTCACATCTCTTGCGAATTAGTTTCTTAGCTACCACTGTAGAAATCACATTAACCAAGTAGTTCTGATGTTCTCCAACCACGACTACCTCATCACCCTCCTCAATTCTCAATAGACCCTCTTAGTCATACAGTCTAAGCTTACACGACGCTTGACTAACCAGTCCATCCCCATAATCAGATCGAACTCCCCAAACGCAAGCTCTATTAAGACAGCCAAAAAGACCGCCCCTTAAACCTCTAATGGTACATCCCTATACAGTTTGCTAACTCTAACAGATTGCCCCAGCGGACTCAGCACAGTCACCTCACTAGAAGTACTCTCAATCGAAATCCCTAGACTTTTGGAAACAGAACAAGCAACATAGGAATGTATAGATCATATATCTATCAGTGTAGTGTAAAGTACATCATAAATAAGAAACATACCCGTGATGACATTCGAAGCATCTCTATCCTCTCGGCGACGTGCAGCGTAAACAAGAGTAAGCTGCCTCGCCTCAGTCTGTCCAGCACCTTTGCCTAATGCTCTCTATCCACGGCCTATGCCATTACCACCCTTAGCCTGACCATGGCCTCTCGGTGGCTGCTGTATTACTCTTCGTGGCTGCGCAATATCAGTACCCTGAGCTTGCATCTGATCGGCCTTTAACGGATACTCCCTAATGTGATAATCTAATAATCCACACCTCATACACACCCCAATCCTCCTTTGACACTCGCCCTGATGGCGTCTACCACAATCGACATATGGCTGCAGTCTAGTAGTAGTAACAGGGAGCCCGACTGTAACTGGCCCATCAGGTCTGGCCTTTTTCTTAGGCCTTTGTACAGAACTCGAGGTCTCTGAATCCCTCTTGTTCTTACCCCTCTCTTTATCTCTATTTTGGTGCTTAGTGCGCTTAACATCCTCGGCGATCTTCGTTTTCTCGACTAGAACAAAAAAACCTCGCTCCCTCTACAGAGCTATCAAAACTCTCACATAATCTCTGAGGCCATCCTCAAAGTGGACACACCTCTCATACTCCGATGCCACCATACCTCGGAGTATACTTCTGGATGATTTATCCCTTGATTTATGTAAAAAGGTACTCTTAATCCTTTCTTTCCATGCTTTATACTCAGGAAAGTACCTGAGGATGAAAAGAACGAGAAACGGGCCTAAAATGGACCAAATTGGGCCAAAGAGGAAATCGACATGGCGTGGACTTAAGCCCACACGGCCGTGCCTCCTTGAGAGACTAGAACACAGCCCGATCACGATTTACACGGGCGTGTCACCTCATTAAAAGTCCAAACACGGCCTGGCCATGATTCACACGGGCGTGTGCCATGGCCGTGTCCTTGTCGTGGAGAAGAGCAATTCTACTTGGAAAAGGATACTTAGGGGAAAAGAAACCTATTTCAAAAGCCTATATAAACACCTTAAGTTTATCATTAAAGGGGGCGGTTAGCTAGGCCAAGGAGCCGAGCCGAAAAGGTCAGATTTGTGGAAATCACACGAAGATAGCCAGTTGATCCATCTCAAGAAGCCGAAATTCTACTCAAGACGGTGGATCTCTCCTTCAATTCCTTCAAGGGGTTTTAGGGATTTCTTATGTTTTATTTTATCTTTTCTTCTGAGATGTTTTCTTTTATAGCTATGAACTAAACCCTTCAGATACCTGAAGGGGATGATCCCTAAAATGGATCTTGTTATTGTTTTCTGAACTATATGATAAATACTTGATTTATTCTTAATAATGTGTTCTTAATTCTCGGGATATTGATTCAAGTATGATGTGCTTAGGTGGACGAGCAAAATTCCCTGCCTTAGAATAGATCTAGCATAATTAAGCGGAGTTGATCGCACGCCTAGAGATAGGGTGACGAGATTTTGCCAGATTAGGGTGAAACCTAATATGGGAGTCCATAGATCGAGTTAATGTGACTTTAGGGGTTTTAATTAGAAAGAGATTTCAATTAATCAACCTAGGGTTAGACGTTATTCGCTTCGAGAGAGGGTTTAATATAAATTAGGGGATCCTACGGATCAAGTCAAGTGAATAAATCGTCTGGTTTAGAGTTAGATAACAAGTGAAGTCTAGGTGGATTCTTCCGAAGGGTATCGTCTTAATCAACTGAGTTTTTCCTCAAGTTATTTTCCCCAATTCATTCTTTTTGTCTTTGCATCTTTAGCTTAGTAGTTAGTTAAATTTAGATTAAACAACAACTTCATTTATTTTAGGCTAGATAATAAAAAGAAGGTTAGTATTAGTACTTTTAGTTCTTTTGGGTTCGACAATCGGGTCTTGCCTAAGCTATACTACTGTTCGGTAGGTACACTTACCTCAAATCATTGTCAGAGTTAGTTTCTAGGTTCGATCATTCAATTTATAAGTTTTTAAGACTTTGACATTGCATAAAACAACGATCAAGTTTTGCCATTGTTGCCTGAGAACTAAAATATTAAGAAAACTCTATTTTTATTACTTTAGCCATTATTTTCCATAATTTGCTTTTATTTTTAGTTTAAATCCTGGCTTTGCTAAAATTTTCTTTCTTTCTTTCCTAGCAGGTACCTCTAGTTTATGACTAGAAGGAACCCGAAAGGACCATTATTATACGACAGTGATATTAAAGCTACTGCTCGCAGGAATCATAGAGAAATTAGGCGAACCCTAAATTACACAGAAGAAGAGCGAGAAAGCAGATCTAATCCTATTGAAGGGATGGACAAGAACAATCCACCACCACAAGATGTGGCAGAAAATAATGCTCCGCGTACTATGTATGATTATGCTAAACCTCATTTAACAGGAGCAGAATCAAGCATTGTTAGGCCTGCTATAGCTGCTAATAATTTTGAATTAAAGCCTAACACTATACAAATGATTCAACAATTTGTTCAATTTGATGGTTTGCAGGACGAAGACCCAAATACTCATATAGCTAATGTAACATCCTGATTAGGGCCTATGCATTTTCAGTTAAATTGTACGAAATGTCAAGTCTCAAGAACTATGAATAAATTTTTGATCTTTTTGGAAACCTAGAAATGGAAATGGAAATGGAAATGGAAATGGAAATGGAAATGGAAATGGAAATGAACATTTTTGGAAACTTGAACATTTTTGGAAACTTGAACATTTTGGAAACTTGAACATTTTGGAAACCTGAATATTTTTGGAAATGATTCAAAAATGGAAAGTGAACATTTTTGGAAACTTGGAAATGTAAGAAAATGACAAGTTTACAGAGCCGATCGAAAATTTTAGGAAACTTGGAAATGACCTAGAAATGTCAAATTTTAAAGTTTAAAATAGGAAATTAGGGCAATGAGGCCTTAAAAGAAAAAGTTGGAGAAATTTGACACACAAACAGGCTTGGAAAAGTGGCCTGAAGATGTCACTTAGGGCCTCTGGAAATGGCGCCACATGCAAGGGTGTTGGGCCTGAGTTCGAGTCACTTGGGAAGCAAATAAATGAGGTTTTATTTTGTCTTCCAGAAGGCTGAGGTGGACGGCACATACTTCTAGAAAAGGAGGTGTTTTATTTTCATAAATATGTGATTAATAAGGTGATAAATAGAAGATTTTTATTTGGATTTTTTTGAAGAGATAATAAAGGATTTTTATTTGGATTATTTTGAAGAGATAATAAAGGATTTTTAATTCGATTATTTTCAAGGGATAATAAAGGATTTAAATTAGATTAAATCCTTTTATTTATCATATTAAAAAGATAAAGTTATCAGATAGAGGAGTGGTGGCCAAGTAAGGGACTCCTTAGCTGATAATTTTGCCTATAAAAGGAAGGAAGGAGGGCTACTCATCAGTTTGTTTCTTTCTCTGCTCTGCCGAAAATTTCCTGGAAAACTCTCTCTGCCGAATTTTCTTCTCCTCTTTTCTTCTTCTTTTCTCTTCTACTGTCAAACCGAAACTTCTTTGATTCCTGTTTAAGTCTCCATAGCCGAATCTCTGTGGCTTCAATCAAGGGTGCCGTCGACTGTGGTGATAAGGTAAGAATAATGGATTCTTGTTGTTTATTCTCTTTCAACCAAGATTTGGGAACCGATTCTTTTGGTTGTCTTTTGGCCGAATATTAAAGGAGGAATTCCGGGATTTCAGATCTAAGGATTTAAGGTAAGAAAAGCATGGTTTAGGCCAGAGGCCAATTGATTTAAGATTATTAAGTGATATGGAAATTAGATCTAACATATGTGTGTAGGGATTTCAACATCTCCATAGCCAAGGGTTACTTTTCGGGATTTGAAATCACAAGGTATGTGTTTAAGATATTCGGCCAAGACTATTTTAAATATTTAGATTTATTATCAGAAGCCGAAAACTAACCTGTGGAGTAATATAGTGTTTAGCCAAATTCACAAGGGAGGAATACAAAGATCTGGCCCTTGATTCTTAAAATCAATTCAGTTACAAGGTAAGTAATACAAATCCTAGTTGTATTTGGAAAAATGGCCGAATGGTCTTTTAAATAGTAAGTGATTAACTTATGTAGGATTTGAGATCTAAATCTGTAATCGGTTCTCTTCGGGATTTTCGAGGACTTCATTAAGCGAATCAGGTGTGTACTCCACACTTCTTTGTAATATGAATTATGGTTGCATGTATTAAAATATATGTTAATAAAAATATGATCATGGCTAAGGTACCATGTTAAGGTACTAAGTACTCAGGTACGTTTCCTACTTCTACTAGGAATATGAAATATGTTATTCATAACATGAGAATATGATAAGAATGTGAACTATGGTATATTATGCATATTAATGTTTATGGGGCATATGGTTGTATATTGAAAGGGGAAGTGAAAAGTGGTGATTTAAGACCACAGTAATCTGAAAAGTGGTGACTTACGGCCACAGTAATCTGAAAAGTGGTGATCTAAGACCACAGTAATCTGAAAAGTGGTTTCCTAAAACCACAGATGCGGAGCCTTAAGCCCGCAAATTGGTGTGTAGCGGAAGGAGGGTCGACTTAGTAGTCCCCACTGTGTGTTTGGCAGGTACGGGGGTGTGTAGCGGATGGACAATTAGGTTTGGGTTTGGGAATGCATCATAACTTGTATTTTATGATTGAATGTATTGTATGCCTGATTCTATTACGATTTAGTGCCACGTACACATTGAGTCTGGTTGACTCACCCCGTTGAGGAAATATTTTTTTCAGGTGATGAGCAGTAATGGACCGGGTCGGTAGGAGCTAAAGGTGGCCATGCATCGCAAGGAGAAATTTAAAGACTTGGGCTTTTATTTTACTCAGTACTTAAATTTTATTTTGGGTTTTGATTGATGTAATAAGGCCATGAGGCCCAAGTAGGATTTCTTTATTTCTGTTTAAACTCTTAATTTACTATGTTACGAACTATTTTTGATTAAAGTTCAACTTAAGAATTATTTATTTAAAAATAAACCCTAAACTGTTTTGTCATCGTAATTAAATGATTTCTAAGTAAATAAGTGGGTTTCGATCTAAGCCCAACCCAAAACAATATTTTTCAAAAAATTACACAAATTTTCTCTAAGTAACAAAGAACTTTGAAACCGATTTTCTTAAGGAACATACCAGGTCCGGTTCAGGCTCGTGGGCCGGGTGTGGGGTGTTTCAGCTTGGTATCAGAGCCCAGTTTAAAACTCTCGGCCTGTGGGCTAAGGCCCAAAACGTTTTGAATTCGAACGCAAATGATTTTCTTTGAACATAAGCAGGTTTTATGGCATGGCACCTAAGTCTCCGACCCGCAGTCCACCAAGTAAGTACCCCTAACTTTATGTGTGATTCTGTGATTTATGAACTGTATAAGGGTAGAAAAGGCATGGAACGTAGAATAGAATGATAGGAACTTGGACCCTAGGACTAGTCTACTCAAACACAAACACATAAGACTTAATGCACTAAACAACCCTATGGCTAAGTCACTGAGCTAAGGGTGTGGTAACCCCTGTACGCATGTCTAGGATTGGATCCGGAAGAGCCTGGTATTTAAGCAGTCCTAGTGACTCACCTCCTCTTCGCAGGAATCCTACCTGGTGCGTAGCTTCGGTTCACCCTAACTCAGAGGGCTCAGTGGTGTGGCAACCTCTGTGCGCATGTCTAGGAATGGTTTCGGTGGGAGCTTGGTATTTCAGCAGTCTGCGTGACTCACCTCCTCTCCACACGAATCCTGCCTGGTGCGTAGCTTTGGTTCACCCTGACCAAAGAGGGCTCGGTCATAGGCTAAACATAATGACTAAAACCCGAAAGGGAACTAGCCATGTTTTTTTAAAAAAAAAAAGAAGAGAGAACAAAACAACAAACCCTAGTTTTTCAAACTTTTAAAATTTCTTTTTGAGAAAAATTATTTTTCAACATTTTCTGAAAAACTCCTGATTTGTGAAAATTACAAAAATGCCCTTAGTGGTAAGTTACCAAAATGCCCTTGGATTATAAAATGTTCAACTACTCAACAGCTTTACCAAAATTTCATTATTTTATAAACATTCAAAAACCCTAATTTGTAAAATATCAAAACACCTTGATTTTGGAAAATTACAAAATTGCCCCTAACTTACAAAATTACCAAAATGACCCTGATTTCCAAATTTTTTGCAACATCCCCATTTTTGAAGGAACAATTTTCAAAAAGAACCCTCAAAGTTTTACAACTTTTGAAAAATCCCTAATTTATTAAATTTACAAATTTACCCTGATTTGTGAAAAATTACCAAAATACCCCTGAGGTCAAAAATTACTGAAATACCCCCAGATTTCAAAATTTTTCCAAAATTACCCGAGACTTAAAAATTTTCAAAATACTTTTTGACAAAAACACCAAGGAACGTTTTCTTTTGAAAAAATTACGAAAATGCCTCTGTAGGACAAAATTACGAAAATACCCCTGGGTAGTGGAAAACAACAACAACGAAAACTACAACGTTTCTCTGAATGAACGAAAGTTCATACTTGTTTGATGGATGAATGAATGAATGGAAAGGACTGTGTGTTTGTATGAATACGAAAGAACCACTCTTAAATCCCTTTTCATAAAACTCCTTCGCAGGTAAGTAAGTGGAACAATGACTAATTCATAAAATTCTTTAATCAGATCCCGACGCTAGAAAATGAGCTCTAGAGGACGTGGTCGTCGTGGACGAGGTAGAGGAAGGATGACTGTGTCGGAACCCGTTAGATCGGGTCAAGGGTCTGATAATGAAATACCACCGCCACCACCACCCCCAGCTGTTAATGTTGAGCAGCAAGCTCGGACGGGGGAAGATGCTGTGTCACAGGCTGTGCTGCGAGTTTTGGAATTGGTGGCTGGTGCGGGAGGAAATTCAGGAAATCGTAAGTCTGTGCCTGAACGGCTCCGAGCTAATGGAGCTGAAATGTTTCAAGGAGTATCTGGAGTGGCACCTAGTACAGCTGAGTACTGGTTGGAAGCAATGGAGCGTATCATGGATGAGCTCGATCTGACTCCTGAGGAAAAGTTGAAAGGGATGGTGGCGTTGTTACGCGATGAAGCGTATCAATGGTGGCTAACTGTTCGAGATGGTGCCACGGCGGAGGATCTGACCTGGGAATATGTTAAGGAGGCATTCCAGAAGAAATATGTGGGAACCAGGTATACAGATGAGCAAAGGAAAGCTTTTCTGGGGCTGGTTCAAGGGAACAAGTCCGTAGCAGAATACGAGGCAGAATTTCTGAGGTTGAGTCGTTATGCTCGAGGTGTAGTGGCAACTGAGCATGAACGCTGTGTCCGTTTTGAGGACGGACTGAGGGATGATCTGAGACTTTTGATAGCACCGCATCAGGAGCAGCAATTCTCTGCTTTGGTGGAAAAGGCCAAGGTGGCCGAGGGGATTAAAGATTCTACCAAGCAGGCTGTGGATAAGAATAAGCCTAAAAGAGGTTTTGGACCACCTGGAAAGGGTCACAAGAGGCCTAGGGTTGACGGGCCACGAAATCAACAAGCTGGTACGGGCTGGCAGTATCGCCCTTGTGAGCATTATGGAAAGAGGCACTTGGGAGAGTGCTGGAGAAAGACGGGAGGATGTTTCAAGTGTGGGTCCAAGGACCATACGCTTAAGGATTGTCCCAAGCAAACAGATGAGAGCCGACCGGCAGTTCAGAATGTTAGCCAAACTGGTAGAGGCGGACAGCAGCCTCAACGGGGTCGTGGTTCGGGCAATCGAGGTAATGGTGCTGGAAGAGGCCGTGGAACGCAGGGCCGAGGTGCCACTAATACTAATGCAGAAGCAAGACAACCGGGTTTGGTTTATGCGGTTCGTTGGAGGGAGGATGGTGACGCACCAGATGTAATAACCGGTACGTTCTTTATTTTTGACAAACCCTATTTTGCTCTGATTGATGTGGGCTCGACCCATTCCTATGTTGCATGTAGTGTAGTGGAAACACTAGGCCTAGACTCTGAACTTTCTGATAGATAGATGACTGTAGTAAGCTCATTAGGTCAAACCATTGTGGTAGACAAGATCTTTCGAAATGTGCCCTTAGAGATTCAGGCAGTGAACTTTCGGGCAGACTTAATGAAGTTACCTTTCAGAGAGTTTGAACTTATACTTGGAATGGATTGGTTAGTAGAACATCGAGCCGTGTTGGATTGTGCGGCTAAATGTATGGAACTAAGAACCCCAGAGGATGAAGTAGTAGTGATGATCGGCGAAAGGAGGAACTACTTGTCTAACGTAGTTTCGGCACTAAAGGCTGAGAAAATGGTTAAGAAAGGGTGCAAGGCGTTCTTGGCTTTCATAAGTGCGATAGGTGGAAAGGAAGAAGGTATTAATGGAGTTAGGACGGTAAGGGACTTCGTGGATGTATTTCCAGAGGAATTACCAGGAATACCCCCAGATAGGGAGGTGGAATTTGGGATAGATTTGCTACCAGGAACAGCTCCTGTGTCAATCGCTCCATACCAAATGGCGCCAAAGGAGTTAGTTGAGCTCAAGGCTCAAATCCAAGAACTGTTGGATCGTGGGTTCATCAGACCCAGTGTGTCTCCATGGGGAGCACCGGTCCTATTTGTAAAGAAGAAGGACGGAACTATGCGTATGTGCATAGACTACCGTCAGTTGAATAAGCTGACCATCAAGAACAAGTATCCTTTGCCAAGGATCGATGATTTGTTCGATCAGCTGAAGGGGGCCGCAGTATTTTCAAAGATCGACTTAAGGTCGGGATATCATCAGTTGAAGGTGAAGGAGGTTGATATCCATAAAACCGCTTTTAGGACAAGGTACGGTCATTTTGAGTTTGTGGTGATGCCGTTTGGGTTGACGAACGCTCCAGCCGCGTTCATGGACATGATGAATTGGGTTTTCCAACCCTATTTGGATAGGTTTGTCGTTGTGTTCATCGATGATGTTTTGGTGTACTCGAAGTCGGAAGAGGAGCATGATAAGCATCTTCGAGTTGTGTTGGAAGTGTTAAGGGAGAAGAAGCTTTATGCCAAATTCAGCAAGTGTGAATTTTGGCTTAAGGAGGTGGCATTCTTAGGACATGTGGTATCCGCAGAAGGAATAAGAGTGGATCCTAGGAAGATTGAAGCAGTGCTGGATTGGAAACCACCTAGGTCTGTGGCTGAAATCCGAAGTTTCTTAGGCTTGGCAGGCTATTACAGAAGGTTTGTGGAAGGGTTCTCGTCAATAGCCGCGCCTTTGACAAAGTTGCTAAGAAAGGAAGTATCCTTCGAATGGACTAATAAGCAGCAGGAGAGCTTTGAAAAGCTTAAAACGGTGTTGACGGAAGCTCCAGTGTTAATTCAGCCAGAGGCAGGAAAAGATTTTGTGGTGTACTGTGACGCTTCGCATACGGGGTTAGGCTGTGTGCTAATGCAAGAGGGAAAAGTGGTCGCCCATGCGTCACGACAGTTAAGGCCTCATGAGGTTAACTACCCAACCCATGATTTGGAGCTAGCAGCAGTGGTTTTCGCCCTTAAGGTTTGGAGGCACTACCTTTATGGAGAAAGGTCAGTTATCTACACGGACCACAAGAGCCTTAAGTATTTGTTGACCCAGAAGGAGTTGAACTTGAGGCAACGAAGGTGGGTGGAATTACTAAAGGACTACGATTGTTCGATAGAATATCATCCGGGCAAGGCGAATGTAGTAGCTGATGCCCTGAGTAGGAAGGTTGTGTCGAATTTAAGGGCTTTGTTCACTCATTTAAGTCTGTATGATGACGGAAGCCTGTTGGCAGAGTTACAAGTCAAGCCCACCTGGCTGAAGGAGGTGAAAGAGGGACAGTTGGCTGATAAGGACTTAAGTACTAAGTTACAGCAAGTACCGCAAGGAGGATTAAAGGACTATGGCGTCAATGATGAAGGAGTATTGTGCTACAAGGGAAAGGTCTGTATGCCGAAAGATAAGGAGTTGAGACAAAGGATTCTTTGGGAAGCGCATGGTAGCCCTTATGCTATGCATCCCGGAGGCATCAAGATGTATAAAGATCTAAGGGAACAATTTTGGTGGTCTGATCTGAAACGAGAGGTGACTGAATTTGTGGGGAAATGTTTGACGTGTCAGCAAGATAAGGCTGAACACCAAGTCCCATCAGGATTGCTTCAACCAATCGAAGTTCCCCAATGGAAGTGGGAAAGAATTACCATGGACTTCGTTAGTGGGCTTCCCCTTACGCCTACTAAGAAGGACTCGGTATGGGTGATAGTGGACCGCTTGACTAAGTCCACGCACTTTATCCCAGTAAGAGTTGATTATTCTCTTCAGAAGTTGGCCAAGTTATATGTGGCGGAGATTGTGAGGTTACATGGAGTACCGATGTCAATCATCTCTGACAGAGACCCAAGGTTTACGTCTCGATTTTGGAAGGCACTTCATCAAGCCTTAGGCACTAAGATGGACTTCACTACGGCTTTTCATCCACAATCAGACGGGCAGTCTGAGCGGGTTATACAAGTGCTGGAAGATATGTTGAGAGGCTATGTAATGGATTTCCGAGGAATTTGGGAAGATTACTTGCCTTTAGCTGAGTTTGCTTACAACAACAGCTATCAGGCTAGCCTTCGGATGGCACCATACGAAGCACTGTATGGAAGGAAGTGTAGAGCACCTACTTGTTGGACCGAGTTAGGAGAACGCCGAGTTTTGGGTCCAGAGTTGGTGGCAGAAACTGAAGAGAAGGTTGAGTTAATTCGGGCACAGTTGAAGGAAGCCTCTGATAGGCAGAAGTCGTACGCAGACCTTAAGCGGAAGGAAATAGAGTTTGAAGAGGGAGACCAAGTATTCTTGAAAGTCTCGCCTTGGAAGAAGGTAATGAGGTTCGGTCGAAAAGGGAAGTTAAGCCCAAGGTTTATAGGGCCTTATCGAGTATTGAAGCGAATTGGGCCAGTGGCATACCAATTGGAGTTACCACCAGAATTGAAGCAGATGCACGACGTATTTCATGTATCCATGCTACGTCGCTACCGATCAGATCCATCTCATATAGTACCGGTTGAAGAGGTGGAGCTAAGGCCAGACTTATCCTACGAGGAAGAACAGATTCGGATCTTGGAACGTGATGTGAAAGTACTACGAAGGAAGTCTGTTCCTCTAGTCAAGGTGTTATGGCACAATCATGGAGTAGAAGAAGCTTCGTGGGAGCCGGAGGAGACAATACGACAACAATACCCTCAACTATTTAGTTAGGAAATTTCGGGGACGAAATTTTGTTTAAGGGGGGTAGAACTGTAACATCCTGATTAGGGCTTATGCATTTTCAGTTAAATTGTACGAAATGTCAAGTCTCAAGAACTATGAATAAATTTTTGATATTTTTGGAAACCTAGAAATGGAAATGGAAATGGAAATGGAAATGAACATTTTTGGAAACTTGAACATTTTTGGAAACTTGAACATTTTGGAAACTTGAACATTTTGGAAACCTGAACATTTTTGGAAATGATTCAAAAATGGAAAGTGAACATTTCTGGAAACTTGGAAATGTAAGAAAATGACAAGTTTACAGAGCCGATCGAAAATTTTAGGAAACTTGGAAATGACCTAGAAATGTCAAATTTTAAAGTTTAAAATAGGAAATTAGGGCAAGGAGGCCTTAAAAGAAAAAGTTGGAGATATTTGACACACAAACAGGCTTGGAAAAGTGGCCTGAAGATGCCACTTAGGGCCTCTGGAAATGGCGCCACATGCAAGGGTGTTGGGCCTGAGTTCGAGTCACTTGGGAAGCAAATAAATGAGGTTTTATTTTGGCTTCCAGAAGGCTGAGGTGGACGGCACATGCTTCTAGAAAAGGAGGTGTTTTATTTTCATAAATATGTGATTAATAAGGTGATAAATAGAAGCTTTTTATTTGGATTATTTTGAAGAGATAATAAAGGATTTTTATTTGGATTATTTTGAAGAGATAATAAAAGATTTTTAATTGGATTATTTTCAAGGGATAATAAAGGATTTAAATTAGATTAAACCCTTTTATTTATCATATTAAAAAGATAAAGTTATCAGATAGAGGAGTGGTGGCCAAGTAAGGGACTCCTTAGCTGATAATTTTGCCTATAAAAGGAAGGAAGGAGGGCTAGTAATCAGTTTGTTTCTTTCTTTGCTCTGCCGAAAATTTCCTGGCAAACTCTCTCTGCCGAATTTTCTTCTCCTCTTTTCTTCTTCTTTTCTCTTCGACTGTCAAGCCAAAACTTCTTTAATTCCTGTTTAAGTCTCCATAGCCGAATCTCTGTGGCTTCAATCAAGGGTGCCGTCGACTGTGGTGATAAGGTAAGAATAATGGATTCTTGTTGTTTATTCTCTTTCAACCAAGATTTGGGAACCGATTCTTTTGGTTGTCTTTTGGCCGAATATTAAAGGAGGAATTCCGGGATTTCAGATCTAAGGATTTAAGGTAAGAAAAGCATGGTTTAGGCCAGAGGCCAATTGATTTAAGATTATTAAGTGATATGGAAATCAGATCTAACATATGTGTGTAGGGATTTCAACATCTCCATAGCCAAGGGTTACTTTTCGGGACTTGAAATCACAAGGTATGTGTTTAAGATATTCTGCCAAGGCTATTTTAAATATTTAGATTTATTATCAGAAGTCGAAAACTAACCTGTGGAGTAATATAGTGTTTAGCCGAATTCACAAGGGAGGAATACAAAGATCCGGCCCTTGATTCTTAAAATCAATTCAGTTACAAGGTAAGTAATACAAATCCTAGTTGTATTTGGAAAAATGGCCGAATGGTCTTTTAAATAGTAAGTGATTAACTTATGTAGGATTTGAGATCTAAATCTGTAATCGGTTCTCTTCGGGATTTTCGAGGACTTCATTAAGCGAATCAGGTGTGTACTCCACACTTCTTTGTAATATGAATTATGGTTGCATGTATTAAAATATATGTTAATAAAAATATGATCATGGCTAAGGTACCATGTTAAGGTACTAAGTACTCAGGTACGTTTCCTACTTCTACTAGGAATATGAAATATGTTATTCATAACATGAGAATATGATAAGAATGTGAACTATGGTATATTATGCATATTAATGTTTATGGGGCATATGGTTGTATATTGAAAGGGGAAGTGAAAAGTGGTGATTTAAGACCACAGTAATCTGAAAAGTGGTGACTTACGGCCACAGTAATCTGAAAAGTGGTGATCTAAGACCACAGTAATCTGAAAAGTGGTTTCCTAAAACCACAGATGCGGAGCCTTAAGCCCGCAAATTGGTGTGTAGCGGAAGGAGGGTCGACTTAGTAGTCCCCATGGTGTGTTTGGCAGGTACGGGGGTGTGTAGCGGATGGACAATTAGGTTTGGGTTTGGGAATGCATCATAACTTGTATTTTATGATTGAATGTATTGTATGCCTGATTCTATTACGATTTAGTGCCACGTACACATTGAGTCTGGTTGACTCACCCCGTTGAGGAAATATTTTTTTCAGGTGATGAGCAGTAATGGACCAGGTCGGCAGGAGCTAAAGGTGGCCATGCATCGCAAGGAGAAATTTAAAGACTTGGGCTTTTATTTTACTCAGTACTTAAATTTTATTTTGGGTTTTGATTGATGTAATAAGGCCATGAGGCCCAAGTAGGATTTCTTTATTTCTGTTTAAACTCTTAATTTACTATGTTACGAACTATTTTTGATTAAAGTTCAACTTAAGAATTATTTATTTAAAAATAAACCCTAAACTGTTTTGTCATCGTAATTAAATGATTTCTAAGTAAATAAGTGGGTTTCGATCTAAGCCCAACCCAAAACAATATTTTTCAAAAAATTACACAAATTTTCTCTAAGTAACAAAGAACTTTGAAACTGATTTTCTTAAGGAACATACCAGGTCCGGTTCAGGCTCGTGGGCCGGGTGTGGGGTGTTTCAGCTAATTTTTTAGAGTTCTGTGATACCTTCAAAATAAATGGTGTTTCTAATGATGTCATATGTCTTCAGTTATTTCCCATTTCATTAAGTAATAAAGCCAAATAGTGGTTAAACTCGTTACCACGAGGGTCGATCACTACATGGGATCAAATGATCCAAAATTTTTATTAAAATATTTCCCACTGGCCAAAATGACTAAATTACAGAATGATATCTCTTATTTTGTGCAGATGGATTTAGAGACATTATACGACGCATGGGAGAGATACAAGGATCTCTTGAGAAGGTGTCCGCACCATGGTTTACCCTTATGGCTCCAAGTCCAAACTTTCTATAACGGTGTGAACCCCTCAATAAGGCAACTAATTGATTCAGCCGCTGGTGGAACCTTGAACAACAGAACTCCTGAAGCAGCCTACGAGTTTATGGAAGAGATGTCACTGAATAACTATCAGTGGCAGGTTACAAGGACAAAACCAACAAAATCAACCAGAGCTTACAACCTTGATGCAGTAACCATGCTATCAACACAGGTAGAAATGATGAAAAAAAAGCTTGATAGTTTGTGTTTTTCGCAGGTACATCCAGTAATGCAGTGCGACGCAAGTGGAACTGTGGCGAATCCTGAGCACCCACCCTACCAACCGAGCACAGAAAGCGAGCAGATGAACTATATAGGTAATAATTTCAGATCTAATAATAACCCTTATAGTAATAATTATAATCCAGGTTGGAGGAATCACCCAAATTTTTCATAGGGAGGTCAAAGAAATCAAGGAAATCAAAGACAACAACCTCCTCAAAATTTCCAAAATCAGCCTTATACACAGGAAAAGAGGCTGAACCTCGAAGAGATGCTGACAAAATTTATAGCAGACACAAATACCCGTCTCCAAAAAACTGAGACAACGCTCGATAATCAACAAGAATCAATCAAAGGGATAGAGAGCCAAGTTGGGGAACTTACTAAGACAGTCGGACAACTTGCAAAGATAATTTTCGAAAGACAGCAAGGGCGTCTACCAAGCAACACTGAGATCAACCCAAAGGAGCAAATCCAAGCCATCACGACTCATGATAGTATAGGGTTAGATGAACCCAATACAA
Source organism: Gossypium australe (assembly GCA_005393395.2). Lineage (NCBI taxonomy): Eukaryota > Viridiplantae > Streptophyta > Magnoliopsida > Malvales > Malvaceae > Gossypium > Gossypium australe. The sequence goes on along the minus strand of CM016618.1, from coordinate 13,933,781 downwards.
TACAATAAAATGAGGTAGAAGAAGGTAAAGTTGAGGTATCACAAGAAAAGCCAAAACCAGTAATCAAAAAGTACCAACTTTGCATTCCTTATCCTGAAGCGATGAAGACAGACAATACAGAGGAACAGTTCGGTAGGTTTCTTAAACTCTTAAAGAAATTACATATTAACTTACCTCTTCTTGAAGCTCTTTCACAGATGCCAGATTCGAGGAAATTTTTAAAACAACTCTTGATGAACAAGCATAAGTTAGACGAGGAGACACATGTGGAATTAAACTTAGTATGCTCAGCAATGTTACAGAATAGACTACCGCGAAAGCTAAAAGATCCAGGGAGTTTTACAATTCCATGTTTAATTGGTAGACTAACTGTTGATAATGCCTTAGCTGGTTTAGGGGCAAGTATAAATGTCATGCCTTATAAAATGTTTAAACAACTAGGTCTAGGGAAACCCAAACAAACTAGGATGAGCATTCAATTAGCTGATAACACTGTTAGAATTCCTAGGGGTATTATCGAAGATGTTCTTGTAAAAATTGATAAATTCGTTTTTCCAGTAGATTTTGTTGTCTTAGACATGGATGAGGATAATTCCATTCCCTTAATTTTAGGAAGACCTTTTTTAGCAACTGCTTGAACAAATATTGATGTTGGTACAGGAGAACTCATACTTCGTGTATGTGATGAATCAATCAGTTTATAAGCTCTTCACTTGGCCAGGACAACAATTGATGAAGGTGAGAAAGTAAATTCAGTCGATAACCAAATTGTTCAACCTTCACCACAGGAAACACTACAAGGTTACAAACCTGAGCCGAATCATGGACCACATGCCAACAAAGAAGAATTACATAAGGAACGAAGCCTTAGGGTCGACAAACTAGAAGAGTGGAAAACACAATTTAAAGAAAAATTGGAATCACAAGAAGTAAAACAGAAGGAGCCCCCAGAAGAGCTCATAGGAACAACAAACCACTTCAAAATAGGAGACCAGGTACTGTTAGATAAATCAAATCTTCACATCACCACACCAGACCTGAACACGAACGAAGAAATCCCTCTTGAGGTACGCAATATCTTCCCATACGGAATAGTCGAAATAAGTAATCCTATATTCGACACTTTTAAGGTAAACGTTTCTCGACTTAAACTTTATCAAGAAAATAGAACTGATAGCATGAGGGAAGATATTCAAACTTTTAAACCACCCTAATTTTTACAAAAAACGAGGAGAGTCTAGCTTAAGACTATAAATGAGCGCTTCTTGGGAGGCAACCTGAGTACTAACCCAATTAACTTTTACATTTTCATTTTTATTTATCCTACTTTATTCTTTCCTTTTTAGCATCCGATTTTAAATTAACCAAAAGTGCAGATTTCCAGGCCATACGGCCTTGTAAATGGCCGTGGCCGTGGCCGTGTAGACCTAAAGAATCTCTGTACTGACAAAGTAGACACGATACAAGTCAAAAAGAATCAAATCTCCCAGTCATAGACTCCAACCACCCTACCCCGGGTACCGAAAAAATCCCACGGTCGTGCAACGCGACCGTGGACGACATTGACTTATCACAAACGAGGTTGGTAATCTGAAAAAGGGCGTGGGAAGAATAACACGCTTCACAACACGGCCGTATGAGGTGGCCGTGTGAATGGACACGCCCACAGACCACGGGCGTGGAAGAGTGTCAGACCCTAAAACTCTATTTAGAACCACCCCCTTGCCTTCTTCTCACCCACTCCCTGCTTCTTTCTTCCTTCTTCCTTCTTTTTCTCAGATTTCTCTCCTCCCTATCAATTCTCTATACTTTTGAGCTATACCAACACCATATTGAAGAAGAGGAAAGGGCCAAGTACAATCTTCTCAATAGAGACAGATCTACATAAGTTCATGCCGGTCGCTTCATTCACTCGAAAAGCCAAGGGTCTTTGAGACCATTTATCTTTTGTTTCACTTTTATCTTCTCCTTTATTTTTCGCCTCTTTGACAATCTTATGCTTAATTTAGTTTAATTTATTTTAGTTTCTTAGTGTTAGGTTCAAAAGGCTGCTAGGGAATCACGCCTTAGGGACCACAACCACCACCACCACAGCATTCGAAGATCTAAATACTATTTGGGAATCACGCCACTTCCACCACCGCCAACACCTCCGCAGCCTACCACCTCGCGAACCATCCAACAATAAGGACTCTTTGGTCTATTTATCTTTCATTTTAATTTTATTTACATTTCTATTTTCTTTTTCTTTTTCTTCTTTGTCTTTAATTATATATTTAGTTTATTTTAGATGTGTCTTAACAATTCCTGGCAAATTCTCTATGAGCTCCCAATTTCTTCATCTAGCGCAGAGCTCGTCAGTAACAACCACAACAAAAGACGATACCTCTAACGTATTTTTCACATCCTCCAAGAAAACATCCATAATTCAGGAAGTTTCACTTCTCCCCTTCTCTTTTGATTATCTCTTAAATGTTATTATCTATCTTTGTACATTGAGGGCAATGTACATATTAAGTGTGGGGGTGAATAGTTATTTTGAGAAAATGCCTAACTTTCTGCATTATTCTCAAATCCCTGAATTTAGTCTTATTCTTAAGTAATTTCCTCATATTACTAATTAGGATGAAATTTCTGATGATTTATGATTTTTATTGATATGTTTTTGAGTAAGACATAGTTAATTTGCATTGATGGTTTAAATTTTAAGATACTAGAGAATCAAGCATGATAAGTCTATTTTTCAGAATTAAAATTTCTAGGTTGTTAACCTAAATTTGAATAGTACTTTAAAATTTGAAATTTACAAGGTTGATATCAAAACACCCATAATTTTTGTGAGATTTTGAGCCGTATAGAGCATATATTCTTTTTCTTGCTCACTTTATTGATTATGAGTGTGTCAACATTAAACTGTTATTCTAGAACTTGCCATGATTATACATGTTGAGACCACACATATGATTTGATATATCGAGATGATAAAGGCACCTAGGTTTTAACCCACTCACTCCACTAAAAAACTTACCTTAATAATTAACCCTAGTGAACCCCGTTTAATCCTAACAACCTTTTTATTGACTCACCCATTAATATTAACCCAAAACCCTTTGTATTTGTTATCACCATTCCTTTTGACTACCCTTATATCGAGATTTGATTTGATTAGTTACCTAATTATATTATTTCAGTAGTTGAATTTATCCTTTATTACTTGATTTGTTCTTAAAAAAAATGAAGTATATTCATTATTAGTTCTATAATTAGGTGAGCTTACATGTTTAAATTTCAAATCTTGAAGAAAAAGCTTATATTATTACTTTTCAGTTGATGTAATTATTATCGTCTCAGTATTTCTAGATAGGTAACTTGTCAATTCAATCTCAATTCTAACCTTCTATTTCAGCCTTTATCCACATCTTTAACCCTAGCCCCGTTACAACCCTGTTAAAGACCTTTTGATCTGTTTATCATCTCATTTTACAGTGGTGGAGATTTGATTTTTAGGCAAGCCTATGGGATTAACTTTTCAGGTTCGACTTATGAGTGCTTTTTTTCCTGAGCCTTAAACACTTTGAGTGATTTGAGTGAATCTTTAGTGAGGATGTCAATCCTTGTCGGTTTTGAATTAAAGGTAATTATTTAGATAAAAGGAGACACCTACTTTTTCATGTTACAAATGTATGACTTATATTGTTTGAATCTTTAGAACTCTTTGAATTAAATTATCAATGTATAAATTGTCTATGAATTATGATGAGACATTGTCGATAGGAATATTGAATTATGGAAAGTTCGTTTTAATTGTAAATTGAGAATTTTTGCTTGAGGACACGCAAAAGCTTAAGTGTGGGGGTCTGTGATAAACCGTAAAAGTAACATATTTTAATCCCACATTTACCATACTTCTGGATGATTTATCCCTTGATTTATGTAAAAAGGTGCTCTTAATCCTTTCTTTTCATGTTTGATAGTCAGGAAAGCACTCGAGGATGAAAAGAATGAGAAACGGACCAAATTGGGCCAAAGAGGAAATCGACATGGCGTGGACTTAAGCCCACATGGTCGTGCCTCCTTGAGAGACTAGAACACGGCCCGATCACGATTTACATGGGCGTGTCACCTCATTAAAAGTCTGAACACGGCCCGGCCACGATTCACACGGGCGTGTGCCATGGTCGTATCCCTGTTGTAGAGAAGAGCAATTCTACTCGAAAAAGGATACTTAGGGGCAAAGAAACCTATTTCAAAAGCCTATATAAACACCCTAAGTGTATCCTTAAAGCGGGCGGTTAGCTAGGACAAGGAGCCGAGCCGAAAATGTCAGATTTGTGGAAATCATTTGAAGATAGCCAGTTGATCCATCTCAAGAAGTCGGAATTCTACTGAAGATGGTGGATCTCTCCTTCAATTCCTTCAGGGGGTTTTAGGGATTTCTCATGTTTTGTTTTATCTTTTCTTCTGAGATGTTTTCTTTTATAGTTATGAACTAAACCCTTTAGATACTTGAAGGGGATGAAACCTAATATGGATCTTGTTATTGTTTTCTGAACTATATGATAAATACTTGATTTGTTCTTAATTCTTGTGTTGATATTTCTGGGATATTGATTCAAGTATGATGTGCTTAGGTGGAGGAGCAAAAGTCTCTGCCTAAGAGTAGATCTAGTATAATTAAGCGGAGTTGATCGCACGCTTAGAGATAGGTTGACGAGATTTTGCCAGATTAGGTGAAACCTAATATGGGAGTTCATAGATCGAGTTAATGTGATTCTAGGGGTTTTAATTAGAAAGATATTTCAATTAATCAACCTAGGGTTAGACGTTATTCGCCTCGAGAGAGGGTTTAATATAAATTAGGGAATCCTACGAATCAAGTCAAGTGAATAAATTGTCTGGTTTAGAGTTAGATAACAAGTGAAGTCTAGGTGGATTCTTCCTAAGGGTATCGTCTTAATCAACTGAGTTTTTTCTCAAGTTATTTTCCCCAATTCATTCTTTTTGTCTTTGCGTCTTTAGCTTAGAAGTTAGTTAAATTTAGATTAAACAACAACTTCATTTATTTTAGGCTAGATAATAAAAAGAAGGTTAGTATTAGTACTTTTCGTTCCTTGGGTTCGACAATCCGATCTTGCCTAAGCTATACTACTGTTCGATAGGTGCACTTGCCTCAAATCTTTGTCAGAGTTAGTTTCTAGGTTCGATCATTCAATTTATAAATTTTTAAGACTTTAACATTGCATGAAACAACGATCATTAGCCACCATTGAAAAGCCTCGTCATGTAACAGAGAGACTAAACCCTTTAATTTCTTCTCAGGGGTGCAATCTAAGTTATCCATAATCCACTCCGTAGCCTCTATCCACTACTCGGCTACTTTAGGGGCGACTCTAGTGACACCCCTAAAAAGTTCAGCTCTATTGGACCGAAGTTGATCCATGACCGACCCTCGACCCCCAGATCTAGTATTGGGTCCAGCGACCCTCTCTAGTATCCTTAGCATAGCTTGAGATAGTGCGTCGTCCCCAGCCATGCGACCTTGAGACCCAATCTCGGTAGCAGGTGACACTGGCGTCTCACTCACCTCCAAATTCGGTATACTACCTAGGGAAGAGGACTCAGCTCGAACCCCTCTACGGCCCTTACCTCGGCCTCTAGTACTACGTCCACAAGTACCTCTTGTGCTCATTGTAGATTCGAGATTTTATCTACATTAACAGTTTTATGAATCAATTACAGTTTCGATATTTGTTAGCAGATGTTTTATGTAAACAGTTTTAGTAATTCCGAGTGATTTTCGCAAACCGCAGTCTCTACCAGTTTTGCTACAATCTCAATTTTACTACAGTTTCAATATACACTTCCTAGAGTGCTTTCACAGTATACTACCTACAGTAGTTTTAGAATATTCTATCTAGAGTATTTTCAGTTTAAACTATCACGGTTTCAGAATACTTACATGATTGGTGCCAGAAACTCGGTGTACCACATACTAAGTCAAATCATTTCAAATAATTTTGAGATTAATTCTTTAATAACCAATTTTTGAAACTCAAAATCCATAGCCGAGTTTTGCAACCTGACTCTGATACCATTAAATGTAATACCCCCAAACCCGACCTAGATGTTATGGACGGACCTAGCGATGTCACATGATAGGGTGATTAAAAACTAAATTCACGATAAACCATTTTCATTTGTTAACATTTGATTAACTCAAAATAATAATAAAAAACGTATGTCCATTGATTTGTCTCAAACTTATCTTTTTAGCGAAAACTATTGGAAATAATTTATTTTAAGTAGATTCATTCATTTTATGGAAAACCTTAGTTTTTAGGAAATTCAGTATTTTTGTTAAATGGTAGTTATAAGTCTGTAAAAGCAGGTAAAATTTCCAAAGTAAAAACAAAACAGTCCATAAAGTCCAACTAAATAAAAATACCCCACAATCAAGTAAAACCATAAACGAATGTAAAATAGTTTAAAATATATGCGGCCACCGTCGAGTCCTCCACTACACCGAACCGTTAACTCTGGGGATTACCTGTGTACATTAAACAAAAGGTGTGAGTCTATGTAAACTCAATACGTAATCCCCACAGAAAATATGCATACAGGCAATTAGCAGTAAACAATCAAATGCAGTCTGGTGCCTAAGCCCATTACAGTTTCAGCCTGAGCCCATTTCAGTCCAGTATCAGGTATGCATTAGGGCTTTAGCCCATTACAGTATCAATAATGGAAATAGTAATCAGAGTCCTACCCGCCAGCCTCTACACACCATATCAATCCATCCTTACACTCCATGCGGGGTTTATAACACCCACCCATCCCTACACTCCAAGCCATACCGAATGCAGCACATATCAGTAAATTTGCAGCTGAGCTACTAGATAATAGGCTTAAGAGCCTTTCAGTACACTTCCTCCAATCATAATCATCCCCACCCCATGAAATGCAACATACAGTATATCATGCTTTTATGCAACTATCAATCATTCATATATAATTATCAGTGATCATGCATAAATTATCATGTTCAGTACATGTATTACATACAGTCAGATCACACATCTTGGGGTCTAAGTAATGCTTACTGACTCTACAGTAGATTCACAGTTGACTTGGGCGACTCGTGCAACCCTAAGGAACATTTTAGTAACAATGGGCCCACACGGCCCAATTTGGCCTTGGCCGTGTGGATCATACGGCCTCACCCAAAATCCCACACGCCTGTGTGGACTGCCCGTGTGGACCCACACACCCGTATGGACCACACGGCCCAAATCAGTCTAGTCCACGTGTCACACACGCCCTACTTGGCTATCACACGGTCGTGTCTTGCGCGCATGGCCTGCCCTCGTTGATTGCACATCCGTGTTATGACACACGCCCTACCACACGAGCAACCACACACTCGTATGGCGTCCACAGTAGGGTTTTTGACTTTCGTTGAAACCCTATTTTCTGTGTTTTTGGGTACACACATGGTTTTGACTGATGCTACAACGATCCCAGAGCACTCTAGAACCTATAATTGACCAATTTCACTCAATTTATCACTCAATCGATCAAACAAAAACTAAATCTGAAACGAGAAAAACATCCTTTAAGCGATGAAAAGCTTACCCCAACACCTTGAAACAGTTGATTACGCAATAGCACGATGAGACCTTTAACCCACACGAGATGTTGCTACCAAATGCCAAAAACCCTCGAATCAAAGTTGGAAAAATCGTAAGTTAAAGAGAGCAAAAACTTCACTTACTAGAACGTGTGACGAAAATTGACCCAACGGAACGAAGGTGTGGTAGCCAACACAAAGAGACAGAAATAGAAAGAAGAATGGAAAGGAGAGTTCGGGTTTCACAATAGAAAAAACGAAAGGAGAAGAAGAAAGGGGGAAGAGATGGCATCAGAAAGGTGGGGAGTTTTGGGAAAACCGAAATTTTGTGAAAATTAACGATAGTGCTCAGAAAATCTAATAACCCCAAAAACCACTCCCTAAATTCTCTCTACCAAACTCCCACTACTCAGATTTCCAATAAAACTCAAACTCTCCAACCGACGAGCAAATAAAAATATTTTTCCTTATGCTCACGTAAAGATTCAAACTCCTGACCCTCTGCCAACCAACACTACCCTTATCCACCAGACCAGCAAGCCCATTCTGGTAAGTACTTACAAACTTTTAATTAAAGCCTACTAGCCAGAAATAGGGGTTGAAAAATACTAGAATTTGCCAAAGTCAGGGCTTGAACTCAAGACCTCCTAGACACACCCAGAGCACTTAACCCCTAATGCAGATACACAATTGTGTCACATTTTCACAATAACAAAAATAAGAATTTTGGGGCGTTACACACATGCCCGTGTGGAAATCCCAGTGGCCACGAAACCACCCTAAAAACAGCCCCAAAAATGTGCTTTTAGCCACGAATCACTCTCTAACCCTCGATAGATCAAAAACACTCCAAATCATGCTAATTCTACGCATTACACAACGATATAACAACGAATTTAACTAGTTACGAACACTCACACACATGCTGTCGGCTTTTCACAATGTCGAGATAAATTTCGTAAATAAAACGGGAAAAGATACAAACCCACACCTGATTTGATGACAGAAGAGCGAAACCTTTCGATTTCTACGCAGCAAAATCCTTTTTTCCTTAAGTGACAGATAGAAGAAGGAAAAAGAACAGAGATAACCAAGCCAAAAATAAAAAGAAAATAGAATAATCGGCCAAAAATAGAAATGTCCCAGAGACTAATGAAAAATAAATAATAATAAAATAAATAACAATAATAATTATCATTAACTAAAAATAAAACAAAATAAACTAGGCTCCCAGAATGTGCACACATCGACTCGAACCCAAAACCCTTAAGTATATTAACACTCCCTCAACCACCAAACCAACAAGCCCATTCTAACATTTAAACGCACAGCTAAACACATTAGCATAACCTTCTTAATGACCCTAACCTCGAAATCCCAAAACTTCTAACCCCAAAATTCGGGGCGTTACAAAATTTATAAATCATAATTATAATAATTCATGAAAAATGATTGCCAGCCATAATTATAATTATAAATATAATTAATATAGTAACAAATAAATTATTAGAGTAAATATAGTAATTATAGTTTTAAAGTACGATAACTCTTATTTCACAATTAATAAATTTTTTAAATTAGTCCTAACTTTTATTTGAGAAAAAAAAAACCTTAAATTTATTAAAATAATAAAAACAAAGAGTAAATATGTCCAAAATTAAGGATTATATCTATAATCTAAAATAATCTAACGAATGAACTGTATTAAGATTACTTCTTATATTACGACATCTTGATACTATTCAAGGATGTAAGATTAAGGGATAACTAGAATATTGAGAATCCAAATAAGATAATCTTCTTCTAGAATGTAACATTACATGCAATAATGTAAGATTGAGCCAACTAAACGCAAAGTTTTAGAAAAATTAAGACTACAATAATTAGATTTTATTTTCTATTACCATTTTATTGTTATTATATCACTACATTTACATTTAAATTGAGTTTTTTCAGTCCATTGTTATTTTTATAGATTAAAAATTTCTCAAGTTATTTCTATATTTATCCCAATTCTCTATAACAGTCACTCGTTATAATAATATATTGTTATAATAGTTAAATTTCTAGTGGAATCGGTTTTTTTATGTTTTATTTTAATCTTGTATAATAGCTTTTCGAGCAACAATCATAGTTATGAAATACATTCCTTATTAAATTAGTTCTCTAGAATAGTATATTATCAAAATTTGACGCACAATTATAACTATTTCATATAAACAAGTCTACTAATTCTAATTTATTAAACAAATATGATCTTAATTAAAATATTATTTCAATAAAATGTTTAAATTTCACTTGAAAAATCTATTAACCATATTTTATTAAATAGAAATAATCTTCAATTAGTGGAATTACATATATCATTCAATAAACTATTAAGTTCTCTAATTAAATATTTTATTATGAATTTGGAACATTATAAACTTATAAATTCATTATTTGAATTTAATAATTTATTATAAATTAATTACTTAATTTAATTTCATAACTCATATTAATTAGTTCTGTTAAATTTATGAATATCATAATTAGCTCCGTGGAACAGAAACATAGACTAGACGCAAGTCGCGGTCAACTGCCCTTATTTGCAAGAGAGGCAGGGTGATTTTTTTTAATTTTTTTTAATATTTTTATTAAAAGAGACTAAAGAAAGAGATTGAATATAAAAATAGCTATAATTTTTGGGTGATAAAAAAAAGTAAATATAAATTCTAAAAGAAAAAAAACTAAATATACAAATATTTTAAATAATTTTTAGAATTAGAGTTAAAATGACAAATCTTGTAAATATTGAAGGCTATATTTGTTGAATTTTTTAAATTTATGATCAAATTGATTGAATGAGTAAATATTATAGGGCTAAGTTTGTTATTAGGCCAATAAAACAAAACTCACATTAGACTTCATTTCTAAGTTAACATCAATAGTGACTAAATTATTTAATTTAAAAAATTTGTGTGATTAAATAAATAACAACAATAATTGGATGACAAAAATAAAATGAACTGAATAGTTGGGTGATCATTCTTATACTTTACCCAATTTGTTATTATGCTAATAAAAATGGTCACGTAAATACTCTATGAATGATTTAACGAAAAAGTGATCAAAATATCATATTTCAAAAACAATAGTGACTAAAAAACAAATTACACTTACGTGATAAAAATAACAACATTGATTGGCTAGTTGTGTAGTTCCTTTGTAGGCTTTTTATCGGTCAATTTTGGATTTTGCTAATAGAAAAGTAAAATATTCGTTAAAGAAAATGATTATTTGGCATTTTGTTTAGATGTTTCTAAAGTTAGGAAATTAAAAAATTGACTTGATTCACATTTTATTTAAGTATTTCACAATTTTTTAAAACCAATTTTTAAAAATTGGCTTACTTGGTATTTTATTCAAATATTTTTTAGTGAATGTGAGATGTAAAATTTGATTTAGCATTATTTACATATAAATTTTAGTTTTGATTTAATTTTCACAAACCATTAATATTATTATTGTTATGAACATCACAATTCATTCACGTCTACTTATTGCAAGCAAAAGTAAGGGCAAAATTAGAAATATTTTTAAACGGATCAAAATTAAATTGTAATATTATGATAGTAAAAATATAATTTTACTTCTTTAATAGCTTATATTTTTATAATTTTTAAAGAATTAAATCAAATTTTTATATTTTTAAGAGGCCAAAGTGTAATTTTACCTTTATTAATTTAAAATTTCAAATCTTTTGTTTTGAATTGAGGTGAGATTCACTTGTATCAATATAAAATTTATTTGATTATATAATTAATAATTTATCAATTTAACTATCATATCTATACTCTATTCATATAGATCACGCATGTCAAATTTGACATAATATAAAATTTTCATTATTATTATTATTATTATTATTATTATTATTATTATTATTATTAGAGAGTAGCCATTTTCTCCAATAAGGCCTTGTGTTATTTTTAATTTCATTATTAGTCTCCCCTATTTTATACACAATTTAAAATTGATAAATTCTATTAAAAACAAATTTCAGTACAATGTTATTAAATTAATTTAGTAAAAAGAATTGCAATGAGAAGCCAAATGAAATTTGGCAAATCTTTAAATGTATAGTCTGGTGATGAGAAGCCAAACGAAGTTTGTAGGGTTTTGACTTGTATACGCCGTGTGATAGGTTGAATGGAATTTTTATTGTAACTCCTTCAAATTTGCATTGTCATTCAGAGTTGTTCTTGATTTGGCTACTCCTCTGTTAAAAACCAAACGAAATGTGCATTGTGCTGCCAAGTGTGTATATATTTTACACATCATTAAATTAATTTTCCAAGAAAATAAAAATCCTCATTTTGCAATCCTAAGTGTTTTAGGGTTCTGCTCTTGTCATCCTTTCCCAACCAAGAAGAGTAATCGCCGAAAAGTAAAGGGTTCAAAGAGGAAATGACAGCAAAAAGGAAGACCCCTGTTAAGACCTGAAGCCCAGATCTTACATATGGTGTGTGTAGGCAAGTATTCCAAGTCTGAGATGTACCACAAGTGTGACCTTTAAGCTACCAAGGCCAAACACGGTGGCATTTTCCCTGGCCATGACCCCAAGCCTAAGGCCCCTGTCACCGCCAAGAAGGCTCCCGAGTTTTACCTTGCCTATGATGTCAAGAAGCCACTACTTAGTAAACACAAGCTTAAACCCATCATGTAACAACCTGATTTTCAATGGTGATGAAAAATGTAGTTTTAGAACCTCATTTCCGTAATTCGAGTCCGTAATGATGAAAAATAAAGATTGAGGAAGTTAGTATGAAAATATATTGAAGTTTTATTAGGTAATTTAACTGAGAAAATAATTAATTAAAACTTGGAGACTAAATTGTAAAATTCCGATCACTATTGAGTTTTAATTAAAAAAATACTTGGGGACTTAGATAACAATTATCTAAAAGAACAAAATGGTTATTAAACCATTGTTAAAGTTAGTGGACTTTGACACTGATGACCATTTAATTTATGTAATTAGGATTAAAGAATATAATTTAAATTAATTAAAAAAATAACCATGATTAACTAAATTAATCAAGGCTTAATCTTATTATAAATAGCTCAGTTAAGTGCAAAGAAAAAATCAATTTATCTTCTTCCATTATCGAACAAAAAGAAAAAAGAAAAAAAAGAAAAAAAAAAGAGAAAAACCTCCATTGTTGAAAGCTTCAGCCATTATTTCAACTAAAAACGATGTTGGGTCATTGAGAGAGAAGGGAAAGGCAAGTGTCATTGACGACTGACGAGAGAAATTTGGTTTGTACTTTTATGATTCGAGATCATTGAATATATATATATATATATATATATATATATGTTAATTGCATGATTTAGCATTAAGGGAAGCTTAGATTGTAATATAAATTGATTCATATTGATTGAAATTAAATATGGAGAATTGGTGTAACACCCCAAATTTTGAACAATTGTTTGATAAATTCTATTGATAATTAAATTCTAGTTGTGGCTAAGTGTTCCTCTTGTGTGTTAGAAGTTAGGGGTTCAAATCTCACTTTTGGGAATTTTGTTATTTTGTTTGACTTGACCCTTATCTTTAAACGTTGGACTTAAGTTTATTTATGTGTGAATTTATGTTAAGAATGAGCCTGTTGGTTTGATGGTTAAGTTTTTGTATATTTTCTGGTTCTATGTTCGAGTATCTGCACATGCGTTAAGGAAATATTTTGTCACTTAGTAATAAATTAGTTTATTTATTTATTTTTTTAGATAACTATTTGGTTTAAAACTTATTTTTATTTTTATTTTTATTTTTTTCCTCTTTTCCGTTACCGTTCTTCTTCCCTGTTGTTTTTTTTTTCTTTTTCTCCTCTTCCCTTATTTCTTTTTCCTTCTTGCTTTGATTGCTTCTGTAAGTTTGCTACCGAGTTTAATTGGGAATTTTGTGTGGTTTGTTGTGTCGATTGCTATGATATCGCATAAGTGTTGTTATTTTTTTGTTTGTCTTCGTTAGACTTCGTTTGCTTTGTTGAAGTTAGATATTTCTACCAATTGTTGTGAAATTCTCATTAACGATTCAAATGGACCTTCTTCTAGGCAAAGACATCGAGAGTGACGCTTCTCCACGGGTTTAGATTCGAATTGTTGCTGCTCGCTTGCTGGTAAGCAAAAATTCTGTTTGGATAGTTGCATCGAAGTTTCCGACGTACGTTGGTTTTGAGTGCTAATTTTTTTGTTTTGAGTTTGATTTAGTCATTTAATTAGTCAATTAATTTTCGTTTTAGGTTTTGAATTCTTCTGCGTTGCTTCTACATTGAAACTACGTCATGTGTGTAACGGAAACTTGATTTTTTTGCAAATTGCAAATGCCGAAAAACATGGCTTTCAACGCCACATTACCATGTGTCAGGTCATGTGGTAGGTTGTGTGAGCTACACGGTCGTGTGTCAGGCCGTATAACTTACTATTTTTGAATTGGGGACACATAGGCTAGGAACATGGATGTGTTCTAGGCCATATGAGGGTTTGTGAGACACACGAGTGGGTGCCTGACCGTGTGACAGACGTTGTAACTGACTATTTTGAGCTACATGACCATGTTCCAGGTTGTGTGGACCACACAGACCAAACACCCAAGCCATGTAAATCCACACGGGCGTGTGAGCCAAAATACTGGAATTTCCCCTAGGGCCATAAATGTCGTTCGAATTGAATGTAGGACTTCCATATGGTCAATATGATCTGAATTAGATTGTATAATCTAATATCCAATATTCTGAGGTTGATGGTTAAGAATGAGCCTGTTGGTTTGATGGTTAAGTTTTCATATATTTTCTGATTCTATGTTCGAGTATCTGCACATGCGTTAAGGAAATATTTTGTCACTTAGTAATAAATTAGTTTATTTATTTATTTTTTTAGATAACTATTTGGTTTAAAACTTAATTTTATTTTTATTTTTATTTTTTTGTTCCTCTTTTCTGTTACCGTTCTTCTTCTTCCCTGTTGTTTTTTTTTCTTTTTCTCCTCTTCCCTTATTTCTTTTTTCTTCTTGCTTTGATTGCTTCTGTAAGTTTGCTACCGAGTTTAATTGGGCATTTTGTGCGGTTTGTTGTGTCAATTGCTATGATATCGCATAAGTGTTGTTATTTTTTTGTTTGTCTTCGTTAGACTTCGTTTGCTTTGTTGAAGTTAGATATTCCTACCAATTGTTGGGAAATTCTCATTAACGATTCAAATGGACCTTCTTCTAGGCAAAGACATCGAGAGTGACGCTTCTCCACGGGTTTAGATTTGAATTGTTGCTGCTCGCTTACTGGTAAGCAAAAATTCTGTTTGGATAGTTGCATCGAAGTTTCCGACGTACGTTGGTTTTGAGTGCTAATTTTTTTGTTTTGAGTTTGATTTAGTCATTTAATTAGTCAATTAATTTTCGTTTTAGGTTTCAAATTCTTCTGCGTTGCTTCTACATCGAAACTACGTCATGTGTGTAACGGAAACTCGATTTTTTTGCAAATTGCAAATGCCAAAAAACATGGCTTTCAAAGCTGCATTACCATGTGTCAGGTCATGTGGTAGGTTGTGTGAGCTACACGGTCGTGTGTCAGGCCGTGTAACTTACTATTTTTGAATTGGCGACACATAGGCTAGGAACATGGATGTGTTCTAGGCCATATGAGGGTTTGTGAGACACACGAGTGGGTGCCTGACCGTGTGACAGACATTGTAACTGACTATTTTGAGCCACATGACCATGTGCCAGGTTGTGTGGACCACACAGACCAGACACCCAAGCCATGTAAATCCACACGGGCGTGTGAGCCAAAATACTGGAATTTCCCCTAGGGCCATAAATGTCGTTCGAATTGAATGTAGGACTTCCATATGGTCAATATGATCTGAATTAGATTGTATAATCTAATATCCAATATTCTGAGGTTGATGGTTAAGAATGAGCCTGTTGGTTTGATGGTTAAGTTTTCGTATATTTTCTAGTTCTATGTTCGAGTATCTGCACATGCGTTAAGGAAATATTTTGTCACTTAGTAATAAATTAGTTTATTTATTTATTTTTTTAGATAACTATTTGGTTTAAAACTTAATTTTAATTTTAATTTTTATTTTTTTTGTTCCTTTTTTCCGTTACTGTTCTTCTTCTTCCCTGTTGTTTTTTTCTTTTTCTCCTATTCCCTTATTTCTTTTTCCTTCTTGTTTTGATTGCTTCTGTAAGTTTGCTGCCGAGTTTAATTGGGCATTTTGTGCGGTTTGTTGTGTCGATTGCTATGATATCGCATAAGTGTTGTTATTTTTTTGTTTGTCTTCGTTAGACTTCGTTTGCTTTGTTGAAGTTAGATATTCCTACCAATTGTTGTGAAATTCTCATTAACGATTCAAATGGACTTTCTTCTAGGCAAAGACATCGAGAGTGACGCTTCTCCACGGGTTTAGATTTGAATTGTTGCTGCTCGCTTACTGGTAAGCAAAAATTCTGTTTGGATAGTTGCATCGAAGTTTCCGACGTACGTTGGTTTTGAGTGCTAATTTTTTTTTTTTGAGTTTGATTTAGTCATTTAATTAGTCAATTAATTTTCGTTTTAGGTTTCGAATTCTTCTGCGTTGCTTCTACATCGAAACTACGTCATGTGTGTAACGGAAACTCGATTTTTTTGCAAATTGAAAATGCTGAAAAACATGGCTTTCAACGCCACATTACCATGTGTCAGGTCATGTGGTAGGTTGTGTGAGCCACACGGCCGTGTGTCAGGCCGTGTAACTTACTATTTTTGAATTGGGGACACATAGGCTATGAACATGGATGTGTTCTAGGCCATATGAGGGTTTGTGAGACACACGAGTGGGTGCCTGACCGTGTGACAGACATTGTAACTGACTATTTTGAGCCACATGACCATGTGCCAGGTTGTGTGGACCACACAGACCAGACACCCAAGCCATGTAAATCCACACGGGCGTGTGAGCCAAAATACTAGAATTTCCCCTAGGGCCATAAGTGTCGTTCGAATTAAATGTAGGACTTCCATATGGTCAATATGATCTGGATTAGATTGTATAATCTAATATCCAATATTCTGAGGTTGATGGTTAAGAATGAGCCTGTTGGTTTGATGGTTAAGTTTTTGTATATTTTCTAGTTCTATGTTCGAGTATCTGCACATGCGTTAAGGAAATATTTTGTCACTTAGTAATAAATTAGTTTATTTATTTATTTTTTTAGATAACTATTTGGTTTAAAACTTAATTTCAATTTTATTTTTATTTTTTTGTTCCTCTTTTCCGTTACCGTTCTTCTTCTTCCCTGTTGTTTTTTTTTCTTTTTCTCCTCTTCCCTTATTTCTTTTTCCTTCTTGTTTTGATTGCTTCTGTAAGTTTGCTACCGAGTTTAATTGGGCATTTTGTGTGGTTTGTTGTGTCGATTGCTATGATATCGCATAAGTGTTGTTATTTTTTTGTTTGTCTTCGTTAGACTTCGTTTGCTTTGTTGAAGTTAGATATTCCTACCAATTGTTGTGAAATTCTCATTAACGATTCAAATGGACCTTCTTCTAGGCAAAGACATCGAGAGTGACGCTTCTCCACGGGTTTAGATTTGAATTGTTGCTGCTCGCTTACTAGTAAGCAAAAATTCTGTTTGGATTGTTGCATCGAAGTTTCCGACGTACGTTGGTTTTGAGTGCTAATTTTTTTTTTTAGTTTGATTTAGTCATTTAATTAGTCAATTAATTTTTGTTTTAGGTTTCGAATTCTTCTGCGTTGCTTCTACATCGAAATTACGTCATGTGTGTAACGGAAACTCGATTTTTTTGCAAATTGCAAATGCCGAAAAACATGGCTTTCAACGCCACATTACCATGTGTCAGGTCATGTGGTAGGTTGTGTGAGCCACACGGCCGTGTGTCAGGCTGTGTAACTTTCTATTTTTGAATTGGGGACACATAGGCTAGGAACATGGATGTGTGTCTAGGCAATATGAGGGTTTGTGAGACACACGAGTGGGTTCTTGACCGTGTGACAGATGCTATAACTGACTATTTTCAGCCACATGACCATGTGCCAGGTTGTGTGGACCACACAGACCAGACACCCAAGCCATGTAAATCCACACGGGTGTGTGAGCCAAAATACTGGAATTTCCCCTAGGGCCATAAGTGTCGTTCGAATTGAATGTAGGACTTCCATATGGTCAGTATGATCTGAATTAGATTGTATAATCTAATATCCAATATTCTGAGGTTGAATAACCGATATCTATATTTATAATTGATGTGATAACTATTAAATGATATGCATTATTTGATTGTGAATTATGTTTGGGTAATGGTATGTACATCCTTGATGTCTGACATTTGTAATATGCATCTGCATTGGGTGGGAATGGTATAAAGAAAAGATGCGTCATTGAGAGCACCAAAAATATCCTATTCCCTGTAAAATAGTAAAAATAACAGTAAAGGGGAAGTAGGGTTGAATCCTCAAGGACCGGATTGTACGAATGCTCATTTCTTGAAATCCTGGACAATTTCTTGGCCAAGAAAACCTGCGTTCCTGAAAAATAAAGAAAACAGAATTAAGAATTTCGATTTAGAAATATAAAAACAGAATTTAAAGTGAATTGAAATTGCGAAATTAAATAAATTGCAAAAATTAAAATAAGGAATATGAAAATAAACAGAGTTTAGGGAAGAGTAAGTTTCTTATGTGGCGAGATTCCAGCCTCCGGTTGTCTCGTTTCGCCTTGGGTTCAATCCTTGGCTTTTAGATGACCCTTCTCAAACATGATAAGCCAGTTATAGTGGAAGAGGACGCCTACGACCACCAGCTCCAAGGATTTAGACTTAAAATTTTGGTGGAGCCTGACTCTAGCCAATAATCACTTTTGTGGGACTATCTTCTACTAGATCATCACTTCCCAAAGGCGAATACCACGCCGTTTTGTCTCTTGGATTCGCCAACCTCTGATGCAAAAAGCCAACAAACCGACTATGCAACTTTCCCAAAACGTACAAAGCAGCCGTTCCTTGCAAAAGTTGAAAAGATCACCTATTAAGGGACATGGATGGAAGCGTCAGCCCTGTGATGCGGAGAAGCGATGAATATCTTGTTGAGAAGGCTAAGCGCGGGTTCTAAGCCTCATTAACCTTTTTGGGGAATTTTGACAACCTTCAGCTAGTTTGGTTTAGTGGCTCATGATTTTTGGGAAAGAAATAAATATAATATAAATGAGATTTTTATTGAAGAAAATATGGAGAGAACAAAAGACAAAGTTTTTGGGAGAAGGAGTGTTCATAGAAAAAAAGATGTCAAATATGTGCCACTCTATCCCCTATTCATAGTACTAGAAAACCTAGCCTATTCCTAATTAAATTCTAAAAGATAAATACAAATAAATAAAGGTAATTAAATATAAATAAAGATAAATGAAAATAAATCCTAAAATTAAATCTAAATAATTATCCTTAATATTAATTATCCTAATATAATTAAAATAGAATTTGATAGAATAAAATCTCTTCTTTTTGCATTTCCACCCTTGTGTCCTCCATGCTTGCACTTTTGGCATCAATTTTTCCCTGTGTCGCACATTGGCCCATTTTATCTCTAAATTCATGCTTTTGGCCCTTAATTTTGCTTTTGCCTCCAATTTAGTCCCTATGAGATAAAAGATCATAAACAACTCAAATTAGCAGGATCATACTTAGAATAAACACATAATTAATACATAAAAATATGTCATTCTAGAGTATTATCAAGAAAGAAGTGCTGGCAATTTAATGATCTATCAAATTGAGTGGCTGAGCCATAAATCTGTATATAGTTCTAAAGATTTATCGCGTACGAATATGACAGTTAGTCTGTAATCATTCTGAAACGTGTTATACTGACACTATATGGTGTGTAGGGCTAGATGGGTATTTAATACCCTATATGGTGTGTTGGGATGGTCAAAGACGATGAGTAGTGGATGGAGCTAGGAAACTGCATCTGTATCTGATCTGTTCTACATCTGTATCTGTTCTGTAACTGTAATAAATATCCTTTGTTCCGACTTTGTATTTGAAACTAATAAATGTCTGAATAAAGAAAAAATGAACACCTATATGTGTTATACATACTTATGATTTGATTATGTGCATTGATTACACACTGAGTTATATTATTCTATTTGTTGACTAATTTTTAAGTAACCCATCGAATTAAGAGGCTTGGTATGTCAGGAGCTCGGTCATCTCTCATTTCTGATTATCTTCATTGTGTATATAAACTTATACTATCGCATGTTCTTTTGGGTTATAGTGTTTAAGTTTGAATTACATTGATGGCTTAATTGTTTAAATGTTTTTGGATAACAAATTTCTCATAGTTAAGGTTGGATTTTTCTTAAACGTTTTGATGTAGATCTCTAGACTTGGTCTGTAATACCCCTATACCCGGTTCAATCATGCAGACCCGGTATAAGACTATTACATTTGGTGCCAAAACAATTATGGCCAGATACTGTTTAATTAAAACATTTGTATATAATATTTTAACTTACCAACCATTTTTACTAACATATTTATTGTTTATTAATTCATTCCATATATACCAAAATACTTCAAGTAACTGAAAATAGATAAAATTTCAAAAATCTACATTTTAGTCCCTATCACATGGGAACACCTTTGAACTACATATGTACATGCCATTATAATACAAAATATAGTACCTACTTTTGAAGCCCTTGAGGATGTGATGAGATGAGAGATCTTCTAGTTGAACTTCTCTTCTAGTCTAATTGTACCTACGCGTTAAAATAAACGTGTTAAGCCGGTGAAGGCTTAGTAAGCACTACAAGAATAATTAAATAAGTAATCATATCAAAATATTTTTAACTCAATCAATTATTGCATATCTACTCACATATAAGTCTCTTCAACTATGCATTGCTTTAAATAAATTTAACTTATCTTTTGTAAGGTATAAAAATTACCTTAACACATCAGTGATTCACTTTTGTTCTCATTTCACTTTCTTAGCCCAAAGTAGACCTTATAGAACACACCGGATATACAGAACAAATACAGAGGTGCATTATGATGCACAAGTGAACAGAGAGCACTGACGTGCTAATAATCAGAGAGCACCAATGTGCTAATAATCAGAGAGCACCAACGTGCTAATATCAGAGAGCACCAACGTGCTAATATCAGAGAGCGCGCTAAAGTTCCTTAATGGCATGCCACTAATATCCCAGTAGTTCTAAATTTCGTCTACTTGGGCATTAAAGCTGAATCTCATATATTTAAATAATTCACATAAATATTTCAAAAAAAGATAAATAACAGTAATTTAAAATTCTTGTAGTACTTACAACAAAAAGGTTGAAATGATATATGTTATTCTTCCCTCACTCCTTAACCTTCTCTTTTCCTTTTCCATCAATTCGGTCCTCTCCTTTCTTTTTCTTCAATTTCATATAAACATATAACATTTATATGTTAAAAAAATAATCAAATAAATTTCCTGCACTATTTAATAAAATAGACATGTATAATAAAATAAATTCATCCTTTCTTACTTTTGCTCACATTTCAATTTAATCCTTTACTCATAAATTTATTCAAAGCTGTCCTTTTGTGTCATAGTCACTAAATTATTTATTTCCAGAGCTACAGAACTCCAAATGAAGAACCGTAAATTTTTCCTGAAACTAGACTCACATATCTTCTTCCCATAAAATTTTCAGAATTTTTAGCCTAGCCAATTAGTACAGTTTATTCATCAAAGTCACCCCTATTCTGCTGTCTGGCAGTTCTGACCCTTCTTCACTAAAAATTAATTATCTCTTTATACAAAATTCATATGATGTTCTCGTTTATTTATATTGAAAATATACTCATTCAGGATTCTAAAAATATAAACTTAAGCCCCTAATTATTTTTCTCCAATTTTTTATGATTTTCCAAAATCAGAACAGGGGATCCCAAAATCCCTCTAAACCAGTCTTATAAAAATATAAATATCTCAAATTACAGAATTCCTTTGCTTTTCCTATTTCTTTTATATGAAAATAGACTCAATAAGATTTAATTTCATATCTCATTCAACTTCTAATTCCACTTCTACGATTTTTGGTGATTTTTCAAAATTACTCTACTGCTACTGTCCAAAACAGTTTTCTTATAGCTTATTTTACAATTAAATCCTTTACCCAATTCTAACTTCAAATTCTTTCAATTAAACCACTAATTCAACTTTTTGTTCATCATATGCTATATTCAACAGCTTTAAAACTTCAAAAACTTCAACTTAAATTCATCAAAACTTTGTTCTAAAACTTATAAAGCATCAAAATTAAAAGAGAATGACTAAATTAACTTACCAATTAAACTTCCAAGCTTCAAACTTTCAATTTTCCCTTTTCTTCTTTCTTTTCTCTTTTTTCTTTCTTTCCCCTGCTCTCTGTTTCGTTTTGCTTCTCTGTTTCTATATCTTTCTATTCTTTTTCCTTTAGTCTATTTATATATATAATAATAAAATATAATAATATAATAATATACTTTATAATTAATATCTAATATATATCTATATCCATATACACGTTTTTAACTAAAAAATCTAGGATTTTTTTCAGCCTCAACATTTAAAAATGGCATAATTGCCTTTTTAGTCCTTTATACTTTCTTTTAATCTATAATTAAACTTTTGCACCTTTTTCAATTTAATCCTTTTTCTCAAATACTTCTAATTAAGTCAAATTCACCTAAATAAAACCTTATTAAACACACAACTAACTTTGTAAATATTTTTAATAAATATTTTATGAGTCCGTTTACTAAAAATAGAGACCCGATAACTCATTTTTCAATATCCATACTTTTGAGGTCGTTACAATTCTCTCCCCCTTTTGAAATTTCGTCCTCGAAATTTACTTAAAAAGAGATGAAACACTGAATTCTTATAGTTTCCTTCAAATAAACACCTTGATAAATACCTTATCACCAACAGAATATTTAATATCCCGACGTTTTAAATCCACAATTGATTTCTGTTGTCGAATGATGCTTTTAATCTATTCCGAATCACCTTTACTTTTTCTTCTGTTTCCCGGATCAAATCAACCCCATGTATCTTCTTTTCATTGAGCTCTGTCCAATATAACAGTGTTCTACATTTTCTACCATATAAAGCTTCATACGGAGCCATTTTAATATTGGACTGATAACTGTTATTGTAAGCAAATTCAATCAAAGGTAGATACTACTCCCAATTACCTTCGAACTCTAGTATACAACATCGAAGCATATCTTCCAATACCGGAATAAAGTACGCTGATTTTGTCAATCGGTCAACAATCACCCAAATAACATCTCTCTTTTTTTTTTCCTCAGAGATAATGGTAACCCCGATACAAAATCCATAGTGATTCTTTCCCACTTTCATTCCGGTATAGTAATTGGCTGAAGTAACCCTGAAGGTACCTGATGTTCTGCTTTGACTTGTTGACATATCAGACATCTTGATACAAACTCAGAAATATCACGTTTCATACCTGGCCACCAGTACATCTTCTTCCTAAATCTAACCAACTCTCTCGAATTATCCATCAATTTGCGAATGAAAGGTTGTACTGAAATCGAGTTAAGTACTCAATAATTTCCTGTAATTGTTTTCAGAACCCCAAAGTGAACTATAATCTCGATCAGAAATTATCAATACTAGAATACCATGAAATCTTACAATTTCTGGAATGTACATATCTGCAAGTTTCTGAAGCCATCAATCAGTTCCGACTTTATAAATAATCAACTATCACTCATATAGCATTCTTATAAGTTATTCCGAAATCAGAAAGTGAACCGTAAACTGTAGATCTTTATCAAACATTTCAAAGACTGATACTCCATATAGTTTGTCAATTTTCATAGACTTATATCTCATTTTCGTCCCAGTATCTTTACTAGCTGTAATAATTCCGTAAACACCAATACCGGATATACGACTAAAATTAATCCTTCATCAGACAATAGCAATCGAATATTTATTACTCACAGAGCGAACAATTATTTTCCCATTCAAATCATCTACAACTATATTTATTTTTCCCCGATTCAGACTGAACCAGAACTGATGCTTCAATTATTAGAACTTCCATCTACTCAAAATTCTACTAGCATTGATTAGTCCATTCAAACCTTGTGTCTTCCTGTAGTATTCTTATCATTGATGTAGCTATCATAGAAAACACTTTCACAAAAATTAAAAAAAATCCCAACACTTCAAATTATCCCAAGTCCACAGTCATCAGATAGAATATGCCATAGTACTATAATAAATCTGATATTTCAATAATATAAATGGATCAATACTTCAACTTCAATAGTACTTTAAAATAGAAGAAGAAATCCAAGAGTAGTCTCAATAATAACCAGTATAACAATACAACTTCTATAATCTAAGATCCATATCACCGAGCTCCCATAACTGAACCAAGATTTATAACAGTAATATATATATTTACCTTCTATCAATGAATACCCCTTCACAGATGAATCATATTTGATAGATAAGATCAGACTATAAAATAATAAAAAAACCAATATAATGAAATCCCAGATGTGGCATAATGAAATCCCAGATGTGGAGCTATATTGAATTTCCGAGAATAAAAACCACATTCAATGATAAAGAAATCGATAATATTCCAAAGAAAAACCAGAAGAAGAATACCATTTATCCTCACTAGAAACGATTGTGATAAAGATAATGCAAATTGCGTATATGTGCTAGAATATCAATCGATAGAAATAGAAAATAACTTCATATGAATCTGATCATTAAGTCTTCTATCTAACAGAACAAATTAGAAAATCCAAAGAAAAATAGAGCAGTACTGATCAGGAATCAACCAGAACTTCCATTTTAACGTTATGATTCCAAATTTTCTACACAATAAAAACCACATCTGAACAGTTGCATAGACCTCGAAAGATAAAAGAACATTTAGAATACCCATATAGAATACCCAGAAGAGATCATTGTAAAATACCCAACTATAGCAGCTGTGTTCAAATATTTCTGCAATTCCATTACTAATCCGTTAACATATATAGTCATCAACAGTCCCATATCATTCACTTCACTCACAAAGCTTATTCAAAAAAAAATTTCAGTTAACTTATTCTGTAGTTACCATATCTGAATAAATCAATTTCTGATATATGACTTCTTCCTTTAATAGTAGCACTGTGTATTCCCCAAATAATTTTCAGAAAAGAAATCAGATAAATTCACGTTCATATTCAACAGCAGACATGTGGTTCAGCTTCAAATCCAGAAATTATCTTTTCTTCTTCTCAGGATAAGGTTAACTCACATATTTCTTTTTAAATTCAGATACAAAGAAATTCTAATTAATTTTCTCTGCAGAATGGATATTCATGATAGTGTTCCACCATTGGTAAGCCTCACCCTTTAATAAAAATACTGCACACATCAACTTTTCATCCCTTGTATACTGCAATTCTTCATATATTCTTCGACTGTTCTCTAACCATTCTTCAGCCTCAGCTGGGTCATCATCTTTCTTTCCTTTAAACTCTTCAGTTCCACACTTTTGAACTAAATCATTATAATTCCTATTAATTTCACTATAAATATAACTGTACCAATAAGGGGTAGAGATCGTAAGGCCTCATAATTTAGATTCATGTATATACTCATATAACATAACACTTATCATTTCTTACTATAAGACATTTATCCACATCTTTTCAAATTTTGTTTCATCATAAGTAACATTTTACTTAATTATTTGAACATCACTTTCAGAATTATCGAAATTATTTCAATTGGAAAACATTTCTTTCTTTAATATTTCCTCTTTCTATACTAAGAGGAAACCCACTCTATTTTATTAAATTCATAGATTCCAGTATACATCACAAAATCGGTATCTTTTATTCTTTCAGAAGACATCTTTAAGTTTCTACAATATTCATAAATAACACAATTAAATAACTAAACCTCATCTCATCACATCAATTTATAAAATGGCATGTACAAATAGACTCATACTCGACCCAAGAATTCAGAAAACCTAGGCTCTGATACTAATAAATGTAATACCCCTATACCCGGTTCAATCATGCAGACCCGGTATAAGACTATTACATTTGGTGCCAAAACAATTATGGCCAGATACTGTTTAATTAAAACATTTGTATATAATATTTTAACTTACTAACCATTTTTACTAACATATTTATTGTTTATTAATTCATTCCATATATACCAAAATACTTCAAGTAACTGAAAATAGATAAAATTTCAAGAATCTACATTTTAGTCCCTATCACATGGGAACACCTTTGAACTACATATGTACATGCCATTTTAATACAAAATATAGTACCTACTTTTGAAGCCCTTGAGGATGTGATGAGATGAGAGATCTTCTAGTTGAACTTCTCTTCTATTCTAATTGTACCTACGCGTTAAAATAAACGCGTTAAGCTGGTGAAGGCTTAGTAAGCACTACAAGAATAATTAAATAAGTAATCATATCAAAATATTTTTAACTCAATCAATTATTGCATATCTACTCACATATAAGTCTCTTCAACTATGCATTGCTTTAAATAAATTTAACTTATCTTTTGTAAGGTATAAAAATTACCTTAACACATCAGTGATTCACTTTTGTTCTCATTTCACTTTCTTAGCCCAAAGTAGACCTTATAGAACACACCGGATATACGGAACAAATACAGAGGTGAATTATGATGCACAAGTGAACAGAGAGCACTGACGTGCTAATAATCAGAGAGCACCAATGTGCTAATAATCAGAGAGCACCAACGTGCTAATATCAGAGAGCACCAACGTGCTAATATCAGAGAGCGCGCTAAAGTTCCTTAATGGCATGCCACTAATATCCCAGTAGTTCTAAATTTCGTCTACTTGGGCATTAAAGCTGAATCTCATATATTTAAATAATTCACATAAATATTTCAAAAAAAGATAAATAACAGTAATTTAAAATTCTTGTAGTACTTACAACAAAAAGGTTGAAATGATATATGTTATTCTTCCCTCACTCCTTAACCTTCTCTTTTCCTTTTCCATCAATTCGGTCCTCTCCTTTCTTTTTCTTCAATTTCATATAAACATATAACATTTATATGTTAAAAAAATAATCAAATAAATTTCCTGTACTATTTAATAAAATAGACATGTATAATAAAATAAATTCATCCTTTCTTACTTTTGCTCACATTTCAATTTAATCCTTTACTCATAAATTTATTCAAAGCTGTCCTTTTGTGTCATAGTCACTAAATTATTTATTTCCAGAGCTACAGAACTCCAAATGAAGAACCGTAAATTTTTCCTGAAACTAGACTCACATATCTTCTTCCCATAAAATTTTCAGAATTTTTAGCCTAGCCAATTAGTACAGTTTATTCATCAAATTCACCCCTGTTCTGCTGTCTGGCAGTTCTGACCCTTCTTCACTAAAAATTAATTATATCTTTATACAAAATTCATATGATGTTCTCGTTTATTTCTATTGAAAATATACTCATTCATGATTCTAAAAATATAAACTTAAGCCCCTAATTATTTTTCTCCAATTTTTTATGATTTTCCAAAGTCAGAACAGGGGATCCCGAAATCCCTCTAAACCAGTCTTACAAAAATATAAATATCTCAAATTACAGAATTCCTTTGCTTTTCCTGTTTCTTTCATATGAAAATAGACTCAATAAGCTTTAATTTCATATCTCATTCAACTTCTAATTCCACTTCTACGATTTTTGGTGATTTTTCAAAATTACTCTACTGCTGCTGTCCAAAACAGTTTTCTTATAGCTTATTTTACAATTAAATCCTTTACCCAATTCTAACTTCAAATTCTTTCAATTAAACCACTAATTCATCTTTTTGTTCATCATATGCTATATTCAACAGCTTTAAAACTTCAAAAACTTCAACTTAAATTCATCAAAACTTTGTTCTAAAACTTATAAAGCATCAAAATTAAAAGAGAAGGACTAAATTAACTTACCAATTAAACTTCCAAGCTTCAAACTTTCAATTTTCCCTTTTCTTCTTTCTTTTCTCTTTTTTCTTTCTTTCCCCTGCTCTCTGTTTCGTTTTGCTTCTCTGTTTCTATATCTTTCTATTCTTTTTCCTTTAGTCTATTTATATATAATAATAAAATATAATAATATAATAATATACTTTATAATTAATATCTAATATATATCTATATCCATATACACGTTTTTAACTAAAAAATCTAGGATTTTTTTTCAGCCTCAACATTTAAAAATGGCATAATTGCCTTTTTAGTCCTTTATACTTTCTTTTAATCTATAATTAAACTTTTGCACCTTTTTCAATTTAATCCTTTTTCTCAAATACTTCTAATTAAGTCAAATTCACCTAAATAAAACCTTATTAAATACACAACTAACTTTGTAAATATTTTTAATAAATATTTTATGAGTCCGTTTACTAAAAATAGAGACCCGATAACTCATTTTTCAATATCCATACTTTTGAGGTCGTTACATGGTCTTAACTTCTAAGTCGGGTATGGGGTGTTATAATTGGACTGAATTGAACATAGTAGAAAATAGCATGATATTATTGATATATGATATGTGACAAGAAAATGATATGAATAGTGTTATATAACTTTGATATATATATATATATATATATATATATGTGTGTGAATTGATGATGAGATATGGTGAATTGAGTTGAAATGATATGGTCTAAAACTTTGATGTATTGAGAACTTAGTTGAAACATAAATATATTGTAAACGAGTATAACATGAGCTTGATAATGCCATGTAATACGAATTGATGAAATGAATTGTGACTATGATATTGAATATATAATGATATGTAATTGGATATTGGATACTCTACTAACTATTTAGAGCAAAGTCGAGTTTAGTTAGCATGCCATAGGATCATCAAAAAAGTGAAAGCCATCGTTACTGGGCCATTTGAGATTGTATAATATTCAAATTCTAAAAGTCATCATTGACGGACAACTCAGGATAACAAAGTAAAGTAAGAATTATGAAATATTGATATGATCAAATGGTATGAATTGTAATGGAAATGAACTTATTTTTAATAGTTGAATGTTTATCATGTATATTTATATTGAGTTAATGATTGTAATATAGTATGATTGGTATATATGTACATACATGTCATGACAAGGTTGGAAATTGAATTATGCTTTGATTTCATTCGTATTATGTTAATGTTTTCATTTTTATGACTTGAATCATGAAAGTACCATTGAGCTTTATTGCTTAGCATACGACTTATTTATTTCATGCACAAGTATCAGTAGATTTCAAAGTCCTAAGAGGTGAAGCAACATTCAGATCGTTGATTCTCGACTCAGACATATTTATACCATTCTTTATGTTCCAATAGATGACATGTACCTAGAATTAAACTAGTTTAAAGTTGTAATTGGTCAAGTAGGTATTTTGGTTAGTGAATGCTAGATAAAATTAACTTGTGAATTGTTTTGATCATGTTTATAAGTTTTTTGAAGTCTTTAATATGTTGAAAAGTGTAAATGATAATTTTTGAGTTGAATAGAATTGCACATTGGGTCCTTAGACCATTGTTGTGTATAATTTGGTAGATTGAATTCAAAGGAAGTAAATTTTGAGGGATTTTGTTTAACACCCCTCACCTGTATTCAACGCCAGAATAAGGTTACGGAGTATAACCGAACTTATCACATAATAAACATATGTTTTAGATATAAATTTAATCAATTCAAATACAATTCAATCAAACTAATCATATTGTCCCTTAAACGAGCATTAGGAGTGGTTCGGGACTAAATCGATAACTTTGGAAATTCTTAGAATAATTAGAAAATTTTCTCAAAAATAGGGGACAAACACCCATGTGGCTCAACCGTGCGTCTCACATGGCCAACAAACACGCCCGTGTCACAGGCCATGTCGACATTTGAAATGGGAACACATGGCCGTGTCCCAGTCCATGTTCAACCCCGTGTAACTCTCTCACTTGGGTCACACGGCCAACATACACGCCCCTGTGGCTAGCCCATGTGCCCTAAAAATTGCCATGCAAGCCTGTGTGCTAGGTCGTGTGCTAAGCCGTGCCAATCTTGTAGGGTATACTGACTTATGCCACACGGCCAAGTCACACACCCGTGTATGAGGCCATGTGGAGCATACTGACTTGTTTTTAATTGCAAAACTAGGGGACACACGGTCGTGTACATGACCGTGCATCATACACAGGTGAGACACATGCCCGTGTAGACAAAAATAGGCTATTTACCAAGCCAATTTGCCACCCAAACATGTGTACACCTACATCAAATTCAAAAGCACCAATACATAGCATATATGAGCATTTAAACAACCTCAATCAAACATCATTCATACCATTTCAATACCAAAAAATACAAGACACATTATATCCCAATATGCCTTCCAATTCGTACCAAATTTCACTTACTTAAACATCAAAAATGACGAAACTCAAATATGCATTATTTAACCTAATTTCACAAGCATACCATTATCCATAACTCAACCATTTGACACTCATAATGCCTATTTCCATCAAGCGTCACACAACCATCATCCAACACATTTTACAAAACATAGACACATAAATATATACATAACCAAACTAACCAAATCAACCCAAAATAAGTCATCAGTCATGACTATATATACAAACCAAAACATATACACTTACAAACCAATTCAAATGGCCAAATTCATTACCTTCACATAACCAAAATGTCCAAAGTCCCTATATATGCCAAATACTCAAAACATAAGCTCAATATTACCAAATTGATAGTTGGATAGTGTGACAATGTCTCCGACGATCCTCGAATCCAAGCTAGCTTTGAAATCACTATAAAACATAGAAAAAAATAAAGTAAGCTTTATAGCTTAGTAAGCTCAAATGAAATAAACTCAGTCTTAACATAAATATACGAATCATCAATTTGAACATATTAACATATAGTTCATTTAACTAACAAACCTTTCACATTTCTCAATCATAATCTTATGTATAAACTTCACAGCTTCTTCGATTTAAGCTTATACGGTTCATGTACATACCTATACCTTCTCGTATCAATCTCATACACAACTACGTCTTTTATTTACCTGTTGAACCATTCAAAATACTATCGGATACATGGGAAACTCGCACCCGAAGTGTCACATATATAGTTAAAGCTATCTTAATCTCATATCACATATACTGCTCACACTAGAGCTATCAACGAGCCTATTCACACAAGCTGTAGGTCAAGACATAGCTACACGGTGCTGCTCACACAAGCTGTCAAGTAACTACAACACATGCCAGTATACTCAGCCATCAGTAGTATGTACAGGACCAGCACCCGGATCACGTAATCACAATAATCCCCTAATGACATGTCACTGGTATCCTAATCTATTCCTAAGTTTCAACCGGGATTTTGAATGTCGAATCATCGTCAAATCATTGTCGATCTTGTTCGTAGTATCGTATTCACAGTTTATGCAATATCAAGGCATTTACAATACATTTATAACAAAACTTATTACATATGAACTTACTTGGATGCAAAAACGGCTAAAATGGTCGATTAGTCGAGAACTTTATTTTTCCCCTGATCTAGATTCGAATTTTTCTTTTCTTGATCTATATGTAATCAAAATTAGCTTATTTAATTATCTCTCTATTCAATTAATCCAAAATTCACTTTAAGGCATTTTTACACAATTGCCCCTAATGTTTCACAACTTTTACAATTTAGTCCTTATTTCATAAAAACACAAATTCATGCAATTTAACCACAACCCATGCTAGCAAAATTACTATTATGTCCCTAGTAGCCCATATTTTTCATTTATTTCACATTTTGACCACAAAGTTTCCACATTTCACAATTTAATCCCTAATTTGCATATTCACTAAAAATCACTTAAGAAAACTTGTATAACTATTATCAAACATTTATAGTTTTAAAAATCACTAAAAATTGCAAAAATATTTTAAATTTTTTTTTCGTATTTTAAAAAACATTTATAGTTTTTTTTTTTGTGGTTTGGTGACTTATCAACTTGACTCTTGATTGTAACCAACTTTTCTGACTTTTTTCATACCCTTAACCTAAGCCCCGTTACAACTTTCAAAAGACCTCTTGATTGGTGTATCATCTCGATTTGTTTTTATAGTGGTAGAGATTTGGTTTTCAAGCAAGCCTATGATAATTACATTTTTCGTTCAAACTGTTGAGCACACAGTACTTGAACCTTAAACACTTTGAGTGCTTTGAGTGAATCTTAGTTAGGGTATTGATTATTGCTGAGTTTAAATTTCAGGTAATTATTGAGATAGAGGAGACGCCTATATTTTTTGTGTTTTACAAATTTCTGCTTAGATTGCTTTTATTCTTTAGTATCATGCTAGTTTCAATTTCCAATGCATGATTATCTGTAGATTATTCCTAAGGCATTGTCAGTGAAAACAATAAATAGAGGGAGATTAACTTGAATAAGGGTTGAGATTTTTGCTTAAGGACAAACAAATTCTTAAATGTGGGGATATTTGATAAGTGCTAAAATTAATATGTTTTAACATCATTCTTAATGTGTTTTTGGTTGATTTTTCGATGTTAATTATGAATTTTATGCTCCTAATCCTTTCAATTTGTGTTTTTATGCTTAATAGAACATGTGGGAGGAAAATAAGTGAAAAATGAGAGAAAACCGAAAAATGCGGGTAAACTATAGGATCCACATGGGCTGACCTATTCCACATGACCGTATAACCCACATGGTCATGTGGCAGGCCGTGTCAATTTCGTAGATTTGCACTCTGAACTGCCAAAAAAATTAAATTTCAAGTTTTTCAAGCATTTTAAGACATATATATGAAAAAAAAATAAGAAGATTAGAGAGAACCTTCCTAGAATATTTAAGAAAACAACTCCAAAGACACCATTGAAGCCGACTCTGAAGCAGATTTTCATCAAGATTGAATATTCCCAATTGATTTCTTAGAAAATTATCATCAATTTCTTTATTTCTTTCGGTTATACTACCCTTTGGATGTTTTTATTTTTAAGCATGAACTAATTTTCTAAATACCTAAGAAAGATGAACCCTATGATAGATTGTGACACCCCAAACCCAACTGGGATAGACCAGCCCGAATTCGAAGCAATATTACATTAGCCACCTAAGTGACTCTCCAGTTAACGACCACCCAAGACACACCCCGACCTTATAACACCTAAAATTTTTAGCTTAATTTGAATTCGTTTACTACGTCTAATTCAAGTTTTATTATTAGGAACTAAATTGTAACTTAAACAAATTAGAATACCAATTTAAAGAGACAAAAATTCACAATCTCAAAACCCACACGGGCATGTGGGCAAGTGACATGGGCGTGTGGAGACTGGAGCTATCACACACTAGCGTGTGGGATTGAAAAATACAAAATAAATTAATCCACACAATTTTCCAAGAACCATGCTATACTACCAAACCAAATAACGCTTGAAGCTTTGAATATGGGTGAATCTAGATTTTTTTTAGAGGAATCAGAATTAAATTATAATTTTTTGAGAAGTTAAAATATAATTTTATCATGTATTAATTTATTATTTTTTAAACCGTCTTAATAGAATTTTTTTCCCATTTTGGTTGGGCCAATACCCTTGTCTGCCGCTTTAAATTTGCTCCAACCCTAAACCTAATATTCGAGTTGGATTAACAACAATATATAGGTTAGTATTTGTGGAAGTTTGACGAAGAATTGTTTTTAGAGGTTTAAATTATAAATTTTTGAAAGATTCAAAATAAATTTTTATTTTTAATTACCTTTGGGATCATACGGGTGATTTTGATGATGTTAATGTTTATTTTGGTGGAGAGGGTGAAAAAGAAACAAATGATTCATTATATATAGTATAATTATGAAATTCAAGCCATATATTGTATGTTTCGTTCACAATATTGTATATTTTGATGATGTTAATGGCTATATTGTATGTTTTGGTGGAGAGGTCCAAAGGTAATTAAATGACTTGTGGGCTTGCTGAATTTCTTTGAAAGGCCCAAAGGCAATTTAACATTCACAAAATAATCTTTAAATATTGTAAAGACAAATCAAAACCACAGCAGCATTAGAGTTGATTAAGCTAACAATTGGCAAATATTACTTTGATTTTGCATGCAATATTGGCAAAACCCCCTCTTACATTAGAAAAACAACATAATCCATGAAACATTGATAGCCCAATACAAATTTCATCGAGAAAAAAGTCTCTTTGTTTTGTAGAACATGATAGTAAAGATGTGGAGTTTTTTTTCTTCTTATTGGCCTCCTTTAGTTTTCCATGATCAATAACCACTGGCCAAAAACACAACTAAATTAGATTATGAATGATACTTTCAACTATGACAATATTAAATACAAAACACTCAAAATAAATGGAAAGCAGTAAATTACGTGACGAGGCAAGCTAGCTCAATTAAGACCATTGTGTTATACTTGTCTCTGAATTGAAAAATTTAGAAGAAAATAAAGAGAAAGAGTTAGAAAATACTTGAAAATATATAAAACTTATATGTAATTGATTGGATAAACTATGATCACCCATAATAGACCTTGTACTTGACTTTTTGTTGAGGGAGATCGACTCCTTTAGGAGAAGTCTTTTGAGTGTTGTCTGCTAGGCAATCGATGCTGCCCTCAACAACTAATGGTAGTGTCCCCATGTCGGGATTTTATCCCCAGCGTCTGCAGAATAATCATTGAGGATATGTGCGTAGGGATTCAAACTACCAACCAATGCATGTGTAGCCTTTACCTTGCAACCATCTCCATGAACCCATAGGGCTCTTAGCGAAATCAAGAGACAAAACCTTAACATGAGAATAATATCATTTGTTGAGGGCTTTATTAATAGGGCCGTACCTAGGGGAGTTAGCAGGGGTCTCGACCCCCTTAAAATGAAAAATTTTCCATTTAGACCCTTTAAAATTTTTAAAATTTTAAATTAATAAACGTAAAATTGTATTTTGGCCCCCAAAAATGATAAAACTTTGATTTAATCCTTTAAAAATTATAAAAATCTAGACTGCTATTAAAATAGTGAAATTGCATTTTTACTATCGTAAAAATTACAATTTAATTTTACCCCCTAAAAAGACTTTCTGGCTTCCCCTAATAAAATCTTCGGCAAAAGATTAAAATAAAATCATATCGTAAATGAAAAAAGAAACTATGAAATTCCAATCTAACAAAGAAAATAACTTGATGTCCAAAAGCTACCATAAACCATAATTCATGGGAAGGCTTGTTGCTCATTTTATTGGTTTCCATTTTGATTTTGCAAAAGAAATTTGAATTTTGAAGAGAGCCTAGTACGTGAGAGAAAAAGAAAAAAAATAGTTTATTAAGTTTTACAAATACCGACATATTATATATATAATTAAAATTCCAGAATAGATTAAAAATGTTAAATTAATGATAAAATTAAGTGTGAATTAATAACCACAAGTGTACTCATTACTCACCATCTCTGTTAAAAATGTTCGATGTTGTTTAGCAACCTTTGCTTGATTTTCTTCATCTCAACCACAACATCCATGATAGATGAAATACAATTTTCTTTAACAACAAAGTACTCATCCTCTCTTCTTAATAAATCAACATCTGCAGTTTCTATCGCTCCTTTAGGCAATGAGCTTTCCATCCAATGCCTTATAGTCTCTTCTTCAACAAAAAAATTATCAGTTGGCTTTTTCTTTGTGAAAGTTTCTATAAGGACGATCCCATAACTATAGACGTCAGATTTTATAGAAACAATTCCTGCTGATCCAAATTCTGCATTTCAAGTATAATTAGAACATCATTAATCCTCAATTATTTCTAAAATGCTTATTCAAATATATATCCACATACATATGAAACAAAAATATAAAATGCAAATTAGGAAAATAATCATACAAGAATAAAAAAAAAGAATTCACTTGGTGCCATATACCCAATAGTTGCAAGAGTCATGGTTTGCTTCATTACTTCACCTTCTCCCAACAATTTGGTAACGCCAAAATCTCCAACATGTGCAACCATGTCTTCATCTAGTAAAATATTGCTTGGTTTTATGTCACAATGAATTATAGGTGTTGGATGCCCATTGTGGAGGTGTTCTATAGCTACCGCAACATCTATCATTATGTTGACCCTTTGTATGATATCAAGGAAACAATTTTCAGAATGTAACCATTTCTCAAGGTTTCCATTACATATGTAATCAAGCACCAAGGCTTTGAAGTCAACACTTGAGCAGCAAGTAATGACCTTCACAATATTACGATGAACTATATTACGCATAGCATCGCATTCAATGTCAAAACTCCTAAATGCTTCCTTTGTTTGCAAATTGAAAACTTTTATTTCAACTTCCATTCCATCTGGAAGCCTCCCTTTATATACATATCCAAAACTCCCTGAACTAAGCATATTGCTTTCCTCAAATCCATTAGTTGCTCATGAAAGTTCAGCATGTGAAATTCTTCTCGGTGTTTTCAAAGTCAGCAAATCATCTTTAATTGGTAGAGTTATACTTCTTTGGCATCTTCTATATATAATAGTTAAGACTATTAGTACTACGACAATACCAATTGTTGGTAAACCATACCAAAAAGCATGCAATATAATCATTTGGGAGTTTTTGTGGATGACATTTTTGCAAGGTGGGACTAGCAATCTAGGTGGACCACACAGTGCATAATTTTTCATGAATGATGTGCTAAAAAAGTTTGAAAAACATCCTTTGCTGGGAATTTCCCCTTCAAGTCTATTGAAAGGCACATTAAAATACTTTGGATGTAAAACCTTTTCCAAAGATTTGGGAACGACTCCAGAGAGATTGTTATTGCATAAATCCAAGAATTCTAAACTAATCAACTCTTCAAATGATTCAGGGATATGACCATGTAGTATATTATTTGATAAATCTAATGAAACCAAAGTTTGAGGATGTAATATCTGGGATTTAGGGGTTATGCATTTTAATTGGTATTTGCATGTTAGTATGCTCTGTATGTTGTTTGTGTATGTTTTGGGGCTTCGAGAACCTTGGGGTGTAAGTAGAGGACTTAGGAAAAATGTCTGGTTTAAGCTGAGTTAGGGGAGCTAGGGCAGCTAAGCCTTAAGGACATTAGTGTGGGATTTATGACACAAGAGATCAAGTGGTAAAGTGGCAAGGGAGGCGCCACTTAGAGAATAAGGGGGTTGATGCCTCAGGGAGCTAGTTGGGCAAGGTTCGAGCTGCGGAAGAAGCATTTTGGAGGTGCCTTTTTGCGTCAAGAGAGGAGGGAGAGTTGGACGGCAAGCAAACTCTGAGTGGATGAGGGTGGACTTGGTCAAGATATTTGGATAAAGGGTGGAGAGTTATTTGTGGAGATTGAATATTTCAAACTCATTTGAAAGAGTGAAGTGGAGGAAAATTAGGAGGGGGTTAAGGGATAATGTTGTTAGCCAAATTTTTGGGTAGTGGCTAAGGGGTGAGTGAGTGTTCGGTTTTGGGGAGGGGTGAAGGTGCCGAATTTGCATAGTGGCTGGGAGGTGGATCTTTTGCGTTTTTCTTCTCTAGTTTGGTGCCGAAAATCATTTGGCATTTTCAAGTCTTTTTCTCTTTTGCCTCTTAGCTGAAATTGAGTGGGCCAATAGGGTCACTTTGATTCAATTTCTCTTCTCATCCTCGAAAGCCGAAAGTGAGAGACCCTTCTGGTGCATTTTCGTTTATCTTTTTTTCCCTTCTCTCTGAAGCCGAAATCTCTACTATTGTTCTTCTTTGACCTCTTTTCTCCTCCTTTTTCTTTTCACTTTGTCATCTTTGAGCCTCCATTCTTCAAAAAGCCGTAGTATACCCTCTACCCTCACCATAGCTGAAACTTCCTAAGTCCATTTCTTTTGTTAAGGTCGAATAGTCTTTCTACTTCTTTGAACCTTGGCCGAATCTTATATTCATCATTACTCCTCTCTACTCATTTTTCTTTCATCAATTTCTTTATCTATCAAAAGCTGAATATCCTTGAGTGTGGTGATCGTATTCGTTCGACAATTTCTAAGGAAGGTGTCGTCATTTATTTTTCTGTCAAGTTTTCCAGTCGGCTTTAATAGTTGGTAAGGGTTCTTTTCTATTCGATTTGCTTCTTTCTCTTTTGGTTTGCCGAAAGTTAGATGCCTAAATTTGGATATGTGTGTGACCGAATCTATTCAAGGTACTAACTTTGTGTCCATTGTTGGAAGCCGGCGTTAGGGGTGTCTTAGAGCTTTTGGGATTTGATCGATCAAGGTAAAGGGGTGTACTTTTGGTTCAGCCAAAGGCCATTTCGTATTGGATATTTAGTGTTAGAGCTGAATCTAACATAGTTTATGTAGGGGCGATTTCGACAATCTCAGAGTGCAATCGTTTAGGCTTCGGGTTTTAGTCGACTGTGCCAAAAAGGTGTGTAGTTATTGCACTGCTCTTCTGTTTTATTATCATATGTATGTGGTATGTGTGGTAGCCAGGAATAACGGTTGTGGTGGTGTGGCTACCCATGGTGGGTAATCTGATAATCAGATCAGTAACTGTTGATATCAAATCTTGGATGATATATGTGTAAGCATGTTGTGTATGCATGTTAATATGTTCATAATAGTTATACTGTCATTTTATCATAAAACAATGTATGTGCATGGGGATCGGGATATGATTAATGAAGGACAGGGTGCACATTTATGTACGTGGTTTGATGTTAGCCTTGAGCTACATCGTGGACTGATGTTGGCTATGTGCCACATCGTGGATTGATGATAGCTTCGTGCTTCATCGTGGATTGATGATGACCTTGAGTCACATCGTGGATATCGAGATTTGGTCACATAAGTGATCGGTGGCTAGGCCACGTTATATTTGGTCACATAAGTGATCGGTGGCTAAGCCACATTATATTTGGTCACATGGTGATCGGTGGCTATGCCACGTTATATTAACTTTGAGCAGCGTGACTGCCAAAGAGGTGTGTAGCGGTTGGAGGGTCAATTTAGTAATCCCCTAGTGTGTGCGGTAAGATACGGGGGTGTGTAGCGGATGGACACTAGGTTGGGTTGGGATTCATTTTGCATAATCATGTGTGGTATGCAGATTTGTATAGATGTGGGCCAAGCCCATTTGTGGAGACATGTGAAATAATTGCACACTGAGTCGGTTTGACTCACTCTATTTTTTCTAAAAACAATGCAGCTGATACGTGATGCTTGGACCGGGCTGGAGTGGATTCGAGGTGGCCATGCAGAAGATGATTTATTTATGTTTGCATTTTAAATTCTAAATTACTATTGGGATATTTTATTGTAATAAGGCCGCTTTAAGTATTTCGAGATTTTATTATGGTTTTAAGTTAGATTGATTATTGAATTAATAACTGGAAATGATTTTGGAAACAATTTACAACTTAAAGATTGAAACTAAAGTTTTAAACCCAGATACTTGTAACAACTCGGTTTTTATTAAATTTTCAAACGTACAATAATTTAAACTATACACGACCTTCCAAACGACAAATATGTTGTAAACAAGATATCTTTTATAAACTACAAAAATACTTTAAACCCAACACGTGTTTTCACCCTTAGATCAAATTCCTTTCAAACGTTTTTCCTAGTAACATTTCGTATTCGGCCGTGGTGTTTTGGGCCGGGTTTGGAATGTTACAATTTGGTATTAGAGCCCAGATTTTAAACTCGGCCTTTGGGTTTTTAGGCCCATAACGTTTTCAAAATGAATTTCTAAAAGTGGTTAAAGGAAAAAAATTCTCATGGGATGGATTTTTGAAGGCATGGCACCTGAATTCTCCGGCTTAGGTCTGCCAGGTAAGTTTTCTGACTGATTGAGTGGAATAGATATATACTGCATTATTGTGGATATTGTTCTGGACTTTAGAAAGATAGGACAATCTCTTTAGAGACTGAAACTTTTAGGGATGTGTGCTTTATACGAAAGAACAATTTGAACTTTTATACCATAAAACTTTTCCTTTAAACAAATAGTGGAAAGAAGCTAATGCATAAAATTTCTTAAAACAGATTAAGACGCGACGATAGATATGAGTTCTAGGGGACATGGTCGTAACGCACGTGGGCGTGGTAGAGGCAAAATGGCTGTATCGGAACCAGTTGGGTCCGGTCAGGGATCAGGGAATGAGCCGCCACCACCAGCTGCGGAAGCTGAATTTCAGGACCAGACGAGTGGAGACGATGCAGTTTCTCAGGCTATGCTGCGAGTTTTGGAAAGAGTTGCAGGAGCAAATATGGGTACTGGAGCCCGAAAGTTCGTTTCTGAGAGATTTAGGGCGAACATGGGTACTGGTTGGAGGCAGTCGAGAGGATCATGGATGATTTGGACTGCACTGCTGAGGAAAAGCTGAAGGGCGCTGTATCTTTACTTCGGGATGAGGCCTACCAGTGGTGGCTCACTGTCAAAGAAGGTACTCCGGCGGATTGAGTGAATTGGGGTTTCTTTATGATTAAGTTCGAGGGGAAGTACGTTGGAGCTAGTTATGTGGACGCGCAGAGGAAAGCGTTTCTGAACCTAGTACAAGGGGGTAAGTCAGTAGCAGAATATGAGGCAGAATTCTTGAAGTTAAGTTGGTATGTCACAGGGATTGTTGCTACTGATTACGAGCGTTGCGTAAGATTTGAGGATGGGCTGCGAGATGAACTGCGGATGTTGATAGCTCCTCGGTGAGAGAGGGACTTTGTGACTTTGGTCGAAAAAGCTCGAATAGCTGAGGAAGTTAAGCGAACTGAAAGGCAGAATAGAGATAAGGACAGAGGTCGGAATAAGAGAGGTTTTGGACCATCAAGATCTTCGGGGGGTTTTCAGAAAAAACCTAGGGTTGAGAGTTCTGCTTGTGTTTCTATGTCAGCTGCTGGGAATCAGGTTTGTCCGTGTGCTCAGTGTGGAAGGACTCATGTTGGCGAGTGTTGGGGAAGGAGTAGGGAGTGTTTCAGGTGTGGGTCTAAGGCTCATTTGGTTAAGGATTGTCCTCAGGATCCGAATAAGGCTCGGACAGTAGGTCAGGGGTATGTGCAGCCAGGACGAGGTGGTCAACAGATGCCGAGGGGTCGTGGTCCAATCCGTGGAGGAAATGGATCTGGCCGAGGTCGTGGAGCACTGGGCAGAGGTGCTGGGAACTCAAATGTAAGGCAGCCAGGGTTAGTGTATGCAGCCAGGCGTCGTGAAGAGGGGGATGCACCAGATGTTATCACGGGTACGTTCCTTATTTATGGGTTACCCTTTACTGCTCTAATTGATGTTGGGTCAACTCACTCGTACATTGCTAGTGTGGTGTCTGGAACTTTGGTTGTGAATTCTGAGACTGTCCCTGGGAAGATGACTGTACTTAGTCCTTTAGGGCAATCCGTAGTGGTAGATAAACTCTTTAGAGATGTACCTTTAGAAGTTCAGGGGGTGGTGTTCTTAGTTGACTTGATGGAACTGTCGTTCGGGGAATTTGATCTGATCCTAGGGATGGATTGGTTTGTAAGGTATCGTGCGAATCTGAACTGTGCTGCTAAGTGCATGTCGTTGAGGACTCTCGAGGACAATGACGTATTGGTGATAGGTGAGAGGAGAGACTACCTGTCTAATGTAATGTCTGCTCTTAAGGTGGAAAAGATGGTAAAGAAGGGATGTATGGCTTTCCTGATGTTCGTTAGTGCCTTGGATGCTAAGGAAGCAGCTGTGGGAGAGATCAGGACAGTGAAAGAGTTTGTGGATGTTTTTCCGGAAGAACTTCTAGGGTTGCCTCCTGATCGTGAGGTGGAATTTGGAATCGATCTGTTACCAGGTACAACGCCAGTAACTATCGCTCCGTACAGGATGGCACCGAAGGAGTTGGTTGAGCTCAAAGCCCAGATTCAAGAGTTGCTAGATCGCGGGTTTATTCGACCCAGTGTGTCTCCATGGGGAGCACCGATGTTGTTTGTAAAGAAGAAGGACGGATCTATGCGAATGTGCATAGATTATCGCCAGTTGAATAAGCAAACGATCAAGAACAAGTATCCACTGCCGAGGATAGACGACTTGTTTGATCAGCTTAAAGGGGCTGCGGTGTTTTCAAAGATTGATATGAGGTCGAGGAATCATCAGCTTAAGGTGAAAGAAGAGGATATCCATAAGACAGCTTTTCGGACTCGATACGGGTACTATGAATTCCTGGTAATGCCGTTCGGGTTGACGAACGCCCCAGCCGCGTTCATGGATATGATGAACCGGGTTTTCCAACCGTACTTGGATCAATTCGTCGTGGTGTTCATAAACGATATCCTGGTATATTCCAAGACGGAGGAAGAGCATGTTGAGCATCTTCGGGTAGTGCTGCAGGTCTTAAGAGAGAAGAAGTTGTACGCCCAGTTTAGCAAGTGCAAATTCTGGTTAAGTGAAGTTTCTTTTCTGGGTCATGTAGTATCTGTGGAAGGAATAAGAGTGGATCCTAGGAATATTGAGGCAGTATTGGATTGGAAACCACCTAAGTCGGTGGCAGAGATTCGCAGTTTCTTGGGGTTAGCAGGCTACTATAGAAGATTTGTCAAGGGTTTCTCTTCAATAGTGACACCTTTGACAAAGTTGTTGAGGAAGGAGGTACCTTTCGTATGGACAGATAAGCAACAGGAGAGTTTCGAGAAGTTGAAAAAGGTTTTGATAGAGGCTCCGGTCTTAATTCAGCCTGTGGCAGGGAAAGATTTTGTGGTGTACTGTGATGCTTCTCATACTGGGTTAGGTTGTGTACTGATGCAGGAAGGGAAAGTTGTTGCTTATGCGTCTCGGCAGTTGAGACCGCATGAAGTTAACTATCCGACGCATGATCTGGAGTTGGCTGCAGTGGTCTTCGTACTGAAGGTATGGAGGCATTATTTGTATGGAGAGAAGTCAGTGATCTACATGGACCATTAGAGTTTGAAGTATCTACTGACTCAGAGGGAGCTGAACTTGAGACAGCGAAGGTGGGTGGAGTTGCTGAAGGATTACGACTGTTCGATTGAGTACCACCCGGGTAAAGCAAATGTAGTGGAGGATGCACTAAGCCGGAAGGTAGTATCGGATCTGAGAGCGATGTTCGCGCATTTTAGTCTTTATGATGACTGGAGTTTGTTAGCCGAGCTGCAGGTAAAGCCGACATCGTTAAGTCAGGTAAAGGAGAAGCAGTTGGTGGATGATGTTTTGAGTGCTAAGCTTGCACAAGTTCAAAGTGGAGGAGTAGAGGACTACAGTGTGAATAGTGATGGGGTTTTGTGCTTTCGTGGTAGGGTCTGTATGCCGAAGGATGAGGAGTTAATGCAGAGAATTCTTCGGGAATCGCATAGTAGCCCTTACGCTATGCATCTTGGAGGAAGTAAGTTGTATAGGGATCTGAGGGATCAGTTTTGGTGGCCTTGATTGAAGCGGGAAGTTACAGAACTTGTGGGAAAGTGCTTGACGTGTCATCAGGTCAAGGCTGAACACCAAGTGCCATCGGGGTTGCTGCAACCAGTAAAGATTCCGCAAGGGAAGTGGGAGAGGATCACAATGGATTTCGTTAGTGGGCTTCCTCTTACGCCTACTAAGAAGGACTCACTATGGGTGATTGTGGATCGGTTGACAAAGTCCGCGCATTTCGTACCTGTTCGGGCGGATTACTCTCTACAGAGGTTAACAAAGCTGTATGTAGCGAAGATTGTGAGACTGCATGGGGTGCTGGTATCGATTATATCAGATAGGGATCCTAGGTTTACATCGAGGTTTTAGAGGGTGTTGCATCAAGCTTTGGGCACCCGGTTGAATTTTAGTACGGCATTTCATCCGCAGACGGATGGCCAGTCTGAAAGGGTGATTCAGGTGTTAGAGGATATGCTAAGGGGTTGTGTTATCGACTTCAGAGGAAGTTGGGAGGAATTCTTGCCTTTAGCAGAATTCAATTACAACAATAGTTACCAAGCGAGTATTCAAATGACGCAGCATTAAGTGTTGTATGGGCGGAGGTGTCAGACTCCTACTTGTTGGATAGAACTGGGTGAACATCATGTATTAGGTCTTGAGATAGTGGCAGAGTCAGAAGAGAAGGTTAGAATGATTCGAGTACAGTTGAAAGAGGCATCTGACAAACAGAAGTCATATGCGGATCTTAAGCGGAAAGAGATAGACTTTGCAGTGGGTGATCGTGTGCTTCTTAAGGTTTCACCGTGGAAGAAGGTGATGAGATTTGGGCGCAAGGGTAAACTGAGTCCCAGGTTTATCGGGCCTTATCGGATTTTGAAGCGAGTGGGGCCAGTGGCGTATCAGTTGGAATTGCCTTCAGAATTGAAGCAGATGCATGATGTGTTTCACGTTTCGATGTTACGTCGTTACAGATCAGATCCATCGCATGTGGTGCCAGTGGAAGAAGTTGAGTTGAGGCCAGATTTGTCCTATGAGGAAGAACCAATTTAGATCTTGGAACGAGATGTTAAAGTGCTTCGAAAGAAGTCAGTCCCTTTAGTCAAGGTGTTGTGAGGGAACCACGGATCGGAAGAAGTTTCGTGGGAACCGGAGGAGGCAATGCGACAGTAATACCCTCACTTATTTTGATCAGGTAATTTCGGGGCCGAAATTATTTTTAAAGGGGGTAGAACTGTAATATCCGGGATTTAGGGGTTATGCATTTTAATTGGTGTTTGCGTGTTAGTATGCTTTGCATGTTGTTTGAGTATGTTTTGGGGCTTCGGGAACCTTGGGGTGTAAGTAGAGGACTTAGGAAAAATGTCTGGTGTAAGCTGAGTTAGGGGGAGCTAGGAGAGCTAAGCCTTAAGGACATTAGTGTGGGATTTATGACACAAGAGATCAAGTGGTAAAGTGGCAAGGGAGGCGCCACTTAGAGCATAAGGGGGTTGACGCCTCAGGGAGCTAGTTGGGCAAGGTTCGAGCTACGGAGGAAGCAATTTGGAGGTGCCTTTTTGCGTCAAGGGAAGAGGGAGAGTTGGACAGCAAGCAAACTCTGAGTGGATGAGGGTGGACTTGGTCAAGATATTCGGATAAAGGGTGGAGAGTTATTTGTGGAGATTGAATATTTCAAACTCATTTGAAAGAGTGGAGTGGAGGAAAATTAGGAGCGGGTTAAGGGATAATGTTGTTAGCTGATTTTTTGGGTAGTGGCTAAGGGGTGAGTGAGTGTTCGGTTTTGGGGAGGGGTGTAGGTGCCGA
Organism: Gossypium australe; assembly: GCA_005393395.2. Lineage (NCBI taxonomy): Eukaryota > Viridiplantae > Streptophyta > Magnoliopsida > Malvales > Malvaceae > Gossypium > Gossypium australe. The sequence continues at coordinate 13,888,825 of CM016618.1, read as the reverse complement.
ATTTGCATAGTGGCTGGGAGGTGGATCTTTTGCTTTTTTCTTCTCTTGTTTGGTGCCAAAAATCATTTGGCATGTTCAAGTCTTTTTCTCTTTTGCCTCTTAGCCGAAATTGAGTGGGCCAATAGGGTCACTTTGATTCAATTTTTCTTCTCATCCTCGAAAGCCGAAAGTGAGAGACCCTTCTGGTGCATTTTCGTTTATCTTCTTTTCCCTTCTCTCTGAAGCCGAAATCTCTACCATTGTTCTTCTTTGACCTCTTTTCTCCTCCTTTCCTTTTCACTTTGTCATCTTTGGGCCTCCATTCTTCAAAAAGCCGTAATATACCCTCTACCGTCACCATAGCCGAAACTTCCTAAGTCCATTTCTTTTGTTAAGGTCGAATAGCCTTTCTACTTCTTTGAACCTTGGCCGAATCTTATATTCCTCATTACTCCTCTCTACTCATTTTTCTTTCATCGATTTCTTTATCTAGCAAAAGCTGAATATCCTTGAGTGTGGTGATAGTCTTCGTTCGACAATCTCTGAGGGAGGTGCCGTCATTTATTTTTCTGTCAAGTTTTCCAGTCGGTTCTAATAGTTGGTAAGGGTTCTTTTCTATTCGATTTGCTTCTTTCTCTTTTAGTTTGCCGAAAGTTAGATGCCTAACTTTGGATATGTGTGTGGTCGAATCTATTCAAGATACTAACTTTGTGTCCATTGTTGGAAGCCGGCGTTAGGGGTGTCTAAGAGCTTTCGGGATTTGATCGATCAAGGTAAAAGGGTGTACTTTTGGTTCGGCCAAAGGCCATTTCGTAATGGATATTTAGTGTTAGAGCCGAATCTAACATAGTTTATGTAGGGGGATTTCGACAATCTCAGAGTGCAATCGTTTAGGCTTCGGGTTTTAGTCGACTATGCCAAAAAGGTGTGTAGTTATTACACTGTTCTTCTGTTTTATTATCATATGTATGTAGTATGTGTGGTAGCCGGGAATAACGGCTGTGGTGGTGTGGCTACCCATGGTGGGTAATCTGATAATCAGGTCAGTAACTGTTGATATCAAATCTTGGATGATATATGTGTAAGCATGTTGTGTATGCATGTTGATATGTTCATAATAGTTATACTGTCATTTTATCATAAAACAATGTATGTGCATGGGGATCGGGATATGATTAATGGAGGACAGGGTGTACATTTATGTACGTGGTTTGATGTTAGCCTTGAGCTACATCGTGGACTGATGTTGGCTATGTGCCTCATCGTGGATTGGTGTTGGCTATGTGCCACATCGTGGATTGATGATAGCTTCGTGCTTCATCGTGGATTAATGATGACCTTGAGTCACATCGTGGATATCGAGATTTGGTCACATAAGTGATCGGTGGCTAGGCCACATTATATTTGGTCACATAAGTGATCGGTGGCTAAGCCACGTTATATTTGGTCACATGGTGATCGGTGGCTATGCCACGTTATATTGACTTTGAGTAGCATGACTGCCAAAGAGGTGTGTAGCGGTTGGAGGGTCGATTTAGTAATCCCCTAGTGTGTGCGGCAAGATACGGGGGTGTGTAGCGGATGGACACTAGGTTGGGTTGGGATTCATTTTGCGTAATCATTTGTGGTATGCGGATTTGTGTGGATGTGGGCCAAGCCCATTTGTGGAGACATGTGAAATAATTGCACACTGAGTTGGTTTGACTCACTCTATTTTTTCTAAAAAAAATGCAGGTGATACATGATGCTTGGACCGGGCTGTAGCGGATTCGAGGTTGCCATGCAGAAGATGATTTATTTATGTTTGCATTTTAAATTCTAAATTACTATTGGGTTATTTTATTGTAATAAGGCCGCTTTAAATATTTCGAGATTTTATTATGGTTTTGAGTTAGATTGATTATTGAATTAATAACTGGAAATGATTTTGGAAACAATTTACAACTTAAAGATTGAAACTAAAGTTTTAAACCCAGATACTCGTAACAACTCGGTTTTTATTAAATTTTCAAACGTACAATGATTTAAACTACACATGACCTTCCAAACGACAAATATGTTGTAAACAAGATATCTTTTATAAACTACAAAAATACTTTAAACCCAACACGTGTTTTCACCCTTAGATCAAATTCCTTTCAAAAATTTTTCCTAGTAACATTCCGTATTCGGCCATGGTGTTTTGGGCCAGGTTTGGGATGTTACAGAGGACCCCCAAATGTGGATAAGATATGACCCGTGAGAAGATTCCTTGATAAATTTAGTTTCAGTAGACTCCTCAAATTTCCAACATCAATAGCATGTCAATTGTGAAGATGGTTTGATGATAAATCTATTTTTAAGATATCTTTAAGATTCCACAAAGTTGAGGGTATTGCGGAACTCAGTTTGTTGGATTCTAAGTAAAGATATTCCAAAGAAGAAATATTACCCAAACAAGAGGGTATGGATCCATACAACTTATTCAATCCTAAATACATCTCGTATGGTCTCTCCAAACCGTAGAGGCTTTCTAAGATGGGCCCTTCTAATTTATTAGAATAAAGATATAGACCTTGGAGATTTCGCAGTGCTCCTATTGATGTTGGAATAAATCCACTTAATTTATTATAGGCAAGTTCTAAAACCAACATGTTAGGTTTTTTTTTTTTTTTGAAGAATAATACTGATATATTAGAAAGCAAGGCTCAAGCCCAAAAAAACCCAAAAGAAACAAATAGTCCAAGCCAAACAAAGCATAAAATAGAAAATAAAACAAATAGCAACAGGATAACACCGAAAATAACAAAATAAAACAAAAGTTCTTGAGCCCAACGCCACTGAATCTTAAGCCAACAAAATATCAGATATCTGTCGCTTCCCATTAATGCGACTTTTACTCTGCTTGTCACCAACAATAGACAGAGGATTCAATGAACCTTCCCCTAGGCAGAGCAAACGAAACCCCCATAACCATTTTACCTCAACTGCTTCCTCTCCTTCTCTGCAAGAAAGGACACCGATTCTGGAAAATTTTGACTCCATATCCCAGAGAAACCGATTCGTCTCCCTTCCAAAGCCAGAGCGTGAGCAACTCCATTAACGTTCCTTGGCACAAAATAGTAAGTAACCTTTTCAAAAGAGAGTCCCATAAGAAAAATGTGGCAAGTAACTGATCTAATCACTGATCTGTCAATACCCATCTTTTTTATGCTTTTAATAACAGATAGAGCGTCTCCCTCCACAGCCAAGCAACTGAAACCCATAGTTGTCGCAAATATCAACGCCCTCTCACACGCCCTGGCCTCAGCCACAAACGGATCTGCAACATCTTCAAACAGATAAGTTTCAGCCCCCAAAATAATTCCTGTGGAATCTCTGGCTATGACTGCTGTAGTTGTTGTTTTATCTTTGCTATGAAACGAAGCGTCAAAGTTTAGCTTTATAAAACCGATCTCCGGAGCCTGCCATTTATCCTGAAAAGAGTAATTGACATGGTTTTGGAGATTTGATTGGGTTAATATAATTTCTTATGCATATCCCCGAATAAAGCCCAAAACCAACATGTTGGTTAAATTACCTATTTCCATAGGAATATTGCCTGCAAGCTCACAATTAGCGGCAAAAAAGTATTGAAGGGAGTTTGAAAGGTTCCCGATATAAGTAGGAAGAATGCCACTCAATGGATTTTCTGAAACAATTATTTTTCTCAAAGTCCTACAATTCGCCAAAGAAGAAAGAAAGGTCCACCCATGATAAGTAGCAGATCCTGTGATCAAATTATTCTCATTGATTCGGAGCCATTCAAGGTGTCTTAAGTTGCCAAGCGTTTTAGGGATTGGGCCAGAGAATAAGTTATGTGCCAACTCTAGTTTCTTAAGCATGGAAGCATTGGAGATAGAGTTGGGAATGTTTCAGCTAAGTTTATTTCTCCATAGTAAAAGAATCTCAAGCTTTGGAGCATTGGTGACGGATGGTAAATTACCTGTAAAATAGCATCTTTTAGTATACATATTCAATGAATACCAAATTCACAAAATATATAATACATTAAAATATATTTTTAAAATAAAAACAGTAAAACTTTAAATCAATTAAGAATAAAATTTTGGCATGGAAAAATGTGATGAAATCAATTAGAAAGTTGAGACATAATAAGAAGTTTTGAGTAGTAATTAGTCCTTGTGATTTCTTTAGACAAAACATATAATACACTAATAATTTTTTAAAATTATTGTAAAACTTGAAATAAAATAAAAATAAAAGTTTGAGATGAGAATGTGGCATTTAATCAATCTTAAAAATGAGACTGACACTGAATAATAATTAGTTATGATTTGGGAAACAAAAATGTTAAATCCTTTATTTTCCCCAAGAGTAAGAAATCAAAATAATATATTATTTGGTTGTGCAACTTTTCTCTATGTATTGAAAATTAAAAAGAATTTAATATTGTAAAATTCTAAAAGTGACAATATTTTTTTGTTTCTTTTCTAGATGATGATGCCATCATGATGTCATCATATGCCACATGGTAATTTATGATTAATTGGATATCTTAATCTATGTTTTTAACGTCCAATGGACTAAACCAAGAACACTTTATAATGTTAGAGACTACACTAGGAATGTTTGATAATATTAGGTATTAAAGTGGGCAAAAAAACATTAAGGACCAAAGTAAAAAAATGAAAAAAACTGTGCACTAAGCCATTAAAAATATATCTATAATATTAGGTATTAAATGCATGGATTTTGAGGAACTTTTGAACTGATAACTATATAGTTTTTGTTGTTTACTATATTATTGAATTTGTTATTTTAAATATTTTTCTTTTTACTTTTAAGATTTATATATACATGGATAAGAATTTTGGTTTTATTAAAATATTTGGTTAAATAAATTCACTTCATAAGAAAAATTTAGCATCCTTATAAGTAACAATTTTGATTCCATTAAAAAAATTATTTTAAAAAATATATAATATAATTTTAAAATTTATATTGTATTACTTTATACTTAAATTATTATTAGATAACTCTATCATACACATACGTGCATGAGAACCACGTATTTTGAACATAAATTTGTGTTTTAAAATAACTTATGATAAATAATGAAATGTATGAATTGAATCTATTTAATAATAATAACATATGACATATCTACCATATTAAAATAAAAATAAATTAAATTGTAAGTAAAACATAATTTAAACATATGAATACATCAAATTAAGAATACTAAATGAATACAATTATTTATGATGATGTTGTTGTCAATTCCTAAGTTGGTGTCGAGTTAATTTGTGGCATCTTATGTATTGATGTGGATTCAAATATCACCATAAATTTTTTAAATAAATAACTAAAATACTCTCAAATAATATAACTTATATTAAATATGAAAGGGTAATTTTGTAATTTCAAATAATAGTATAGATATTGATGTTTAAAAAAAATATTACTTTAGTTCCAAATAATTATATAACAAGTAAATTTATAATTGATGAATAAATTTATAAATAATATATTTATATGATCTAATTTATAAACAAATTAAGAGAATGTTTTTGGAGTTCGGAAAAAATTAAAGTGAAAAACATACCTTCTAATTTGTTGTCAAATAGAGCTATTATACTTGGAGCATAGTTGAATTAAAAATACTTTCAGGAATCAGCCCGCTGAATTGATTTCCACCTAAACTTAAATTCTGAAGCTGGTAACATTCAGCTATACTTGATGGAATCTGACCGGCACACATTGTCCAAAATTAAACTGAAAAACATACCTTCTGAACTGTTTAACTAAATATACTTTAAGCATATTTTTTTCCCATCAAATTAACTATTTTGCCTTGATGAAATAAAATGCTCTTACTTTTATTATCTATTAGAAATCAAACTCTTTTATGAAGAAAATTCTTTAAATTAAAGCAACAAAGAAAATTCAATACCTTCTAAGTTATTCCCCTTCAAGTAAAGCCCTTCAAGCTTGGGAAGATGTTGACACATATCATTAGGCAAACTACCTGATAGGCTATTGTTGGAGAGAACAATGGTCTTCAGTGAAGAAATGTTGAAGATCGAAGTTGGAATCTGACCTGTAAGGCCTTTAATTGCTTGAATATTAAGCACTACCAAACTAAGAAGATTACCGATTTCCTCAGGAATTTGACCTGCACACATAGTCAAAAAATCAAGGTGTCAAACTACCTATTTTGTTAGCACAAGTCAAAGAGGTTTTCTTTTCTGTTCTACATAATTTGCACATGTTAGATTTTAATATTTTTAAGCATATTTGTTTTCGTCAAATTAATTATTTTGAACTATTTTGCATTGAATGAAATAAAATGCTCTTACTTCTGTTATCTATTACAAATCAAACTCTTTTATAAAAAAAAATACTTTAAATTAAAGAAACCAAAAAAAATTCAGTACCTTCTAGATTATTTTTTTGCTGAAGTGACTATAAAGCATTGGATGGAAAGTTCATTGCCCAAAGGAGCATGAAAATCCCCAAAACCCTAAATCCTTTCCTTTTAGCAGTGAAGAGATGGTGAGAGGAAGGAAAAAAATCACGTCAAATTAAAAGAAAAAGAAAAAGAAATTGAACAAAATTAAATTTGACATGAAAATTGTTTTAATACTTTTAATTTGAGTTGGAAAATTTTGATGATGTGGCATAAAATAATTGGATAGAATTATATTTGAGGTAGTGGAAAGGGTTCATGGAATAATTTCTCTATGAATGATAGTTATTGAGATCAAACTAATGATTTTGAGGATTTTAATGGTTAATTTAGTGGAGAGGGTGGAAAAGAAACAAATAATTCATTATATATGTGTAATATAATTATGCAATTCAAGTAAGGTTCATACATAAAAGTTTCATAGAAGGTTCAAAGGCAATTAAATGACTTGTAAGTTTGTTGAACTTCTTTGAAAGGCCCAAAGGCAATTGAACATTTACAAAATAGTCTCTAAATACTGTAGACACAAATCAAATCTATGGGAGCATTACAGTTGGTTAAATTGATTAAATTGAGCTTTGGCAGAAATTCCATCGTAGGAAATATTGGCAAAATCGTCTATTGAATTAGAAAAATAACATAGTCCATGAAACATAGATAGCCTAATACAAATGTCGTCGAGAAAAAAGTCTTTTTGTTTTGTAGCACATGATAGTAAAGCATGCGAAGTTTCATTCTTCTTATTGCCTTCTTTAGTTTTCTTTGATCATCAACCACTAGCCAAAAACACAATTATATTAGATTATAAATGAAACATTCAATTATGATAAAATTAAATAGAAAACACCCTAAATAACTCTAAATAAATGAAAAGTAGCAAATTACCTGGCTCAATTAAGACCATTGTGTTAGACTTGTCTATGCATTAAACAATCTATAAGAAAATGAAGAAAAAGACTCAGAAAACACTTGAAAATTGACAAAATGTATATGCCATTGACTGGTTAAACTATGATCACCCATAACAGACCTTGTATTTGAGTTTTTGTTGAGGGAGATCAAGTCCTTTAAGAGAAGTCTTCTGAATGATGTTTGCTAGGTAATCGCTGCTACCCTCAACAACTAAAGGTATTGTCCCCATGTCAAGATTTTATCCTCAGCCTTTACGGAATAATCATGGAGATTACATGTGCAAGGATTCAAACCACCAACCAGTGCATATGTAGCATTTACCTTGGAACCATCTCCATGAACCTACAAGGTTCTTCGCGGAATCAAGAAACAAAACCCCAACACAAGAATAATACCATCTATTGAGGGGGTCTGTTAACACAACAAATGAAATTCATACAAATTTTTTAATGAAAGTAAATATCATATTTAATTGGGGAAAAGCAACAATATAATCCAACAATAAAATCCTTAGCAAAAGATTAGAACACAGTTATATCGTAAATGAAATAAGAAACTAAGAAAATCCAATCTAACAAAGAAAATAACTTGACGCTCCAAAGCTACCATATACCGTAATTCATGGGAAGGTCTGATGCTCATTTTATTGGTTTCCATCTTGATTTTGCAAAAAGAAGTTTGAATTCTGAAGAAAGCAAATGATTGAGCGAAAGAAAAAAGATTAGTTTATTAATTTTCACGATTTATAAGACAAACCTTATGGAGACAAATAATGACATATTATATATTTGTGGTTAAAATTCTAGAATAGATTAAAAATGTTGAATTAATGATAAAATTAATAGTGAATTAATAACAAGCGTACTCATTACTTACCTTCTTTGTTAAACATGTTCGATATTGTTTAACAGCCTTTGCTTAATTTTCTTTAGCTCAACCACAACATCTTTCATGTCTTTTCTTTCTTCTGGTAACTCAGCTGAACAATTCAAAGCCAACTCCATGATAGATGAAATACAATTTGCTTTAACAACAAAGTACTCATCCTCTCTTCTTAATAAATCAACATCTGCAATTTCTATCGCTCCTTTAGGCAATGAACTTTCTATCCAATGCCTTAAAGTCTCTTCTTCAACAAAAAAATTATCAGTTGGCTTTTTCTTTGTGAAAGTTTCTATAAGGACGATTCCATAACTATAGACGTCAGATTTTATAGAAACAATTCCTGCTGATCCAAATTCTGCATTTCAAGTATAATTAGAACATCATTAATCCTCAATTATTTCTAACATGCTTATTCAAATATATATCCACATACACATGAAACAAAAATATATACAAAAATAATAAAGAATTCACCTGGTGCCATATACCCAATAGTTGCAAAAGTCATGGTTTGCTTCTTTACTTCACCTTCTCCCAACAATTTGGCAACGCCAAAATCTCCAACATGTGCAACCATGTCTTCATCTAGTAAAATATTGCTTGGTTTTATGTCACAATGAATTATAGGTGTTGGATGCCCATTGTGGAGGTGTTCTATAGCTACCGCAACATCTATCATTATGTTGACCCTTTGTATGATATCAAGGAAACAATTTTCAGAATGTAACCATTTCTCAAGGTTTCCATTACATATGTAATCAAGCACCAAGGCTTTGAAGTCAACACTTGAGCAGCAAGTAATGACCTTCACAATATTACGATGAACTATATTACGCATAGCATCGCATTCAATGTCAAAACTCCTAAATGCTTCCTTTGTTTGCAAATTGAAAACTTTTATTGCAACTTCCATTCCATCTGGAAGCCTCCCTTTATATACATATCCAAAACTCCCTGAACTAAGCATATTGCTTTCCTCAAATCCATTAGTTGCTCATGAAAGTTCAGCATGTGAAATTCTTCTCGGTGTTTTCAAAGTCAGCAAATCATCTTTAATTGGTAGAGTTATACTTCTTTGGCATCTTCTATATATAATAGTTAAGACTATTAGTACTACGACAATACCAATTGTTGGTAAACCATACCTAAAAGCATGCAATATAATCATTTGGGAGTTTTTGTGGATGTCGTTTTTGCAAGGTGGGACTAGCAATCTAGGTGGACCACAAAGTGCATAATTCTTCATGAATGATGTGCTAGAAAAGTTTGAAAAACATCCTTTGCTGGGAATTTCCCCTTCAAGTCTATTGAAAGACACATTAAAATACTTTAGATATAAAAGCTTTTCCATAGATTTGGGAATTACTCCAGAGAGATTGTTATTGTATAAATCCAAGAATTCCAAACTAATCAACCCATTAAATGATTCAGGGATATGACCATGTAGTATATTATTTGATAAATCTAATGAAACCAAAGTTTGAAGACCCCCAAATGTGGATAAGATATCGCCCGTGAGAAGATTCCTTGATAAATTTAGTTTCAGTAGACTCCTCAAATTTCCAACATCAATAGCATGTGAATTGTGAAGATGATTTGATGATAAATCTATTTCTAAGATATCTTTAAGATTCCACAAAGTTGAGGGTATTGCAGAAGTCAATTTATTGGAATTTAAGTAAAGATATCCCAAAGAAGAAATATTACCCAAACAAGAGGGTATGGATCCATTCAACTTATTCAATCCTAAAAACATCTTGTATAGTCTCTCCAAACCACAGAGGCTTTCTAAGATAGGCCCTCCTAATTTATTAGAGGAAAGATATAGACCTTGGAGATTTCACAGCCCTCCTATTGATGTTGGAATAAATCCACTTACTTTATTATAGCCAAGCTCTAAAAGCAATAGATTGCTTAAGTTACCTATTTCCATAGGAATATTGCCTTCAAGCTCACAATTACCGGCATAAAAGTATTGAAGGGATTTTGAAAGATTCCCGATATAAGTAGGAAGAACGCCACTCAATGGATTTCCTGAAACATCTATTTTTCCCAAATTCCTACAATTCGTCAAAGAAGAAAGAAAGGACCACTCATGATCAATAGCAGATCCTGTGATCAAATTATTGTCATTGATTTGGAGCCCTTCAAGGTGTCTTAAGTTGCCAAGCGTTTTAGGGATTGGGCCAGTGAAAAAGTTATTTTCCAAGGCTAGTTTCTTAAGCATGGAAGCATTGGAGATAGAGTTGGGAATGTTTCCACTAAGTTTATTTCTCCATAGTAAAAGAATCTCAAGCTTTGGAGCATTGGTGATGGGTGGTAAATTACCTGTAAAATAGCATCTTTTAGTATACATATTCATTGAATACCAAATTCACAAAATATATAATACATCAAAATATATTTTTAAAATAAAAACAGTAAAACTTTAAATCAATTAAGAATAAAAATTTTGGCATGGAAAAATGTGATGAAATCAATTAGAAAGTTGAGACATAATAAGAAGTTTTGAGTAGTAATTAGTCCTTGTGATTTCTTTAGACAAAACATATAATACACTAATAATTTTTTAAAATTATTGTAAAACTTGAAATAAAATAAAAATAAAAGTTTGGGATGAGAATGTGGCATCTAATCAATCTTAAAAATGAGACTGGCACTGAATAATAATTAGTTATGATTTGGGAAACAAAAATGTTAAATCCTTTATTTTCCCCAAGAGTAAGAAATCAAAATAATATATTATTTGGTTGTGCAACTTTTCCCTATGCATTGAAAATTAAAAAGAATTTAATATTGTAAAATTCTAAAAGTGACAACATCTTTTTTGGTTTCTTTTCTAGATGATGATGCCATCATGATGTCATCATATGCCACATGTTAATTTATGATTAGTTGGATATTTTAATCTATTTTTTTAACGTCCAATGGACTAAACCAAGAACACCTGATAATGTTAGAGACTACACTAGGAATGTTTGATAATATTAGGTATTAAAGTGGGAAAAAAACATTAAAGACCAAAGTAAAAAAAAATGAAAAAAAAAAAAAGAGCAATATGCTTTAGGGAATAAACTGTGCACTAAACCATTAAAAATATATCTATAATATATATATATATATAAATGCATGGATTTTGAGGAACTTTTGAACTGATAATTATATAGTTTTTGTTGTTTATTATATTATTGAATTTGTTATTTTAAATATTTTTTATGACTTTTAAGATTTATATATACATAAGAATTTTGGTTTTATTAAAATATTTGGTTAAATAAATTCACTTCATAAGATAAATTTATCATCCTTATAAATAACAATTTTGATTCCATTAAAAATTATTTTAAAAAATATATAATATAATTTTAAAATTTATATTGAATTACTTTATACTTAAGTTATTATTAGATAACTCTATCATACACATACGTGTATGAGAACCACGTATTTAGAACATAAATTTGTGTTTTAAAATAACTTATGATAAATAATGAAATGTATGAATTGAAACTATTTGATAATAATAACACATGACATATCTACCATATTAAAATAAAAATAAATTAAATTGTAAGTAAAACATAATTTAAACATACGAATACATCAAATTAAGAATTACTAAATGAATACAGTTATTTATGATGATGTTGTTGTTAATTCCTAAGTTAGTGTCGAGTTAATTTGTGCCATCATAAATTTAAGTGATAAATTTAAAATTTTATATATTGATGTGGGTTCAAATATCACCATAATTTTTTTTTAAATAAAAAATTAAAGTACCCTCAAATAATATAACTTATATTAAATACTAAAGGGTATTTTTGAAATTTCTCTGACCGAGTTGGTGCCCAGTTGACTCATGACACCAACTCAATCAGGCTTAAATAATAGTATAGATATTAATGTTTCAAAAAAAAAAATTACTTTAGTTCCAAATAATTATATAACAAGTAAATTTATAATTGATGTAAAAAATTATATAAATAATATATTTATATTAATTATATATAATCTACAAACTTTGAAGATCAATTTATTGAGTATCAAGAAAAGAAAAAATGAAATTGAATTAACACTAAATCAATTTTTACATTTTGTACAGATGCTTTAATGAAGATAAAAAAATTATTAGCACTATTTTTGAATTAAGAAAAATTATAGATATGTTTCAATTATATTTATTATTTATTATTTTAATAATGTTGTTTTTTTAATTATAAGAAGTAAAATTATATTGTATATTAAATATGGTTAATTATAACTTGAAATTTTATTATATAAATTAATATATTTTAATTATATTCAACCATTTGAATAACAAAATAAAAAATTTAATTAGAATAATTTTAAAAAACATTATTTAAAAGCTAGTTAAAAATAACGTGCAACAGGTGATATGAGAATCTATGTATATAAATGTATATGTATATATATCGTTGTTTCATTTTTTAAAATAAATATATTTTCCACATTGGTTTCTTTTCTTCTACAGACAAAGGATTTCTAATGAATTTTTTTTTACTTATATAAAATAGATTAGTTTATGCAATAAAAATATAATTTCTTTTTTAAAGTTTAATGAAAATTAAAAATTTAAAAATAAATCAATTCATATAAATCTTATTGTTTATTATCAGATTAAAATGATAAAAGTATATGACCAAAATAGAAGAAACAAATTAAAGAGAATGTTTTTGGAGTTTGGAAAAATTAAAGTGAAAAACATACCTTCTAATTTGTTGTCAAATAGATCTATTTCTTGGAGCGTAGTTGAATTAAAAATACTTTCAGGAATCAGCCCACTGAATTGATTTCCTCCTAAACTTAAATTCTGAAGCTGGTAACATTCAGCTATACTTGATGGAATCTGACCTGCACACATAGTCGAAAATTAAAGTGAAAAACATACCTTCTAATTTGTTGTCATATAGATCTATTCTTGGAGCGTAGTTAAATTTAAAACACTTTTTGGAATCAGCACACTGAATTGATTTCCTCCTAAACTTAAAATCCGAAGCTGGTAACATTCAGCTATACTACCTGATAGGCTATTGTTGGAGAGAACAATGGTCTTCAGTGAAGAAATGTTGAAGATCGAAGTTGGAATCTGACCTGTAAGGCCTTTAATTGCTTTAATATTAAGCACTTCCAAACTAAGAAGATTACCGATTTCCTCAGGAATTTGACCTGCACACATAGTCAAAAAATCAAGGTGTCAAACTACCTGTTTTGTTAGCACAAGTCAAAGAGGTTTTCTTTTCTGTTCTACATAATTTGCACATGTTAGATTTTAATATTTTTAAGCATATTTGTTTTCATCAAATTAACTATTTTGAACTATTTTGCCTTGAATGAAATAAAATGCTCTTACTTATTGTTATCTATTACAAATCAAACTCTTATATAAAGAAAATAATTTAAACTAAAGAAACCAAAGAAATTCAATACCTTCTAGATTATTAAACCCCAAATATAATTCTTCAAGTCGAGTCAAATTTCCAATACTTCTTGGAATGATCCCCGTAAATTGATTATAAGACAATGACAAATTTTTAAGTTTGTTGCATTTGCCCATGCCAAATGGAATGTTACCAGATAATTCATTCCAACTCAGGTAAAGCCCTTCAAGCTTGGGAAGATGTTGACACATATCATTAGGCAAACTACCTGATAGGCTATTACTGGAGAGATGAATAGCTTTCAAAGAAGAAATCTTGAAGATGGAAGATGGAACCTGGCCAGATAATTGATTGAATCCCAAGTTCAAGATCTCTAGATTAGAGATGTTAACAAGTGTTTCAGGGATTGTGCCTGTAAAGTTATTATTTTTCATTTTCAGCCATCGAACTCTCTGTAAGTTCCCAAGCCATGATGGAATTTCCCCATTAAGACAATTGAAGCTTAATAGTAAGATCTTCAAACGATGCAATTGGCCCAATTCTTTAGGGAGATGGCCATAGAAATGGTTGCTACTCAAGTCGAGAGACAGTAGAAATGAAAGATTTCCAAGGTGTGGAGGGATAGTACCCCTAAGATTCATGCTTGTAAGATTCAAAGCTATAACTCTTTTATGGAGGATGCCACAAGAAACATCGATGCAATTGCAAACAGAGGTTGAGGCTGTCCAATTGTTTGCCAAGACATTTTGAGGACCGGTAATGCGATCCTTAAACTCGAGAAGTGCAAACTGATCGGAGTTGGGATTCCTGGCTGTCATGGCCATGCAAAGTACTGAACATGGTATGAATAAAGCTAAAAGAAGATGAAAGCAAGTGTTGTAGTTCATGATTGCAAGAAGGAATAAGCCAAGAAAATAAAAAGTAGGAAAAGGGAAGTTGAGTTGATAAAATAGTTTGGATGATGAAGAAAAGCCCAGACAGCATGCTTTAATATGTTTCAACCCTCGCTTGATAAATTTAAGACTACCCTTTTGAAGAAATTTCGAAATAAATGTCAAGTCTTCTTCTTTTAAATTACGTACAAAGAAGCGAATTTTCAAATTTTCTCCTAAATTTTCTTGACATTACTCCACATAATCCATTAAAAAAAACTTAAAAAATATATTTTATTAATTACCATATATTCTTTTATTTTCAGAACAATAAATTATTTACAATATGCTACTAGTCCCTATAATTTAAAAGTTATAAGTATTTGGAATCTCGAGTGCATCAAATTCCTCCTTTTATTAAATGTTTTATTTTAGTTACTCTAATAAATATATCCAAATTGCGATTTAAAAGTTTGATTCTAGTAGAAATATTTCATTTATAAAATCATAAAACTTTAAAAATATTAACTCTATTAAATAAAAAATGATATTTTTTAAACAGTAAATGTTAACTTTATTAACACAAATGGGTCTTTTGGGTTAAACTTCATTAATTGACGAGCTCTTCCACAAACTGTGGATGATTTGGGGATAAGAATTTCAATAATTTTAGAGTTAAAGTGTAAATTTACCACTATATTATAAGTGAATATTGAAATTTATCACTATATTTTAATTGATACTTGTCATTATACTTTAAAAATATAGTAAATTTGCTATTTAACTCATATGTGATTGAACTTTGCAAGTAAACTTAAAATTTTATTTTATTTTATCACTAAATTTGATTTGTTGAATATAGATTTTGACTTAAACAAAATTAATAAAAAAATATTCTTTCAGATTTTTTTTAATGTTTAATAATAAGTTAATTTATAAAATATACTTTCATTAGACACAAGCATCCAAGGCGGTGAATAAACCACTAATCAAATTAATTTGGAGATATCCTTTTTTCTAAATAAAGTGAATTTACGAGTTTTGCTTTTTTATAAAAATATTTTTAATATTTTTGTAGATATTAAGAGATACCAAAAAATTTTTCACTAAGAAAATTTAATTCACTCAAAAAATTAATTATCACAATTAAACATTAGATTTCTCATTTTTAAATTTTGAATTTTTTGATAATTCTGTAATTAACAAGCATCTATTTTGGGTGTTGTAGGGCCTTCGCCATATGAAATATGAATTAGTAAGTAATAATAGCATGGCATTTCAAATTTGATATGAATTTTTCTTTCTTTATTATTTTTTCAAAACATTAGATTATGTATCGAAAGAGTAGTATGAGAAAAAGGGCATTTACAATTTTATCTTAGCTTTCGTGGGCTCATCTCAGCCTCACAAACTTTTTTTTTCTTTTCACATAACAATATTTATGTTATAAAATAAGGCAAACTACGGAACATGGTATGAATAAAGCTAAAAGAAGATGAAAGCAAGTGTTGTAGTTCATGATTGCAAGAAGGAATAAGCCAAGAAAATAAAAAAAGTAGGAAAAGGGAAGTTGAGTTGATAAAATAGTTTGGATGATGAAGAAAAGCCCAGAGAGCATGCTTTAATAGGTTTCAACCACCGCACACTTGATAAATTTAAGACTACCCTAAAAGTTAAAAAGGAAAGTAAAGTTTTGAAGAAATTTCAAAATAAATGTCAAGTCCTCTTTAAAAAATACGTACAAAGAAGCGAATTTTCAAAATTTCTCCTAAATTTCCATCATCCTTTTTCTACGTAGAATTCGAATGCAAATCAATTAGCATCTAAAGTATCAATCAATGAAACCTTCAAAAGAAGATGTGAAAGTGATTTATCAAACAATAATATTCTAACGTATAGTATATTTAGTAAATTATCAATCTAAACTTAATTAGCATCCATCAATATTTCACACATCAAAAACGCAAGCATAAAATACAGTTCAAAGTATTTGGGATATGGCGTGCATCAAATTCCTCCTTTTATTATTATTAAAGTTTTTTTAATTTTAATTTTTTTTTTTTGCAATTACAATTTAATTCTAGAAGAAATATTTCATTTATAAAATCATAAAACTTTAAAAATATTAACTCTATTAAATAAAAAATAATTTTTTTAAATAGTAAATGTTGACTTTATTAACACAAATGGGTCTTTAAGGTTAAACTTCAGTAATGGACGAGCTCTTCCACAAACCATGGATGATTTGGGGATAATAACTTCAATAATTCCAGAGTTAAGGTATAAATTTGCCAGTATTTAATAAGTGAATATTGAAATTTATTACTATATTTTAATTGATGCTTATCATTACGCTTTAAAAATATAAATAAATTTTCCATTTAACTTTAAAAATTTATTTAATTTTGTCACTAAATTTGATTTGTTCAATATAGATTTTGATGACCTTAAACAAAATTAATAAAAAAAGTATTCTTTCAAATATTTTTTAATGTTTAACAATAAGTTAATTTATAAAATATACTTTCATCGGACACAAGCATCCAAGGCGGTAAACAAACTACTGGTCAAATTAATTTGGAGATATCTTTCTTTTCTTTCTAAATCAAGTGAATTTACGAGTTTTGCTTTCTTTTAAAAATATTATCAAGAGATACCAAAAATTATTTCACTAAGAAATTTTAATTAATTCACTCAAAAAGTTATTGTTTTATTTCAAGGGATCACAATTAAACATTAGATTTTTTTTATTTTTAAATTTTGAATTTTTTGACAATTGCGTAATTAACAAGTACCAATTTTGGGTGTTGTAGGGCTACTACAACCTTCCCTACACGTAACTGACTCTTGAACCCATTTTTTTTCTACAGAATTCAACGCAGACCTCAAATTTATCTTTTTAAAAGAATTTTAAAATCTTTGTATAAAAAAATAATTTCTTTTTGAAATTTAAAGTGATCTAAAAACACATTTTTAAATCTTTGGACCATCATATGTTGATCTCTTTATTGTATTAAGTGCTTGCAATCACTCCTAATATATTGTGCTTGAGTTGTGATAGAGCCACCCGTCAACGTGTTATAATGTTCTATTGATGCTGAAACTGAAGTTTTAATTATATTGATAGAGCTTGTCCTTCAACGCGTATATCGTGTTTGTTATTTTCCCCCTCAAATTGTATGGTTTCATTCATTAAATAAATTAATGAATTTCCCTTTAAAAATATTTTATAAAATATTTAAAACTATTTAAAAAATTATATGCCTTAAAACAATCGATAAAACATATTTTTCTCTAAAAAATAAATAAAAATATGTTTAAAATTTTATATGAAATTTAAAAAAATTTAACAATAATATATTTTAAAATTATAGTAACGCTACATATATATATATATATATTTACTAATTATATACACCTTTTTTATATTTTTTCCTAACATATCATTATTTTCAACACTATCGTATTCCTGTTTTGATAATTCCCTTTCCATACATCCTTTTTCTACATAGAATTTCAAAAGAAAATATGAATTAATGTGGACGTGAGAAGACTTAGAGGTAAGGCACCCAATGGAAGTGTCCTTGGTTTACTAACCACCATGAAATTACTTGTCATGGGTGTAGAATTTTCTCACCAATTTTCCAAATTTCTCAATCACAATTGTTCTTTTTAAAGGAGACAAACATTTTCCATCACCTTAACATAGACTAACTTTTCTATAATTAGTCCTTGGTTTGCTTTGTGTGGATTCTTCCAACTAGCCTGATCCTCATTATTTTTACCGGACGGATGAAAAATTCACTGATCAAATTAGTTCCGTGAAAAACCTTTATTTGAGCACTTCTGTAAATGTTAAACTCTTATTTGATCATTTTGAAAGGTTTGATCCTTACGTGAGCAACCATTAAAAGATTTAGCACTAATTTGACAAGTTAAGAAATACCTAAATTTGTTTTCATGAATCAAGAAATTAAAAAAAATGTTAGAGAAACATTTCAGAGATTCTTAGCTTTGACAAGTTCCCTCCACCATCTCCCTGTCTCCAGTCCTACCTTTTCTCTTATGCTCCTTCCAGGATCTTGTTTTTTGTGTGTTGAAAATTCAAAGGAACAAAATATCAACCTACATAAAAAAAAAAAAAACAAAAAGTTGAGAAATATTTTAGAGATTTTTTTATTTTCGTTGGCTTAAATACACATTTATCTCTAATTTTATGACGTCCTCCCTTAATTGGTATTTATGGTTTAGAAAATTTATAAATATTTTAGTTTTTAAGAATGTAGTACACAAATTTTTGCCCGGCCCAAATATAAACCAAACCCAAAAAAAATAAATAAATAGGCCCAATAAGCAGTGGCCCAAATGGCCCAAAATTAAAAAATTTTTTGGCTAGGGTTTCTGGAAACCCTTCCCCAGGCGCCGCAAGTCTCCACTAGCCTCCACCGACGCCAGCACCACGCCCACTCGCACCTGTCGGCCACCACCTCCTGCAAAAGAAGACAAAGCAACAGACAACAATGGCAGAAAAATGGGAAATATTGTATTTTATTTTTTTTTCTTTTTCGGTTATAAAAACCGAATGAAACTATGTACAATGGGGGGATGCTCCGAATTCAAAAAAAAAAGAGAGCAAAACCAT
Organism: Gossypium australe; assembly: GCA_005393395.2. NCBI lineage: Eukaryota > Viridiplantae > Streptophyta > Magnoliopsida > Malvales > Malvaceae > Gossypium > Gossypium australe. The sequence continues at coordinate 13,869,685 of CM016618.1, read as the reverse complement.
GAATCATCAGAAATCAAAAAGTTCGGTTTTCGTTTATTATCTTCTGTCAGTTTATTATTTTTATTTCTATTTTTTTTCTTTAAAAACGAAAATCAAAGAAAGAGAGGGAGGACTTACCGAATCCTTACGGTCCCGTCGTCGGAGTGCTCCCTCCTTCGTCGGAGTGCTCCCTCCTTCGTCGGAGCTTGGCTGAAAAAGGGGTGCCGAAGGCCCTCTCCCCCCTTGTTTTCAAAGGCCGGACGTCGACGTCTCCTAGGGGACTCGAAAAAGGGATCTAAAAGACCCGGCCATGAGCATCGTCGGCCATTGACGCGGTGGCGGCGCGGAGGGGCGACGAACGGTCTGAAGGGCCCGATCGTCGGGCATGAACGAGGAAGAGAGGACTCTCTCTGCCTCTGTTTTCTTTGAAACGAAAATGGGGGGGGGGAGGGGTTCTTTGTTTATTTTGAATAAAGGAAATGAAATAAAAAAAATGAAAGGGGTTTGTGGTTTTGTTTTTGAGGCATTAAAAAATGAATTCATAATAAAAAAAAAACTTAACTTTAATGATGACAATGAAACGGCGCCTTTTACTAAAAAGAATATGCTCATGTTCCTTAATAGGTATAATTGCGCGGCTAGTCCCTATCCTTTTGCAGCAGCATTCAATCAGTCTTTTTGTTACTTTTCTTTTTACGAATCTCCCCTTTAATCCCTCTAGGTTTCCAATCAGGTCCTGGGCTCATTGATGAGCGCCTAGGCCTGGGATTTTTACCCGTTCGGTCCTTTCCGTTTAACGCGTGTTTTATTTTAGTCCTTTCAGTTTTTTTATTACCATTTGACCCCCTGTTTTCTTTGTTTATTTTATTTTTATCGTGTTATTTTATTTTATTTTATCATTCTGTAGTCTGTTAAAATTGACCCTTCTATTTCCGTTTTAAATTCAATTTGGCCCATTTATTAGTTTGCAACTTTATTTATTATTGCTATTGCCTTACATTTTCATTTTATTATTATTATTGTTATTATTATTATTATATTTACTATTATTATTATTACTAACTTTATTATTATCATTACTATTTTTATTATTTGTTTACTTTATTTTCTCTTATGATATTACTTCTATTATTATTATTATTATTATTATTATTATTATTATTATTATTATTATTATTATTATTATTATTATTATTATTTATTGTACATATTTTGATATTATTGTTACTGTTTTCTTCTCTTTATTATTATTATTTTTATATACTACTAACTAATATTACATTGTATATATATTTATTATTATCATCACTTATATATTAACATCATCATTATTATCATTATCAGCTTTATTATTATTATTATAATACTATATCTACCATTACTATTATTATATTATTGCACATACATAGTATTGTATTTTTATTACTATATTATTATATCATACATATTTTGTATTATTATTTTATTATTATTGTTATTATTATTATTGTTGTTATATTTTCTATATTATTATTATTTTAATATTACTACTATTAATGTATTATCACTTGTATATACTAACTTTATTATTATTATTAAGAAATTATACTAGTACATTGTACATATTTTGTGTCGTTACTATTATTATCACTAACTCTATTATTATTGCTATTCTTATTAGTATTATTATTACCATTATTATTATTATTATTACTACTACATTTATATTATTTATCTTGTACATATTTTGTATTATTATTATTATTAGTATTATTATTAGTAATAGTATTCACATTATAACGTTTATTATCCCGATTGTTACTAATTCCACCATTATTGACATTGTTTTGTTTTTTTTAAATTTCTCGTTTTATTTTTAATATTTTTGTTTTGTTTCGACATTTTTATGATTATTTTTGTTTGCGTCATTTTATGTAAACCGATAGTTTTGAGATGATCTTGGACTCAAGGGTTTAAATTATCGTGTTCTAAAGTATTGGATGTGATATTTTAGTCCCTTTGGAACAAGAAGATCTTGATTTTTAATTCAAAAAAAAACTATGGGATAATCTCCGATTCGAAGATTTAAATTATCGTGTTCTAAAGCATTGGATGTGATATTTTAATCCCTCGGAAACGAGAAAATCTTGATTTGCAAATCCGGAAAACTATGAGATGATCTTAGGATCGAAGATTTAAACTATCATGTCCTAAAGTATTGGATGTGACACTTTATTTCTTCGAAACGAGAAAATCTCGATTTAGTTTAAGGAAAACACGAATATTTCTAAAAGGGGTCAGATCTCCTTCAAAATCTTCAAACTTTCGACATTAGGACATTAACTAATCAATTTGGTACCAATTTTGGGCGTGACGAGGGTGCTAACCCTTCCTCGCACGTAACCGACTCCCGAACCCATTTTCTCAAATTTTCGTAGACCAAAAGCATTGTTTTAGTAAATCAAAATGTTTTATTAAAACAAAGGTGATCCGATCACACCTAATAAAAGATCGGTGGCGACTCCCGTTTTCCATTTTCAAACCCAATAGTCCGATTCCCGCCTTTTCAAAGAGGACGGTTACGACAAAGAAATTATAAGAAGATTACAAAAATTCCAAAATAAGATAATAATAAAAAAGCTAAGAAAAAACTAGAAATACAAAAAAAAAATCATGTTTTTACAAATTGGGAAATACCAAAATTTGTTTTCATCAATTAAGAAATTAAAAAGAAATTGTTGAGAAATATCTTTTTAGAGATTCTTAGCATTGACAAGTTCTCTCCACAACTTTTCTTACGCTCCTTCCTGGATCTTGCTTTTTGTGTGTTGAAAACTCAAATGAACAAAATATCAACCAACATCTTAATTGCATTTAAGACCTCATGATTATCTTTTATAATTTCAGGCTTATCAACTATTTTGAAAAGAAAAAAAAGTCGACATTAAAAATATTTTGTCACACTCATTTTATGTTAAAAATATTTTCTTTTAAAATGAGTATAAGTTGGGTAGTAACGAACTTATATTTTAATACTAGTAAATACGTGTTCAATCATTAAATTTATAATTTTTATTCTTTTAATTAAAGATGATATACAAGTATGAAAAGACAAAAGTGACATAGTAATAATATTAATTATAATTTTTATCATTTCATAATTGAGTTGATGAACTGATTGAAGGTGACACTAACTTTAAAACACTTAAATATATTACTGAGTTGGTGTAACATCCTGAAATTGGGTTTAGTAGGATTGGGCCCATTGGGCCTTGGGCATAGGAGTGTTTAAAATTTTTGAGAACAAGAGAATGACATCATTTCAAGTTGGACTTATTAAGAAGATGATTTTAGAAAGTTACGGGATTCTATAAAGTTTCGAGTTCAAGTTGGGCCTTAGTAAAATTTTGTGTTTAAGCCTATTAAGGAGAGATAGTAAGTGGCATCAAGGCTTATGGAAATAAAAGAGTAAATTACTAGCATAAAATGAGCATATGGCAAAGAGGTTATGGCATCAAGTGAAGTACTTTGAGGGAAGAGGTTCAAATCCCATTGTGTGCAAATTTTGACTATTATTTTTGTACTTCCTTCCATGGTTGTAATTACGGTAAGGTGGACTTATTAAATTATGAAAAGGTATGGTAAGGAAGAAAATAAGGAAAAAGAAAGGAAAAAGAAATAAAAGAAAAAGAATAATAAAGAAGTGGGAAAATAATAATGATGGAATTTGGAATAATGGAGTAGGTGAGAAAAAAAGGAATGATGGAGAGTGATTTGTTGAAAAAGAAAAAAAATATAATGATGAGATTTGAAAAGAATGGGGTAGGTGAGAAAAAAAAATGCATGGAGGGTGTAATAGCCCGATTTAGGGGATAGTCGGAACAGTGATCTCGGATCACTAAACCGAGGATAGAGAAAATTATTTTCATGTTATTCTATGTGTATAACATGTTTATAAATATGCATGAAATTTTTGGTATCTCAATTTTAGCGATTGAGGGCTTAATTTCGAAAAAAGGACTAAATCGCATAAAGTGTTAAAGTTTAATTTTATTTGCTAGAAGTGCCAAATAGCTATGGATTAGAAATTGGAGGTCCCAAATGTACAATTTGTCCTTGTCTAAATGAGTAGGCCGGCCATAAAAAAAATATAGGGACAAGGGCATTTATTTTGGTCAAAATTGGTGGTATTGGTAGGTAAAATGAATAAAATAAGATGATATAAGCAAAAGTTATCATCTTTTCTTTTATTCTCCTTCACTAACCAAAAATATCAGCCATGGGAGGGCTTTGAAAGCTTGAAAATTTCAGCAACTCATTTTCTCTTCAAGTAAGTGATTTTGATGGCTTTAGTTGATAATTTTTGTATTTTTGGAGTCCTCAAAGCTTAAGCTAGCTAATGAGGGGACTAATTTGTAACATGGTTGAGAGTCTAGGGACTTTCCGTGAGAGATTTTATGCTGGTTACAAGGTCTAGAAGTACTTTATCAAAGGTTCAATTGAAAACCTATCCCTCGTAAGAAGTGACTCGGATTTTTGGTGCAGCGGAGAGCATCGCGTTACGGGTTCCGAATAAGGTATGTAATCTCATACCCTTCCATATACATATCTAAAATGGTGTGTAACCTCACACTTCTCTGAAAGTTTGTATGAAATATGCTGTTAATCGGTCGAAATACCGAAGAAAACTAAAAACCGGCATCCGTAATCACTCGGGTGTGCGTATGATCGTAGTGGTAATCGTATTTCGTAATAAACCAGTTTCGGTTAGAAGCAGTGACGTGTTTTTGAAAAATCACTAAAAATAGGAGAAAATGAATTAGAAAGTGAATAAGATATAAAATTAAATCTTGCTGTGTCTATTTTAATATGGAAGAAACGGAGAAGGAAAATAAATTTTATATTCTGAGATATCTTGATTTTAGTGTGACTGGTTCTGATTAACTTCGGGGTTCACTGATCTGTTTTGGAAAAATCATATAAAATTACACAAAGTGAATTATGGGTTATAATTTATATGTATGGATTCCTTAGTGAGTCTATTTTCAAGGGAAACAAGTTGGAGTAGTATATGAAAACTGTACAGTGAGATAATTGAAATTAAGTTAAGAGAGGTCAGAATCATTGGACAGTGAAACAAGGGAAAATTTAAGGAATAAACTGTACTAAATGGATAGGCTAAAAATTCTGGAAAAATTACAGTAAGAAGATACATGAGTCTAGTTTGAAGGAAATTTTACGGATCTAGATTTCGAGTTTTCTAACTCGAGTTATAGCCAATTTAGTCAGTATGACGCAAATGGACAGTTTAAATTTGTATGCCCCAAATTACTAGTTAAGTTTTAGTTGCGAAATTACCCCGTTTGGGTCTAAAATGGATTTTGACCCAATAGTTCTGTAGAGACCCAAATAGAGTTCTTTATCACTCGAGGCGATAGTGAATCTTCGGAAACACCGTTAAATATGAAATTACTGAATTACCCTTGGAGGGTAAATTACTGAATTACCCTTAGAGGGTAAATTACCGAATTACCATTGGTGGTTAAAACTACTGAATTACCCTTGTAGGGTAAATTACCAAATTACCCTTAGAGGGTAAAATTACCGGATTACCCATGGTGGTTAAAACTACTGAATTACCCTTGGAGGGTAAATTACCGAATTACCCTTGGAGGGTATATTACCGAATTACCCTTGGTGGGTAAATTACCGAATTACCCTTGGTGGGTAAATTACCGAATTACCCTTAGAGGGTAAATTATCGAAATACCCTTGGGTTGTGAAATTACCAAAATACCCTTAGAGGGTAAATTACTGAAATACCCTTGGGTTGTAAAAATTACCGAAATACCCTTAGATGGTAGATTACTGAAATACCCTTGGGTTGTAAAAATTACCAAAATGCCCTTGGAGGGGAAATTACCAAAATACCCTTAGGTTGTGAAATTACCGAAATACCCTTGGAGGGTAAGTTACCGAAATACCTTTGGGTTGCAAAATTATCGAGATACCCGTGGAGGGTAATTTACCGAAATACCCCTCAGTTGTGAATTTACCGAAATACCCTTAGAGGGTAAAATTACTTAAATACCCTTGGGTTGCGAAAGTTACTGAATTACCCTTGGTGGGTAAAATTTCTGAATTACCCTTAGAGAGTAAATTATCGAGTTACCCTTAGTGGGTACGATTACCGAATTATGAAAATGCCTTTACAGACCGAGTTACGAAAATGCCTCTAATGGGTCGAATTACGAAATGTCCCTATGGACCAAACTACGAAAATGACCAAACTACGAAAATACCCTTTATGGGCCAAATGTTATATTTGCTATATGCGCCAAAATGTTATATTTGCTATATGGGCCAAATGTGATATTTGTTATATGGGCCAAATGTAAAATTTGCTAGATATTTTAATGGGCCAAATTTGCTAGATCGATTAATGGGTCAAATTTGCTAGATCGTTTAATGGGCCAACTTGTGTTATGGGCCTTATGTTGAAATTATTCTATAAATATTGTTATGCTTTGTATATGCATACATGATTGCATGGGTTGGGATAATTGATGAAGAGAAGAAAGGCCTGTTGCCAAAATCTAGTTTGGTGGCTCTGCCACAATCATTTTAAAAGGCTTTGTGCCATGTTATCAAAAGGCTTTGTGCCATGTTATCAAAAGGCTTTGTGCCATGTTATAAAAAGGCTTTGTGCCATGTTATCAAAAGGCTTTGTGCCATGTTATAAAAAGGCTTTGTGCCATGTTATAAAAAGGCTTTGTGCCATGTTATCAAAAGGCTTTGTGCCATGTTATAAAAAGGCTTTGTGCCATGTTATAAAAAGGCTTCGTGCCATGTTATTAAAAGGCTTCGTGCCTACGTTTTAAATGGCTTTATGCCTGCGATTGGTGTGTTGGCGGGGTGGGTTGACTTGATCCCCACAGGTGTGATGGTTGGTACGGGCGGTGTGTAGCGGATGGAAATTAGGCTTGGTTGGGAATTGTATATCACATGCATATTATGTTCATGTTATTATGTTATAATTGTAAATGGGCTTAGGCCCAAAATATTGCTATGTGTGTTCCGACCCAGTGGATGATGGTAAGGGGATTACACACTGAGTTCTTGTAACTCACCCCCCCTTTCTCTCAACCTTTTCAGGTAATGCTCAGTGACGTGGACTTGGGCCCTGGATGACTCGGTGGAGACCATACTTCAGAAATGGTTTATTTGGACTTCAGACTTATTTCTTGTTTATATTATTACTCTACTATTTGGGGTTAAATGTTGTAATAAGGCCTAGGATTTTCTTTCAAAATGCTTCTGCAACTCTATTCCCAAACATCCCATTTTCGTAAATTGTTTATTTCAAATATGTTTTCACAACCAAAAGGTCTTTAAAGATAATTATGTTTTCAAGTAGATAACAATTGCTTAAGTGTTTTGGGTTTTAACAAAGAGGCCGTAATTCTAAAACAAGTTTTTAACAATCTCAAAGATGGTTTAAAAAAAAAAAGACTTCCATGTGACACGTCAAATTTGGGCTTAACTTCTAGGCCGGGTTTGGGGTGTTACAGTTGGTGACACGATTGAGGGTGATACTAACTTAATGAAACACTTATATATTGACTAGAAATCCTATCACACGTATGTGTGTGAAAACCACAAACTTATAATACACAGATGTGTTTAAAAATAACGTATAATAAATAATGAAATTTATGGTTTGAAACTAATTAATAATAACATATGAAATATATACGATATCAAAATGAAAAAAATAAATAAATTGTGCATAAAATAAAATTTTATCATATTACATCAATAAAGTTATATTACATCAATAAATTGTTTGTCATTAAGAACATTACAGTATCCTTGAAAGATATAACTTATTCTAAATAGAGTTGATGTATTGTTGACTTGTGATACCAACTCAGTCAAGAGCTTAAAATTATTAAAATACCCTTATTTTAAAGGGAAATTAATATTATTATAAGTGTATTTTTCACCTTTTCATACTTTTATACAATCTTCATGTAAAAAGATTGAAAAATATTATTTGAGAATCAAACACAAGACCAAAAAATTTCATATAAAAAACCCTTACCACTCCACTAATAATCATTTGTTGATGTATTTTTGGTAAAAAGACCTCTCCAATCCCTCTTAATTTCACAATTGCGCAAATTCGTCCCTCTCAAAAAAAATTGGAGCAATTTAATCCATATGAAAATTGAAAGTTAGTAACTAAAGACAATTAATCAAGATGTTAAATTCTTCCATCAATTGTATATAGTTTTGATTGGTACAATAACAAATTTATCCTTCAATGTTTATATATTTTGTCATTTTGGCCTTAATTTAAAAAAAAAAATTCAAGAAATTCAACCTCAACATTTACATATTTACACAAACGTTTCAGGAAAATTTTGTTAAATTAAGACCAAATTGCAAAGTGTGTAACTTTTGAGGGCTAAATTTATTACTATGCCACCAAAATCATGTACATTTTATGGAAAATTAACATCCTGATTAATTATTCTTAGTTGCTCACTTTCAAAATTAATAAGGATTAAATTGCTCTGATTTTGTTTAGGGTGACCAATTTCCTCAATTTCAAAATTGATAGAGACTATTGAGATATTTTACATATATTTTTGTATAAATATATTTTTTAATATAAAATATATTTGTTCATCCACATAGTGAATGCCATAAAATATTTTTGTTATTAATAGAGTTGGTGTCAAAAATTAACTCGACATTAATTCAAGATTAATGATATCAATATGATAAATAATTTATTTATTAAATATTCTTAATTTAACGTATTGATTAAATCTTAAGGCATGCATATCTTATAGAATTGTGATTATACTTTTTGAGTATTGACTTTGTTTTCCATAATTGTGGGTCTCTATTTGAGCAAAACAATTTGAACATTTCTTCATCTCGTTTAATCCAAATGCATTTAGGGGTTTCTTATATCATTTTAAACTTATTGATTGTTTCAAAAACGATAAAAAAGAAAAACGTCGACATTGAATTTTCTGTTTCACATTCAATTTTTGGAGAAGTAGAATTTTCTAACCTATTTTCCATCAACGTCACTTCAATTTTCAATCATAATCAATTGCATTCAAGAGCACCACATCTTTTTGGATGAAACAAACCTCTCAATTTTAAAGATAAACGGGTCTTTAGGGTTATTAAAATTGCCATCGTTGTTATTCGGGGATAATAACTTCAACATTTCTGTATCACATTTAATTCAGTTCCACATTCAATTTTTTTTTTTTAATTTTTAGAGAGCTGATTGGGTTACAACAATGGTTTGAAGTGAAGATATTTCAAAAGAAGATCAACACTCTTATCAATAAGTCAAAATTTAAAATTCAGGTCATATTTCATTTCAACAAAGTTAAATGTTAAGATTAAAGTTTAATCTTTTAGAGGTTACTCACATAAGGATTAAATCTTTATAAAAGTGCTTAAATGAAGGTTAAACTTTTCAAAATAAACAAATAACGGCCTAACCTTTTAAAAGGTGTTCAAATAAAAGCTTCTCAAATGTTATATATCAGGTTAAGTGTTTTACTCTAAACACATCGTCATTTACTTATTTTTTCTACAAATTGGGTTGAAGTGCGTGAAAAACCTTTATTTGAGCACTTCTGTAAAGGTTAAACTCTTATTTGACCATTTTGAAAGGTTTGATCCTTACGTGAGCATCCTTTAAAAGATTTAACACTAATTTGACAAGTTAAGAAATACCTAAATTTGTTTTCATGAATCAAGAAATTAATCATGATTTCTCAATCTCAATTAATTGAATTCAAGAACTTTTTGGATGACACAAACATTTCAATTTTAACACAAACCAATACTTAGGTTATACTTCACTGCTTGACAAGCTCTTTCACATTTGTGGGATAAGAACTCTAACATTTTAGGATCACATTTAATTCAATTGCATTTAAGACCTCATGATTTTATTCTATAATTTCAGACTTATCAACCTTTTCGGAAACAATAAAAGATCGACATTAAATTTGTTGTTGATGCATTCAATTTTTTGAGGGGTCTTTGGAGTTATATGCATGTGACTTTGGCATTGACTGACTTTTTTATAATTAATCTTTTATAATAAGGTAATTATATCAATTTTAATAACATCGACATGTTTTTGAGTAGGGTCGAGCAAAACCCAATTAAAACCAATGATATTGGTTTAGTTGACTCGGTCAAGTCCATTAGATTAAGGTAATTAATTATCGAGTAATGAAATACATAATCAAATCAATTGATTTTGTTATAAACTAAAAGAAAAATGGTTAAACTGAAAACTGATTGCCCTTTATTAAAATTAAATAATCCGACTTTTACATATTAGATAATATGAACATCACAATACAATAAAAAAATTACATACAATTATTTATTATCAAATGAATATTTAAAACGTATAATCTAAATTGTGACATAATAAAATACATGAGCATAACTTGGATTTACCAAAAATCAAACTCCCATTCATGCCATTGAATTGATATATTGTTTTATATTGCAGAACACTTTTTCTTTCTTTCTTTCTTTCTTTCTTTCTTTTTTTTTTTTTGTATTTTGATATTGCTAGGCAGAAAGTAGAAAGTAGAATTACTCTTTTTTTTTTAAAAAATATAAAATAACAACTTCTCTCTTTTAATTTAATAATATGGTTTAAAAATTTCAGAAAAATATTCATTAATTTATATTTTATATTTTAATGTTTATTAAATGGATTAATATCATATTTGATACCTATACATTGATTAAATGTCCAATGTGACACATTTACTTTTAAATTACGCCAAAGATCTATGTATTTTTCTAAAATTTAAATTTTAATCCCTATACTTTAATTTAGAGACATTGAGTCACTATATTTTTTTATTTAAAAATCTTGGTCCCTTCATCAATTTTATCATTATAATTGTTGATTTAGCTATTATAAAAAAAGATAGAATAAATTTTTTAGCCTTAAACATTTATAGTTTTTGTTAATTTGGTCCTTACTCTTTAAAATTACATTAAAATTACAAAAAATATTTTAAAAATTAATTTTTTTTTTTCGTATTTTTAAAAACATCTATAGTTTTTTTCGTGGTTTGGTAACTTATCAACTCAACTCTTAATTGTAGCCAACTTTTCTGACATTTTTCGCACCCCTAACCTAAGCCCCGTTACAACTTTCTAAAGAACTCTTGATTGGTATGTCATCTCGATTTTTTTTATAGTGCTGGAGATTTAGTTTTCAAGCAAGCCTATGATAATCACATTTTTTGTTCTATTGTTGAGCACACATTACTCAAACCTTAAATACTTTGAGTGCTTTGAGTGAACCTTAGTTAGGGTATTGATTATTGTTGAGTTTGAATTTCAGGTAATTATTAAGATAGAGGAGAACGCCTATGTTTTTTCTGCTTTAAAAATTTCTGCTTAGATTGCTAGTTTCAATTTACAATGCATGATTATATGTAGATTATTCCTAAGACATTGTCAATGAAAATGATAAATAGAGGGAGATTAACTTGAACAAGGGTTGAGAAGTTTTCTTAAGGACAAACAAATGCTTAAGTCTGGGGATATTTGATAAGTACTAAAAGTAATATGTTTTAACATCATTCTTAATATGTTTTTGGCCGATTATTCGATGTTAATTATGAGTTTTATGCTCCTAATACTTTCAATTCATTTTTTTATACTTAATAGAACATTTGGGAGGAAAATGAGCAAAAATTGAAAAATGGGGGCAAATTATAGGACCCACATGGGCTGACCTATTCCACATGACCATGTGACCCACACGACCATGTGGCAGGCCGTGTCGATTTTGTAGATATGCACTATGAACTGCCAAAAAAATGAGAATTTTAGGTTTCTCAGGCATTCTAAGTTATATGTATGACAAAAAATAAGAAGATAGGAGAGAACCTTCCTAGAATATGTAACACCCCAAACCCGGTCAATACGCTACGACCAAGTCTGGTATATTACAGGATTGTAGGTTTTGAAATTTTAAAGAAACAACTTGACTGGGAGACTATTTTGTTTTTGTTAAATGTCTGTGCTGAAAAACATTTTTATAGTTGTGATTGAAAGTTTTGTGCCGACTTCTTTTTAATCAAATAAAAAAAAAAGGTTGTGAGCAAATCTGTTATTTTACGAAAGCCAAAATCAAGGATTCTCGTAAAGTGACATTTTAAAACGGTGTTGCGATTTTAATAAAAACTCCGAATTAATTAATTACTGGCAATCCATCTTTTGTTAAGCACTTTGAAAACTATTTATTTATATTTTTAATTTTCTGAAAAACCCCGTATTCGACAGTTTATAAAACATGCAGTATCAGCATAAAAATCTAAAACCCCATTTAAAGTTATAGCGGCCTTATTATAAAATCCCAAAATTAATAGTGAGTTTAAATAAAGGAACCGAATTTACTAGAAAAATAATGCATGGCCACCTCGAGTCTACCTCAGCTCCAAATCCGCGATCTAGCTATTATCTGCAAAATCAAACAGAGGGGTGAGTCACCGAGACTCAGTGTGTAATTCTCCTTATAAAGCAATCGGGCCCACAAATGCACATTGGGCCTTAGCCCACACAACATAGCATATTAAAGATGTACGCAATGCAGCCCAGCCCAACCTAGTTTTCCATCCTCTAAGTCTCCTGAATTGCCAAACACCCATGGCATCAAGCCACCGTGGTCCCAGACCACTTGTGACAGAGTCACAGAATATATAAACGTGGGGCCAACCCACTATGGTCCCAGACTACTGTGACGATCTCTGATAAGTATACATGGGGCCAACCCGTTGTGGTCCCAGACCACTGAGACAAGTCACTAATAATCATATGTATACGTGGTTCCAAACCACTGTGGTCCCAGACCACTTGTGATAGAGTCACAGAATAGCACTTCCTCTTTCATCATCTCCCAAAACCCATACAACATAATATCATACTGAGATGAATGCAATATACTTTCAATGTACAAAGTACAATCAATTCATACATACAGTAATTCGAAAGTATCATCATAGCGGAACTTACCCGGTGTCCCCAACCTTACCCACGAGGGTATCTTGACTATCAGAACAGTCGTTTCGGCTTTCAGCCAACGCAGTTAATAACATGAATTTACTAACAAAGTAAAGTGTGAGCATTACATACCTGATTATACGTAAAAATAAACTCTCTACGTCGACGCTCTCACTAGTAGGAATAATGGTTATTTGTCTATCCAAGGTAGACGTAGGCTCTCTACCACAACCTGGCGGATAGTCTCGAATCACCGACACAGCACGTCTTTTAAATCTAGGAGTAGAGACTACGGGTTTGCTCCCCACCACAGCTTGACCGACACTTGACTATCGAGAACTCTTATCAACAGATTCGACTTGTGATTCCCGATAAGCCCTTACTGACTCGACGTAAGAAAAGGCTAAAAGGGTGTGTTAGAACACCAACAAATTCGGCCTTAGGAAAAGAAACACCAACATGAGACTTCCAGCTTTTAGAACGACAACAAAAAAGAAAGAGAACAAGAATCGATAACAAAGATTTAAGGAAGAAGATCGTTACGTTACAAAACGCACCTACTAAATGTAGAGGATATTTCGGCAGGCAGAAGTTAACTATTCTGCTTCTTGAGATTTGGCTAAAGAACAAGAAATAGAGATGAAAAATGAGAACATAAAAGATATGGGAGGGGTGCAGAAAATATTTGGCTAGAAGAGACAGAAGTAGAGAAGGTAAGAAGAGGAGAGAGTTGAACGAAACTACAAGGGAATTGTAACACCCCAAACTCGGCCTATGCGTTAAGATCTGACTTGGCATGCCACACAATTCGAACTTACGTCCAGTCATCAATGCTTTTAATGAAAACAATTTTCCAAAACAATTTTGAAGACGGAGTTTATCAAAAATCGAGATTTATTTGAAAACCATGATTTTAAAACATGAGAGTTTACAATTTGATTTTCAGAGAAATAATTGGTTAAAAACTTAAATAATTGGTTGAAATAAATTTATAAAAGAGTTTTCACGGACATTTTACGAGTAAGTGATATTTAAGAAAAACCCTTTTTATACGTAAGTTTAAGAAAACATTTATAAGAATTAAACAGCCCCATTTAAGTAACTAAAACATATTAAAATCCACCCACGAAAAAAAATCCATAATAATAATACCAGAGGACTTATTACATCACAATTGAAATAGTACTTAGATAAAAATACTTAAAAGAAGTTCAAAGTTTTTATAACTCATCATTCGTAGTATGACCTTCACACGAAGTCATCCCCGGCCCGAGCCTCCATCAATTACCTAAGAAGGTTAAGAAAAACAGGGTGAGTTACTAAGAACTCAGTGTGTAACCCACTTACCGTGATCATTGGGCCAAAACCATTTAAGCATTTAATAAGACTTGAGCCCATTTAAAAATGCACAATATATATAAATCAAATATAAAAATAATGCATATGATATGCAATTCCCAACCAAGCCTAATTTCCATCCGCTACACACCACTGGTACCAACCAACACACCTATGGGGATCAAGTCAACCCACCCTGCCAACACACCAATAGCAGAGATTAAGCCAATTATAATATTTGTGGCAGAGCCACCGAACTAGATTGTGACAGAGTCACCGAACTAGATTTTGGCAATAGGCCTTTCTTCTCTTCATCAATTATCCCAACCCATGCAGTCATGTATATATATTTATAATGCTTAACAATATATTCATAAGGTAAATTTCAACAAAAAGCCCATATTACAAGTTATCAATTTGGCCCATTACTCAAAATAGCAATTTGGCCCATTTAACGATCTAGCAAATTTTGGCCCATATAACAAATACCAAGTGGCCCATATAGCAACATATCACATTTGGCCCATAAAGGGTATTTTCGTAATTCGGCCCGTAGGGACATTTCATAATTTAGCCCATTAGGGGCATTTTTGTAATTCGGCCCGTAAGGGCGTTTTAATAATTCGGTAATCGTACTCATTAAGGGTAATTCGGTAATCTCTCAACCCAAGGGTATTTCATAAATTTTACCCACCAAGGGTAATTCGTTTGGGCACAAAAATTGAAACTGTCCATCTGCGTTATGCTGACTAAATTGACCATAACTCGAGTTAGAAAACTCAAAATTTAGATCCGTAAATTTTCCCTGAAACTAGACTCATATAAAATTATATTGTAAGTTTTCCAGAATTTTTGGCTTAGCCAATTAGTACAGTTTATTCTTCAAAGTATCCCCTATTTCACTGTTTGATAGTTCTGCCCTCTCTTCACAAAATCTCAGATATCTTATTGTACAGAACTCAAATACTAGTTTTGCATGATCCAAATAAAAAGAGACTCACTAAGGATTCTAATAATATAAACCATGTCCCGTAATTATTTTTCTACAATTTATAATGATTTTTCCAAGTCAGAATAGGGGATCACGTATTCATTCTGAACCAGTCTTACAAAAATTTAAAAATCTCAAAATATACAAATCCTTTGCTTTCTTTGTTTCTTTTATAAGAAAATAGACTCAGTAAGCTTTAATCTGATATCTTATTCACTTTTTAATTCCTTCTATCCTATTTTTCATGATTTTTCAAATACACATCACTGTTTCTGACCGAAACTGTTTTATTACAAAACATGATTATCACTACCATCATACGTACGTCCGAGTGATCACGGATGCTGGTTATCGATTTTCTTCGATATTTCTATTGAATCATAGAATATTTCATGTGAACTTTCAGAGAGATGTGAGATTTACTCACCATTTCAAACATATATTCGGAAGGGTACGGGATTACACACCTGATTTCGATTTCCTAATGAACCACTCGTCGTTGACCACTATGTTCGAGGGTTGAATATATCGAATGATTTTTCCCTAAAACATATAGTCGATTATTTCAAATTATTACTCCATTAGCAACCAATCGAATATTGAATAATATCAATAATCCATAAGAACTCCTTACCTTATTAATATTGGATGCGATTTTCTCCGTTCGACTTAAGGCTAGAATGATGTTCGGCCTCCCACTATATCACTACAAAGAAGAAAAAGATCTTGTTGAGAGAGAATAAGGTGATGGTCTTGGTCAAATGACCATCTCGAACCAAAACATAGATTCTGCATTAAGAGAGAGAAAATAAAATATTGAGAAGAATACTTACCGATTGATCAAGAGGTGGATGTTAATATGGATGAGAAGAAGAAATAGAGAAAAGATGAAAGTTCGGTTATGGAGGAAAATATATGTTGATATTCGGCTATGGGGAATAATCAAACAAGAATATGTGATTTAATGATGGTGTTGGTGTAGAGAAGAGAAAAGATTAGAGGAATGGTTAAAAGAAAGGATGGGAGGTTGGATGGATGATAGGTTGTTCGGCTATCCAAGAAAGATGAATAAGGGATGAAGGTTTTGACCAAACAAAAGAGAAGAAAGATTGAAAAAATGCACAATTGTGCTAGGAGGTTTCGATAATGGAAATAGCAAATTGGGAGAAAAAGACACAAGATTTGCAAATAGGAAATTTGGCCAAAACCATCCACATCCATTCCCCTAAAAGTCAAAATTTGCCATAATTATGTTTTCCCCATTTTCTTCACCATCATTCCTTTGCCATAATTGTGTTTTCCCCTTTTTCTTCTCCATCCTTCATCTGCTATAATTGTGTTTTTCCCCATTTTCTTCTCCATCATTCATTTGCCATAATTGTGTTTTTCCCCCATTTTCTTCTCCATCATTCATTTGCCATAATTGTGTTTTCTTATCACAACACCCAAATAATTTTTTTTGGATGTTACAATTCTACCCCCTTAAAGAAAATTTCGTCCTCGAAATTTACCTGGCTAAAAGAGGTGAGGATATTGTTACCGAATTACGTCCTCAGGCTCCCACGTAGCTTCCTCCGCTCCGTGATTATGCCACAGAACCTTAACCAATGGCACAGTCTTCTTTCTTAGCACCTTAACATCACGGTCTAAGATTTTCACTAGTTCCTCCTCGAAAGACAAGTCTGGCCTTAATTCTACTTCTTCCACCGGTACAATATGCGACAGATCCGATCTATAACGCCTCAGCATAGAAACATGGAAGACATTATGAATCTGACTCAACTCCAGAGGTAATTCAAGCTGATAGGCCACTGGTCCTACATGCTTCAACACACGGTACGGTCCAATGAACCTAGGTCTCAACTTGCCCTTCCTTCCAAATCTGAAAATCTTCTTCCAAGGTGAGACTTTCAGAAAGACCTGATCTCCCACCGCAAACTCAATATCCTTACGCTTCAGATCCGCATATGACTTTTGTCAATCCGAAGCTTCTTTTAACCGCGCTCGAATCACCTTCACCTTTTCTTCTGTCTCAGATATCAACTCAGGACCCAACAACTGTCTTTCCCCCAATTCAGTCCAACAAGTAGGGGTACGACACCTACGACCATATAAAGCTTCATAAGGCGCCATTTGGATACTGGATTGGTAACTGTTATTATACGCGAACTCTGCCAACGGTAGGAAATCCTCCCAACTACCTCTGAAGTCGATTACACAACCACGTAACATGTCTTCCAAAATTTGAATTACTCTTTCTGACTGACGACTGAGAATGAAAAGCCGTACTAAAGTTTAACTTTGTTCCCAAAGCCTCATGTAAAGCTTTCCAAAACCGTGATGTAAACCTAGGATCCCTATCCGATATGATAGACACTGGTACCCCATGCAACCTCACGATCTCAGATACATACAGCTTAGCCAACTTCTGCAGCGAGTAATCTGTACGAACTGGTAGAAAATGAGTAGTCTTTGTTAATTGATCAACTACCACCCAAACAGAATCTTTCTTAGTAGGTGTTAAGGGTAACCCACTAACAAAATCCATCATTATCCGTTCCCATTTCCATAGAGGAATCTTTACCGGTTGTAATAAACCCGATGGTAATTGATGTTCCGCCTTTACTTGTTGACATGTCAAGCACTTACCCACGAGATCAGTAACCTCCCGCTTTAACATTGGCCACCAATACTGCTCACGAAGATCCCGATACATCTTACTTCCTCTGGGGTGCATAGCATAAGGGCTACTATGCGCCTCTTGAAGAATCATTTGTCTCAAATCTGAATCCATGGGCATACAAACTCTTCCACGAAAACATAACACGCCATCCTTGTTCAATCCAAAGTCCCCTATAAAACCACTTCCAATTTGCCGCATTAAAGGACCCAACTTTTCATCCGATAACTGCTTTTCCTTGATCTGTTCTAACCACAACGGCTTCACCTGAAGTTCTGCTAGCAGACTACCATCCTCATACAAACTGAGATGAGCAAACATTGCTCTTAACTCCGACACTACCTTACGACTCAACGCATCTGCCACTACGTTAGCCTTTCCAAGATGGTACTCGATTGAGAAGTCATAATCCTTTAACAACTCCACCCATCTCCGTTGTCTCAAGTTCAACTCCTTTTGGGTAAGGAGGTACTTAAGACTCTTATGGTCCGTATAAATGATCGACTTCTCACCGTAGAGATAGTGCCTCCAAAATTTTAAAGCGAACACCACCACAGCCAACTCCAAGTCATGAATAGGATAGTTAACTTCATGCTGCCTCAACTGACGAGAAGCATACGCCACCACTTTCCCGCTTTGCATCAACACACATCCTAAACCCGTATATGACGCATCACAGTAAACGGTAAACTCTTTTCCAGCCTCAGGTTGAATCAATACTGGCGCTTCCGTCAAAATTTTCTTCAGTTTCTCAAAACTTTCTTGTTGTTTATCGGTCCACACATACGGTACTCCCTTTCACAACAACTTAGTTAGGGGTGCAGTAATCAACGAAAACCCCTCAACAAAGCGTCTATAGTAACCAGCCAATCCCAAGAAACTCCGAATCTCAGCCGCTGACTTCGGTGGTTTCCAATCCGACACAGCCTCTACCTTCCGAGGATCAACTCTTATTCCTTCGGCTGACACCACATGCCCCAAGAAAGTCACTTCCTTCAACCAAAATTCGCACTTACTGAATTTGGCATAAAGTTGCTTATCTCGCAAAATTTGCAACACAATGCGCAAATGTGAGTCATGCTCTTCCTCATTCCTCGAATATACCAAGATATCATCTATGAACACTACTATGAACCGATCTAGATAGGGTTAAAATACTTGGTTCATCATGTCCATAAATGCAGCTGGTGCATTGGTCAAACCAAACGGCATAACCAAGAACTCATAATGTCCATAACGAGTTCGGAATGGCATCTTATGAATGTCTGCCTCTTTCACCTTGAGTTGATGATAACCCGATCTCAAATCAATCTTGGAGAAAACTGAAGCTCCTCTCAATTGATCAAACAGGTCATCGATTCTCGGCAATGGATACCTATTCTTGATCGTTAATTTATTCAACTGCCTATAATCAATGCACATACGCATCGACCCATCATTCTTCTTGACGAACAAAACCGGTGCTCCCTACAGAGACACACTCGGTCGAATAAATCCCCGATCTAACAATTCTTGAATTTGAGCTTTAAGCTCCGCTAACTCCTTCGGCGCCATTCTGTAAGGAGCAATGGACACCGGAGCCGATCCGGGCAAAAGCTCAATGCCAAATTCTACTTCCCGATCTGGAGGTAGACCTGGAAGTTCTTCGGAAAAGACATCTAGAAATTCCTTCACCGTTCTCACATCTTCCACCGATAATTCCTTGGCATCCAATGCACTATTGAAGGCTAGGAATGCTCCATACCCTTTCCGCACCAACTTTTCTGCCTTCAAAGTAGATACCATATTTGCCAAAAATTTCCTTCGCTCGCCTATCATTACTACCTTCTTATCGTCCACAGTCCTTATTGACATCCGCTTTTCAGCACAATTCAACTGTGCCTGGTGCTTCACCAACCAATCCATACCCAAAATAAGATCGAACTCACCGAAAGGCAATTCAATCAAATCCTCTAAGAATATTTCTCTTTGGATTTCTAAGGGTACGTCTCTGAACAACTTATTCACAATTACAGTCTGTCCTAAAGGACTAATTACCGTCATCTCTCTATCGGTAATCTCAGATCTAATATTCAAGTTTCCAGATATAGCACTAGCAACGTACGAGTGGGTAGACCCGATATTTATCAAAGCAGTAACAGGTACATCAAAGATGAAGAACGTACCAGTTATCACATCAGGTGCATCGCTATCTTCCCAATGCCTGACCGCATAGACCAACCCCGACTGTCTTGCCTCCGCGTCACCTCTAAAGCCATTACCTCGACCCGGTGCACCTTGACCACGTCCAACACCATCACCACCACGACCTGGTCCACAGCCTCTCAGTGGCTGCTGAGTACCTCTAGCTGACTGAGCATCAGGGTTACGAGCTTCTAGAGTCGTATCAGTTCGTCGAGAGCAGTTCTTATACTGGTGATCCTTGGAACCACATTTATAGCAGGCACCAGTTTTCCTCTAGCATTCCCCGGGGTGTCGTTTCCCACAGTCAACACAGTCTCGACTCTGATTGGTAGTCACAAGTGTTCTAGCTTGGGTTGGCTCATCATTCCTAGGCCTCTTCTGAAAACTTTTAGTGGAACCTGAATTCCTGAAGTCCCTCTTGCCTCTGCCTCTGTCTCGATTCTGACGTGCAGAGTTTTTAGCCTTCTCAGCTATTTTGGCTTTCTCCACAAGCTTGGCAAAAGTCCTTACTTGTTGTGGGGCTATCAGTACTCGTAACTCATCATTCAGCCCATCCTCAAAATGTACACAGCGCTCATGATCGGTTGGCACAATTGTCCGAGCATAACGGCTCAAGCGTAGAAATTCTGCCTCGTAAGCTGCCACCGACTTATTTCCTTGGACCAGATTCAGGAATTCTTTCCTTCGGGCATCCACATAACTTGCCCCGACATACTTTCCTTGGAATTCAGTCTTGAAGAAATCCCAAGTGTAACATCCTAAAATAGGGGCTGTGTGTTTGAAGCATATCTTAAGTGTTAGTGAGCCTCAAGAGTGGTTTGATGTGTTTTTAGAGTTCCTAAAAACTCTCGGTTTGAAATGGGAGTGTTTTGAAAATTTTTAAAAATTGAGGGTTAAAAAAAGAAATTATGGAAAGAGGCCTTAAGTAATAAATTTTGTAAGTTGTGGCATATAAAATGCCCTGGTAAAGTGGTCTTTCTGCGCAACTTAAGGCTTTGATTTGGCGCTAAGCAGGTCAGGGGATCGAGCAACACTGGGCGCATGGGTTTTCATTTTTGCGCTGTATGGTGTAATGGGCTAAAGAGGCTTTAAAAGAAAATGGGGCAGAGTTATGTCACAAAAAGGCGCCTGGCCGAGTGGTTGAGACGCTAGCGGCGAGGGAAAGACCTTCGCAAGGACTCGAGTTCGAGTCTTGAAGGCAGCGCTTGATTGCGCTTTATCTTGTTTTTGCGTCAAGCAAGGGACGCATGCAAGTAAGGTTTAGAAGAAATTCGCGATGCATTTGCGTCATGAAATTCGAAGTGGCCGAGTGGCCAAGGACATTGCGTGAGAGCTAAGGCTCGGAGGACTCGTGTTCGAGTCCTGGGGATCGCGCATGAGGCGCTTTATTTTTATTTTAGCGTTCACACTTGGGAACTGGCAAAGGATAGTTTAAAAGAAATTCGACGCGTTTATTGGCATAAAACGCGCAATGGTCGAATGGCAGAAAGCTTGGAGATGCTTCCTCACGTCTCGGGTTCGAGACCTGGAAGCAGCAAAGCATGGTTTTCCTTTTTACCAGCGTGGGAAGGGTTGCATGCAGCAATCAATGCATGCAGCAGGCACGTATGCAGCTTAAAATTTGCTGCTTGTTTGCTTTATTTTAAACATAGGGCATTATTCTTTTATTTTTCTATTATGGGCTAGTTATATTTATTTTATTGTGTTGTAATAATTTTTTTTAATGTATAAGAAAATGGATTAAACAATGGAAAGTGATGTTGAGCTTAGCAAAAGAGAGAGTGCTTGGTCGGCCTTGGTTGTTGTAAAATGGAGAAGTATGGCCATTGGGAATCATGGAGCAGGCACGCGTGAACAAAGCTTCATGGGATGCTTGCTATTATCATTTCTTTATTATATTGAGTATGGGGGTATTGTTGATTTATTATTTTTATTATTTTTGCTTGTTTTACTTGATGGAATAAGGATTAAACAATTTTTTATTGGTATTTGGTGTTATGAAATTTCAAATGGATATGGGAAAAGAGGTGAAGCATGGCCGGCCATTTGCTTAACAAAGCATGGCCGAATGCTTTGATTTGTTTAGCCTTTCATTTCCAAATTTGTTTGACCGAAATAAGCTTTGGACTTGGGAGCTTTTTGGTCAGCCTTGAGCTTGGGAAAAAGTATGGCCAAAATGCATGGTTTTGTCTTGTTTTCCCTCCCAAATTGAGCATGACCGAATGTGGTCTAGCTAAGAGCATTTCATTCTCGGTTTTGATTAGCTAGGAAGGTGGTCTTTACCTTGTTTTTGTTTTCTTCTTCTTCCTTTTTGTCTTAGCCGAAAATGGGAGAAAGAAAGAGAGACTGAGCTGTGGTTTGGAAGGAATAGCGAGAGAGTTAGCCATTGTTTTGTTTTGCTTGCTCTTTCTTTCCTTTTTGCTCTTGACCGAGAGAGGGCAATACTTGAGCTTTGATTTTAGGAGGAGCCAGGAAGCTCTCGGCTAGCTAATGTGCTGGCATGGCTTCCTTTCATCGTTGCTAGCCGAACATGCTAGGCACTATTGACGGATCCTTATTTAAGGTGGTGCCGTGACTACTTCCTCTTAATCTCTTCAAGCAAATGATAGTGGTAAGTGTTTCTTTGGAAGTCGGTTTTTGGATCCTTTTTATGTTATGTGCCGAAATCAAGGCTAGACTTTGATTTCAAGAATGGCCGAATATGCTTAGGGCCATATTGATGTGTTTTTATTGTGCCAACGTTAGGGAGCATCAAAGGAGTCCTTTGGGATTTGCAGAGACTAAGATAGGAGATTTCGACAACCCATATTCAAGAGGTGGTTCTCGATATTTAGTTAATAAGGTAATGGTAAGTGCAATATTCGGCCAAGGGCCATTGTTCTTAGATGTGGATGTTAGCCGATTCTAACAATATTTTAGTATGACTTTCGGCCATAGGCTATAATTTGAGTTTTGATGATAAACAATGTTG
The DNA here is from genome assembly GCA_005393395.2 of Gossypium australe. Classification (NCBI taxonomy): domain Eukaryota; kingdom Viridiplantae; phylum Streptophyta; class Magnoliopsida; order Malvales; family Malvaceae; genus Gossypium; species Gossypium australe. The sequence continues at coordinate 13,846,480 of CM016618.1, read as the reverse complement.
ACCTTGGTTTTAGGGGTGGCCGAATGTGTATAAGGACATAATGATGTGCTCTTTTTGTGTGTACATAGTATTAAGAAGCACAAAGGAGTCTTTCGAAAGTTGAACTGCTCAAGAGACCTTGTCGAGCAAGGTAAATGGTAAGTGTAACATGCGGCCAAAGGCTTTTATTCGTAGATTTGTGTATGAGCCAATTCTGACAATATTTTAGTAGGATTTTCGATGACTTCGAGAGCTAATCGACAAGAACAAGTGGTGTTTCGGGATCGAAATAAGCTAGGTAAATGACTAATGGTATTCGGCCTAAGGCCATATTATTGATTTAAGTGTGACCGATTTCGGTTATGTGTTCTAGGGACAAATCGATAGAAGTAACAGAAGCTTTCGGGACTTTAGTTGATATTAGAGTCGATAGATCAGGATCTCGCTAAAATCAGGTGCGTAGTTATCGCACTGTTCTCTTGCTTGTTTATATGTGTTATTTGTAAATGTATATGTTGTGCATGTTAGCCGAAATAAGGGCTAAGATGTTGGATACCCAAGGTGGGTGATCGTTTAATCAGGTGTGTAAGCTCTTACACACTTTATTAGTATAAATTGTTATTATGATGATATTTATAACCTCTCATGTAGTAACTTTGCCTTGTGGGCATAAGCTTGGCTCTCGGGTAAGTTCCCTATTACTCGATCTATGATATATGTGTGTATGCCATCATATGCTATTAAATACTATGCTACATGTAGATGCATGATGTATGAGATCATGATATTGTTATGTGAGCATGATGATGGTGGGATTGATGAGAGGAAGTAATAATCGTGTCGACGGACACCAGTGGTTTGGTACCACATTTCGTGACTACGGTCACCAGAGGTTTGGCACCTCTAGAGGTTTGGCACCTCATAGCGTCTCGTCCCTGTGGATTAATTCCACCGTGGGTTGGCCCCACATTTGAGATTCGGGATCGACGCCAGTGATTTGGTATCACACGATGGGTTGGCCCCATCATTTGATTTGTGACTTCGGGTCACCAGTGGTTTGGCACCACCAGTGGTTTGACACCACAAGTATTGAAGGATACCGTGACTTTAAGTCACCAGTGGTTGGGCACCACCAGTGGTTTGGTACCACACGGGGTAGAAAAAGGAGTATGGATGGCTAGGTTGGGCTTCATAATTGCATATTCATGTGTATGAACTGTGTGGATATGGGCCAAGCCCGTATGTGGGGACATGTGTATTATCTATGCACTGAGTCTTGGTGACTCACCCCTTTCCCTATCTTTTTCAGGTGAGTAGATCGCGGAGACGGAGCCGGAGAGGACTCGAGGTGGCCATGCTTGTTCCTCGGTTTTGAAGTTTTATTTCGTACCATTAAAGATTACTATTTGCTAAATTCGATTGGGTTGTAATATGGCCGCTTATCATTATTATTATTCGTATGATTAAGTAGTAGTTTTTACCTTATTTCTAACGAACTTATGAACTATTAAGCAAATCGGTAAAGGCAACGTCTTCAAAATTAGTGCCCGTACGCGTTTTCAAAGACGTTACCATCGGGTAGCAAATTTTACCAAGTTATCAATAACCCCGACATTTCTAAAAATCTAAATGATCAAATGGTTTCAAAGGAAAAAAAAAGTTTTCAACTCCATCGTGTTTATCAAACCCACCTATCTTAGTTTTAGCAAACACCGTTTTACAAATTCAACAATATTTTCAAATTTCCAATGTTAACCCGAATCTTTCAAAATGTTTTTACTCCGTGACATACCAGATCTGGTCAAGGCTTGTGGGCTGGGTTTGGGGTGTTACACCAAGTAACAAGTTCAGCCTGAGTGCCTTCTCGAACAGTGAGCCACCATTGATACGCCTCATCCCTCAACAAGGACACAGCGCCTCTTAGTTTCTGCTCGGTGGTGCACTCCAAATCATCCATGATTCGCTCCACTGCCTCGAGCCAATACTCCGCTACATTCGGAGCTACAGCGGAGACACACTTAAAAACTTCGGCAACACTTGATTTAAGTCGTTCCGATATTGATCCACGAGCTGCTGGCCTAGTTCTAGCTCCAGCAACCCTTTCTAGGACTCGCAACACTGCTTGGGTCAAAGCAATGTCCTCTCTCATGTGGTCGTGTGATCCAGTCTCACTCCCGGGTGACGCAGGTGCGTCCATTTCTGGCATAATACCCGGCGCTTCAGATGCAACCCTAGCACCTCGGCCTCTACCACGTCCACGTCCTCTAGTGCTCATATTGGGTATTTCGGTTTAATCTGATTACAAGTTTTATGAATCAGTATACTATTTCAGTATTTATTAACGATATTTTATGAGATATAAGAGGTAAAGTTGTTTTCGCAATCACTTCTCAATCTCTACCGTTTTCAACACCTAAAACTAGAAGTTCTAGAGTATTCCTATGATCATATCACAATAATAAACATTCAATACTTGAGTACTTACATGACTTGGTGCCGGATGCTCGTGGTACCATACTACCTTTAAAACATAAAGTCTAAAAATTTAAAAAAAATTTCAAACGATTTTTTTAAACCCAAACCACAGCCGAGTTTTGAAACTGGCTTTGATACCATAAAATGTAACACCCCAAACTCGGCCTATGCGTAAAGACCTGACTTGGCATGCCACACAATTCGAACTTATGTCCAGTCATCAATGCTTTTAATGAAAACAATTTTTCAAAATGATTTTGAAGACGGAGTTTATCCAAAATCGAGATTTATTTGAAAACCATGATTTTAAAACATGAGAGTTTACAATTTGATTTTCAGAGAAATAATTGGTTAAAAACTTAAGTAATTGGTTGAAATAAATTTATAAAAGAGTTTTCACGGAAATTTTACGAGTAAGTGATATTTAAGAAAAACCCTTTTTATACGTAAGTTTAAGAAAACATTTATAAGAATTAAACAGCCCCATTTAAGTAACTAAAACATATTAAAATCCATCCACGAATAAAAATCCATAATAATAATACCAGAGGCCTTATTACATCGCAACTGAAATAGTACTTAGATAAAAATACTTAAAAGAAGTTCAAAGTTTTTATAACTCATCATTCGTAGTATGACCTTCACACGAAGTCATCCTCGGCCCGAGCCTCCATCAATTACCTGAGAAGGTTAAGAAAAACAGGGTGAGTTACTAAGAACTCAGTGTGTAACCCACTTACCGTGATCATTGGGCCAAATCCATTTAAGCATTTAATTAGGCTTGAGCCCATTTACAAATGTACAATATGTATAAATCAAATATAAAAATAATGCATATGATATGCAATTCCCAACCAAGCCTAATTTCCATCCGCTACACACCACCCGTACCGACCAACACACCTATGGGGATCAAGTCAACCCACCCTGCCAACACACCAATAACAGGCATTAAGCCAATTATAATATTTGTGGCAGAGCCACCGAACTAGATTGTGACAGAGTCACTGAGCTAGATTTTGGCAACAGGCCTTTCTTCTCTTCATAAATTATCCCAACCCATGCAGTCATGTATATATATATATATAATGCTTAACAATATATTCATAAGGTAAATTTCAACAAAAAGCCCATATTACAAGTTATCAATTTGGCCTATTACTCAAAATAGCAATTTGGCCCATTTAACGATCTAGCAAAATTTGGCCCATATAACAAATACCAAGCGGCCCATATAGCAACATATCACATTTGGCCCATAAAGGGTATTTTCGTAATTCGGCCCGTAGGGACATTTCATAATTCAGCCCATTAGGGGCATTTTCGTAATTCGGCCCGTAAGGGCGTTTTCATAATTCGGTAATCATACTCATTAAGGGTAATTCGGTAATCTCTCAACCCAAGGGTATTTCATAAATTTTACCCACCAGGGTAATTCGTTTGGGCACAAAAATTGAAACTGTCCATCTGTGTTATGCTGACTAAATTGACTATAACTCGAGTTAGAAAACTCAAAATTTAGATCCTTAAATTTTCCATGAAACTAGACTCATATAAAATTATATTGTAAGTTTTCCAGAATTTTTGGCTTAGCCAATTAGTACAGTTTATTCTTCAAAGTATCCCCTGTTTCACTGTTTGATAGTTCTGCCCTCTCTTTACAAAATCTTAGATATCTTATTGTACAGAACTCAAATACTGGTTTTACATGATCCAAATAAAAATAGACTCACTAAGGATTCTAATAATATAAACCATGTCCCGTAATTATTTTTCTACAATTTATAATGATTTTTCCAAGTCAGAACAGGGGATCACGTATTCATTCTGAACCAGTCTTACAAAAATTTAAAAATCTCAATATATACCAATCCTTTGCTTTCTCTGTTTCTTTTATAAGAAAATAGACTCAGTAAGATTTAATCTGATATGTTATTCACTTTTTATTTCCTTCTATCCTTTTTTCATGATTTTTCAAATACACATCACAGTTTCTGACCGAAACTGTTTTATTACAAAACATGATTATCACTACCATCATACGTACGTCCGAGTGATCACGGATGCTGGTTATCGATTTTCTTCGATATTTCTACTGAATCATAGAATATTTCATGTGAACTTTCAGAGAGATGTGAGATTTACTCACCATTTCAAACATATATTCGGAAGGGTACGGGATTACACACCTGATTTCGATTTCCTAATGAACCACTCGTCGTTGACCACTATGTTCGAGGGTGGAATATATCGAGTGATTTGTCCCTAAAACATATAGTCGATTATTTCAAATTATTACTCTATTAGCAACCAATCGAATATTGAATAATATCAATAATCCATAAGAACTCCTTACCTTATTAATATTGGATGCGATTTTCTCCGTTCGACTTAAGGCTAGAATGATGTTCGGCCTCCCACTATATCACTACAAAGAAGAAAAAGATCTTGTTGAGAGAGAATAAGGTGATGGTCTTGGTCAAATGACCATCTCGAACCAAAACATAGATTTTGCATTAAGAGAGAGAAAATAAAATATTGAGAAGAATACTTACCGATTGATCAAGAGGTGGATGTTAATATGGATGAGAAGAAGAAATAGAGAAAAGATGAAAGTTCAGTTATGGAGGATAATATATGTTGATATTCGGCTATGAGGAATAATCAAACAAGAATATGTGATTTAATGATGGTGTTGGTTTAGAGAAGAGAAAAGATTAGAGGAATGGTTAAAAGAAAGGATGGGAGGTTGGATGGATGATAGGTTGTTCGGCTATCCAAGAAAGATGAATAAGGGATGAAGGTTTTGACCAAACAAAAGAGAAGAAAGATTGAAAAAATGCACAATTGTGCTAGGAGGTTTCGGCAATGGAAATAGCAAATTGGGAGAAAAAGACACAAGATTTGCAAATAGGAAATTTGGCCAAAACCATCCACATCCATTTCCCTAAAAGTCAAAATTTGCCATAATTATGTTTTTCCCATTTTCTTCTCCATCATTCCTTTGCCATAATTGTATTTTCCCCCTTTTCTTCTCCATCCTTCATTTGCCATAATTGTGTTTTTCCCCATTTTCTTCTCCATCATTCATTTGCCATAATTGTGTTTTTCCCCATTTTCTTCTCCATCATTCATTTGCCATAATTGTGTTTTCTTATGACAACACCCCAATAATTTTTTTTGGATGTTACAGGAATGGTTCAGTTATGGTGTTTGAGAGAAAAGAGTAAAGGAGAAGAAAGAGATTCGGCAAGGGTGGCTTTAAGGGGTTTTGGCTAGGTGCAGCAAAGAACAAATGGAACAAGAAATGGGATGATTTGGCCAAACTTGTTAAGTGCAAAAAATGGAGAAAACGGATAGGAAGAAGAGAAGAAGGAAAAGGGACGAGAGAGCACAAGAAGAGAGTTGAAGTTTTGGTTTCCAAATGTTGAAGTACCAATACCCAAAATGCAAAGAAAAGAACTAAGTGTTCCTAGAGAATTTCGGCACATAACATTCTCAAAAGCTACGATTTTGAGCTCCCCCTAACCAAAATGCTGAATTTGGCCTACCAAAACACTCCTTAGCCGAAACTCAATCCCCCAACAGCTCCCAAATTCGGCCACCAACAACACACTCCCCAAATCCCTTAATTTCCTTCTACTTCCACTCCCCAACATCCATTTTTGGTTGTCCCCCTACTTGCTAAAAAAAATTGTTTAATTTCCAGCCCATTCCTTGATGATTGGTAATAAAGTAATGGGTGGCACTTAAAAGGGAACAAAAGATGATGGGAAGGCATGAAGAACAAGCATGGTTGGTTTTTATTTTATAAAAAAATTAAAGTGGAAGACAAATATGGGGGACATTCGGCCACAACCAATAATGATGGCAAGTGGTTTTGGATGAAACAAGACATTATAAAATTAGGAAGTTGGAGACATGGGATGGCATTTAAGCCCATACCTTTATGTTTATCAACATGCCATCCATACCTTTGAGCACATTAAAGCTTTCCAACGTGAATTTTGTGAAGATTAAAGAAGGGAATAGCTGAATGGAGCATGTGCAGCCAAATTCTAAAATCCATTAAAATGGATGCAAAAGTGGATGGCAATTGGAATCCATGAGCAGCTGATTTTTAAAAAAATGCTTTAAAGTGCATGCAAGAGGAGAATGGAGCTGAAATTTTAATCTTTTAATTGGAGCTTGGGTAGTGGAAAATTAAAACATTTTTTTTTTCAAAATGAGGCATGTGCATGCCTTGACCGAACAACCCTTCCATTTCTAGGGTGTTACAATTCTACCCCCTTAAAGAAATTTTGGCCTCGAAATTTATCCGATCAAAAGAGGTGAGGGTATTGCTGTCGCATCACATCCTCTAGCTCCCACGTGGCTTCCTCTGAATTGTGATTCCGCCACAAAACTTTAACCAATGGAACTGTCTTCCTTCTCAATACTTTAACATCTTGGTCCAAGATCTGAACTGGCTCTTTTTCAAAAGATAAATCAGGTCTTACTTCAATTTCCTCTACCGACACTATGTGAGATGGATTCGAACGATAGCGCCTTAACATTGAAATGTGAAATACATCATGTATCTGACTTAACTCCAGAGGTAACTCTAGCTAATAAGCTACCGGTCCCGCACGTCTCAGTACCCGATAAGGCCCGATGAACTTGGGGCTCAACTTGCCCTTCCGACCAAATCTTAGAACCTTCTTCCACGGTGAAACTTTTAGGAAAACCTAATCACCCACTGAGAACTCTATATCCTTACGCTTCAGATCTGCATAAGATTTTTGCTTGTCGGACGCTTCTTTCAACCGAGTCCGAATCAACTTCACATTTTCCTCTATTTCCGAAACCAATTCTGGACCCAACATTTTTCGCTCACCCAACTCTGTCCAGCAGGTAGGAGTACGACACTTACGACCATACAACGCTTCATAGAGTGCCATTTTAATATGGGATTGATAACTATTGTTGTATACGAATCCCGCCAGCGGTAAGAAATCCTCCCAACTACCCTTGAAGTCGATAACACAACCTCTCAACATGTAAGATCTGAATTACCCTCTCAGACTGACCATCAGTATGTGGATGAAACGCTGTGCTGAAATCCAATCTTGTACCCAACGCTTGATGCAATGCCTTCCAAAACCGCGATGTAAACCTAGGTCTCTGTCTGATATGATAGACACAGGTACCCCATGCAACCTCACAATCTCTGCTACATACAGCTTGGCTAACTTCTGTAATGAGTAGTCAACACGAACCGGTATAAAGTGAGCAGACTTGATCAACCGATCGATAATTACCCATACTGAATCCTTCTTAGTAGGCGTAAGAGGTAGCCCACTAACAAAGTCCATCATTATCCTTTCCCACTTCCAAAGGGGAATCTTCACTGGCTGTAACAACCCCGAAGGCAACTGATGTTCCGCCTTCACCTGCTGACACGTCAAGCACTTACTCATAAAATCAGTCATCTCTTACTTTAGAACCGGCCACCAAAACTGTTCACTCAAATCTCGATACAATTTACTCTCACCAGGCTGTATAGTGTATGGACTACTATGTGCTTCCTGCAGAATCTTCTGCCTTAACTCGGAATCCTTTAGGATACAAGCCTTTCCGCGAAAGCACAATACCCCATCACTGTTCAAACCAAAGTCTTATGTCTTTCCACCTTCCACTTGCTGAAATCTAGATCTCAACAACTCATCTGACAACTGCTTCTCTTTAATCCGACTTACCCATGAAGGCTTCACCTGAAGTTCAGCTAGCAAACTTCCATCATCGTACAAGCTAAGATGAGCAAACATTGCCCTCAAGTCCCATATTACCTTACGGCTCAATGCATCCGCCACTACGTTAGCTTTCTTGGTTGATACTCAATTGAGCAGTCACAATCCTTCAACAACTCAATCCACCTCCGCTACCATAAATTCAACTCCTTCTGGGTAAGGAGATATTTTATGCTCTTGTGATCGGTGTAAATAATAGACTTCTCTCCATACAGATAATGTCTCCAAATCTTCAGAGCAAACACTACCGCAACTAACTCCAGATCATACGTGGGATAGTTCACCTCATGTGGTCTCAATTGCCGAAATACATATGCTACCACCCTCCCCTCTTGCATCAACACACATCCTAACCCTGTGTGCGACGCATCACAGTAGACGACAAACTCCTTCCCTGCCTCAGGCTGAATCAACACTGGTGCCTCAGTCAAAATCCTCTTCAACTTCTCAAAGCTTTCCTGCTGCTTATCTGACCAGACAAACGGTACCCCTTTCCGTAACAACTTGGTTAACGGTGCAACTATTAATGAGAACCCCTCAACAAACCTTCTGTAGTACCCAGCTAACCCAAGAAAACTCTGAATTTCTACTACTGTCTTCGATGGTTTCCAATCCAAAACAGCTTCAATCTTCAGGGGTCAACGCTAATCCCCTCAGCAGACACAACATGACCCAGAAAAGTAACTTCCCTCAACCAAAATTCACTCTTACTGAATTTGGCATACAACTGCTTCTCCCTCAAAATCTGTAGAACCACCCGAAAATGCGAATCATGCTCCTCTTTTGTCCTTGAGTAAACCAAGATATCGTCTATGAACACTACGACAAATCGATCCAAATAGGGTTAGAATACTCAGTTCATCATATCCATAAACATAGCTTGTGCATTCGTCAACCCAAACGGCATCACCAAGAACTCATAATGACCATAACGAGTTCGAAAAGCTATATTATGAATATCTGCCTCCTTGACCTTAAGCTGATGATAACCTGACCTCAAGTTTATTTTCGAGAAGACTGAAGCGCCTCGCAGTTGATCGAACAAGTCGTCAATCCTTGGCAACGGGTACTTATTCTTGATCGTCAACTTGTTCAATTGCCTGTAGTCAATGCACATTCGCATCGACCCGTCTTTCTTCTTAACAAATAACACCGGCGCTCCCCACGGAGACACACTTGGTCGGATAAAACCCCGGTCCAACAGTTCCTGAATCTGGGTTTTAAGTTCCACCAACGCTTTCGGCGCCATGCTATATGGGGCAATAGACACCGGAGTTGTCCCCGGAAGAAGATCAATGCCGAACTCTACCTCGCAATCAAGAGGTAACCCTGAAAGCTCTTCGGGAAAAACATCTGAAAACTCTTTCGCCGTTCTATAATCCTTTACAGTCAACTCTTTGGCCTCCAGAGCGCTGATGAAAGTTAAGAATGCCTCACACCCTTTCCGCACCATCCTTTCGGCCTTTAAAGCAGACACCACATTGGACAGGTAATTCCTCCTTTCGCCTATCACTAGCACCTCCTTATCCTCGGGAGTTTTCAACACCATGCGCTTAGCAGCACAATCCAAGTTTGCTCGATACTTAACTAACCATTCCATGCCTAAGATCAAATTGAATTCACTGAATGGAAACTCCATCAAGTCAGCCAAGAAAACTATCCCATAAACTTCTAAAGGCCCCCCGTAAAGAGTTTGTTCACCACTACAATTGTCCTAAAGGGCTAATCACAGTCATCTCTCTAGAAGCAACCTCAGATTCTATGTTCAAAGTTCCAGACACAGTACTAACAACATATGAATGTGTAGACCCAATATCTATCAGTGCAGTAAAGGGCAAACCAAAAACAATAAATGTACCGGTTATGACGTCCAGTGTATCTCCGTCCTCTCGGCATCTAGCTGCATAGACTAACCCAGGCTGTCTCGTATCTGTATTCCCAGAACCTCTGCCTGGTGCTCCTCACCCTCGGCCAATTCCATTTCCTCCTCTGGCCGGACCACGACCTCTCAGGGGCTACTGATCACCTCTTCTATGCTGTACATAACCCTGACCTACTGGCCGTGCCCTGTTCAGCTCTTGTGGACAGTCCCTCACCAGATGATCTACAGATCCACACCTAAAACATCCTTTACTCTTTACCCAACACTCCCTTGAATGATAATTCCCACATCTAGCACACTGCTGAAACCAACCAATAGCAACAGGCCTCGCAACTCGACCCGGCCCATTCAACCTAGGCCTCTTCTGGAAATTCCTAACAGATCCTGACGACCCAAAATTCTTCTTGTTCCTACCCCTGTCCTTATCCTGGTTCTGCTTCTCAGATCGCTTCACCTCTTCGGCTATTTTATCCTTCTCAACCAGAACAGCAAACTCCCTTTCCCGTTGCGGAGCTATCAGTACTCGCAACTCGTCCCTCAGACCATTCTCAAATCGGACACAATGCTCATGATCTGTTGCAACGATACCCTGGGTATAACGGCTTAAACACAGGAATTCCGCCTCATATTCGGCCACTGACTTATGCCCCTGGACCAAGTTTAGAAATTTCCTTCTCTGAGCATCCACATAGCTCGACCCAATATACTTTTCCTGGAACGCAGACTTAAAGAAATATTAGGTAATGCGGTCAACTACCGTACCATCCCTTACCGTGAGCCACCATTGGTATGCCTCATCCCTGAGAAGGGACACAACCCCTTTCAACTTCTTCTCTGCGGTACAATCAAGCTCGTCCATGATCCGTTCCACCGCTTCCAGCCAGTACTCAGCTACATTAGGAGCCACACTAGAAATGCCCCTAAACACCTCAGCCCCATCAATTCGGAGTCGCTCAGAAACAGATTTTCGAGCTACTGATCTTGTGCTTGCTCCAGCAACCCACTCCAAAGCACGCAACACAGCTTGAGACACAGCATCGTCTCCCCTAGTTTGGTCCTGAAATCCTGCTCCCGCAACTGATGATGCTGGCACTTCACCTTCCGGCCCATGCCCTGATTTTGAAGGTGCAGCTTCAACACCCCGGCCTCTACCATGGCCGCGCATACCACGTCTACGTCCACTGCGGCTCATGACTACCGATTTGACTTAATCTGATTATAAGTTTTATGAATTAGTACTTCTTCCACTGTTTATTACGGAACAGTCTTATGAAATTAATATCAGAAGTAGGTTTTCGCAAGAAATATTTCTAAGGGTCTCTATTCTTAGAGTTGTATTTCTTAAAACTATCCATCACAACATTTCATAAAAATCCAAGCAATAATCAGGGAACTTACCGTGCAGTTGGTGCTGAAGACTCGGGTGCCACGCTTCCAAAAACAAGTACTTTTCTAAACCATTTTCTAACTTTTGAAAACATATTGAACCCCAAACCTACAGCCGAGTTTTATAAACCTAGGCACAATTGTAACACCCCAAACCCGGTCAATACGCTACGACCAAGTCTGGTATATTACAGGATTAGAGGTTTTGAAATTTTAAAGAAACAATGTGACTTGGAGACTATTTTTTTTTGTTGTTAAATATCTGTGTTGAAAAACATTTTTACAGTTGTGATTGAAAGTTTTGTGCCGACTTCTTTTTAATCAAATAAAAAAAAGTTGTGAGCAAATCTATTATTTTACAAAAGCCAAAATCAAGGATTCTCGTAAAGTGACATTTTAAAACGGTGTTGCGATTTTAATAAAAACTCCGAATTAATTAATTACTGCAATCCATCTTTTGTTAAGCACTTTGAAAACTATTTATTTATATTTTTAATTTTCTAAAAAACCCCGTATTCAACAGTTTATAAAACATGCAATATCAGCATAAAAATCTAAAACCCAATTTAAAGTTATAGCGGCCTTATTACAATATAAAATCCCAAAATTAATAGTGAGTTTAAATAAAGGAACCGAATTTGCTAAAAAGATACTGCATGGCCACCTCGAGTCTGCCTCGGCTCCAAATACGTGATCTAGCTATTATTTGAAAAATTAAACAGAGGGGTGAATCACCGAGACTCAGTGTGTAATTCCCCTTATAAAGCAATCGGGCCAACAAATGCACGTTGGGCCTTAGCCCACACAACATAGCATATTAAATATGTACACAATGCAGCCCAGCCCAACCTAGTTTTCCATCCTCTAGGTCTCTTGAATCGCCAAACACCCGTGGCATCAAGCCACTATGGTCCCAGATCACTGTGGTCCCAGACCACTTGTGACAGAGTCACAGAATATATAAATGTAGGGCCAACCCACTATGGTCCTAGACCACTGTGACGATCTCTGATAAGTATACGTGGGGCCAACCCACTGTGGTCCCAGACCACTGAGACAAGTCACTGATAATCATATGTATACGTGGTTCCAAACCACTGTGGTCCCAGACCATTTGTGATAGAGTCACATAATAGCACTTCCCCTTTCATCATCTCCCAAAACCCATGCAACATAATATCATACTGAGATGAATGCAATATACTTTCAATGTAAAAAGTACAATCAATTCATACATACAGTAATTTGAAAGTATCATCATAGCGGAACTTACCTGGTGTCCCCAACCTTACCCACGTGGGTATCTCGACTATTAGAACAGTCATTTTGGCTTTCAGCTAACGCAGTTAATAACATGAATTTACTAACAAAGTAAAGTGTGAGCATTACACACCTGATTATACATAAAACTAAACTCTCTACGCCGACGCTCTTACTAGCAGGAATAATGGTTATTTGTCTATCCTAGGTAGACGTCGGCTCTCTACCACAACCTGGCAAATAGTCTCGAACTGCCAACACAGCATGTCTTTTAAATCTAGAAGCAGAGACTACAGGTTCGCTCCACACCACAGCTTGACCGACACTTGACTACCGAGAACTCTTATCAATAGATTCAGCTTGTGATTCCTGATGAGCCCTTACTGAGAACCTGACATAAGAAAAGGCTAAAAGGGTGTGTTAGAACACCGACAAATTTGACCTTAGGAAAAGAAACACCAATATGAGACTTCCGACTTTTAGAACGACAACTAAAAAGAAAGAGAACAAGAATCAATAACAAAGATTTAAGGAAGAAGATTGTTACCTTACAAAACGCACCCACTAAATGTAGAGGATATTTCGGCAGGTAGAAATTAACTATTCTGCTTCTTGAGATTCGGCTAAAGAATAAGAAATAAAGATGAACAATGAGAACATAAAAGATATGAGAGGGGTGCAGAAAATATTCGGCTAGAAGAAACGGAAGTAGATAAGAGAAGAAGAGGAGAGAGTTGAACGAAACTATAAGGGAATGGTTCGATTATGGTGTTTGAGAGAAAAGAGTAAAGGAGAAGAAAGAGATTCGGCAAGGGTGGCTTCAAGGGGTTTTGGCTAGGTGCAGCAAAGAACAAATGGAACAAGAAATGGGATAATTCGACCAAACTTGTTAAGTGTAACAAATGGAGAAAACGAATGGGAAGAAGAGAAGAAACAAAAGGGACGAGAGAGCACAAGAAGAGAGTTGAAGTTTTGGTTTCCAAATGTTGAAGTACCAATACCCAAAATGCAAAGAAAAGAACTAAGTGTTCCTAAAGAATTTCGGCACATAACATTCCCAAAAGCTACGGTTTTGAGCTCACCCTAACCAAAATACCGAATTTGGCCTACCAAAACACTCCTTAGCCGAAACTCAATCCCCCAACAGCTCCCAAATTCGGCTACCAACAACACACTCCCCAAATCCCTTGATTTCCTCCTACTTCCACTCCCCAACATCCATTTTTGGTTGTCCCATATTTGCTAAAAAAATTGTTTAATTTCCATCCCATTCCTTGATGATTGGTAATAAAGTAATTGGTGGCACTTAAAAGGGAACAAAAGATGATGGTACGGCATGAAGAACAAGCATGGCTGATTTTTTTTTTAAAAAAAAACTAAAGTGGAAGACAAATATGGGGGGACATTCGGCCACAACCAATAATGATGGCAAGTGGTTTTGGAGGAAACAAGACATTATAAAATTGGAAAGTTGGAGACATGGGATGGCATTTAAGCCCATACCTTTATGTTTATCAACAAGCCATCCATACCTTTGATCACATTAAAGCTTTCCAACGTGAATTTTGGGAAGATTAGAGAAGGGAATAGCCGAATGGAGCATGTGCAACCAAATTCTAAAATCCATTAAAATGGATGCAAAAGTGGATGGCCATTGGAATCCATGAGCAGTTGATTTTTAAAAAATGCTTTAAAGTGCATGCAAGGGGAGTATGGAGCTGAAATTTTAATCTTTTAATTGGAGCTTGGGTAGTGGAAAATTAAAACATTTTTTTTTCAAAATGAGGCATGTGCATGCCTTGACCGAACAACCCCTCCATTTCTAGGATGTTACAGAATATTGAAGAAAACAACTCCAAAAACACTATTGAAGCCGACTTTGAAGTAGATTTTCATCAAGATTGAAGATTCCCAGTTGATTTCTTAAGAGATTATCATATGTTTCTTTATTTCTTTCGATTATACTGCCCTTTGGATGTTTTTATTTTTAAGCATGAACTAATTTTCTAAATACGTAAGAGATATGAACCCTATGATAGATTGTGACACCCTAAACCCGACCGGGATAGACTGGCCCCAATTCGAAGCATTGCATTAGCCACCTAAGTGACTCTCCATCTAATGACCACTTAAGACACACCCCAACCTTATAACACCTCAATATTATCTAATTATTAGTTAATTTTTAATGCGAAAGCAAATTATGATCCAATTTTAAACTTTTCCTAGGTAATTTAGCCTAAGGGCATTTTTTTCATTTTACTACCTATGGTAAAACTAACCCTATTTTAGATCTAAGTGTTTACCGATCTTCTTTTTGTCAAATTATGCAAGCCTAAAATATTCAGCTTAATTTGAGTTTGTTTACTATGTCTAGTTCAAGATTTATTATTAGGGACTGAATTGTAACTTAAACAAATTAGAATCCAAATTTAAAGAGACAAAAATTCAACCCACACGGTCGTGTCCTTCAGACCGTGTGTAATTAAACGATCGTGTTCGCATCATGAAAAACTTTTAGGCCAATCACACATGCTCATGTGTGATAGCTCTAGCCTCCATACGTCCGTGTCACTTACCCACATGCCCGTGTGAAAACCACTGCACCTATTTTTGTCAAAAACTTGTTTTAAAACCCGATTTTTTTTGCATATTTTAATGGCCAATTAAACCCGATTTAACTACTATTAATTAACATACATATACATACACCTTCAATTGAGTTCATTGACATCAATCAAGCCTCAATTATATAGAATTAGACAATCAATTTCATGCATAACAAACACCGAATAAATCAAACAAGTGGCGTACCTTAGTCGCTAGTAAACCACTCCATGGAAGCTTCATTTAGACAATTGTTAGTATAAATTTCATACCTCACACACCGTCTTATCAATCACCGTGTTATCAAGCAACAATACACTGTAACTCATTCAATAATTAAACTCAAACATGCCTTAAAATTATTATAAAACCATCCAAGATAAAATGTCTAATTACAACCAAAATTAAACTAACTCTTGGGAATTCCACAATGCTCGATTATAGTATCTAAAATGTGTAATAAAGTCTCTACTAAGCCTAAATCTCTTGGAACTCTCTTGCTCAGCTCCTCAAGCCCGAAGATTATCTGTACAAATTGTGAAGGTGTGAGCTTTAAAAATCTCAGTGAATGTTCATAAAATGACTAGTAAATTAACTTCCAAATCATGCTTAAATCACATCCAATCAATCACTGATTATCAACCATAATATTGAAACATGTGATAAATGATAAAACTAACATATTTATATCCCATTCTTAATGCGTTTTTGGATGATTATTTATGCAAATTGGTGAATTTGATGCTCCTAATCATTTTAATTCATGTTCTTTTACTTAGGTGATCATTTGGGAGAAAAAGGAGCAAAAATCAGAAAAAAAAAGAACATATTTCAAGAGCCAGACGAGCTAGCTACACTCCCATGTCAATTTTGTACCTTGCTTCCCAAACACGCGAAAAAAAAGACATTTTTTAGGCTTTCTGAGCATCTAAAGTCTATAAATACCAATTAGAAGAAGAGACATAGAATCCATTAGAGAAGGTCAAAGAAAACACTCGAACAAGTTAAATATTTCAATTTTATACATAGGATCCAATTGACTTACTTTTCTACAGTTAGTCTTCTCCAACAAGTTAAATATTTCAATTTTAACAACATTAAGAAGTCTTTGGGGTAGGGACGAGCAAAACTCAATAGAAACAGATGATATAGGTTGAGTTGGCTCGGTCAAGCCCATGCCCCTAGCTATACGCCCCTAGTAAAATCAATTTTAAATTTAGTTATAATAGTTTAAGCGAATTGGTTATTGAGTAATGAAATGCATAATTCAACTAATTGATGTAATCAAATTATAATAAATATATATTTACTTTTATGGTATCCTTCATCTCCTTTTTAGAGTTTGTGGCAATGGTTTTTTTAAGGTTGGAATTTATATTTTTTATTTATGAGTACAATGTGTCTTATAATTACATTAGCTAGTTATATTTTTATTTGAAAACATATATTATAATATATAACCAGATTTTGTCACACCCATTTTATGTTAAAAATATTTTCTTTTAAATTGAGTATAGGTTGGGTGGTAATGTACACATATTTTAGTAATGGTAATTACGTGTTCAATCTTTAGATTTATAATTTATATTTCTTTTAATTAAAGATAATATACAAGCATGAATAGATAAAAGTGACATAGTAATAATATTAATTATAATTTTTATATATAATTTTATAATTGAGTTGATAACGTGGTTGAATGTGGCACTAACTCTAAAACACTTAAATATAATAATAGCTTAAAAATGAGGGGCTTTTGGTAAATATATTTGTAACATCTTGAATTAGGGGTTGTTTGCAATTTAATTGTTTTCATGTGATTGCCTAAAGAAATGCATAGGTTATGGTTGTTTGATATATTCTAGGGTCTAGTCATAACCCCAGGTTAGGTCGGGCTTAGGGCTGAAAATTTCTTTTAGTGCCTAAGGGGAGGGAGCTAGGTGAGATAAGGGTTAAGAGAAATTTTTGGAAGGGTTTGACATGAGGAACCAAGTGGCAAGATGGCTAGGGGCGCTACCTGGGGAGCTTGAATGGTGCGGCGAAGCAGGGGTTCGAACTGCAGGAATCGCGTTGGGGAGTTTTTATTTTTGGTGTTAAAGGAGAGCTAGATAAAGGAGGCTTTAAAAATATTTTTGGTGAGGTTATGGCATAAGAAACGCCTTGGTAAAGTGGCTTCCATGCGCCACTTAAAGGCCTGGGGGCGACGCCTAGAGCAAGTCTGGAGTTCGAATCATGGTGGCCGCATGGGTCATGTTTTATTTTGGACTTTTTGGCGTTAAAGAGGAAGGGGTTAAGCTAGGAAGGTTTTAAAGATTAAATGGTGAGGATCTGGGCATGAAAGTCGGCCTGCCAAAGTGGCTTGGGAGCGCCACTAAAGGGGCCTTGGTGTTTGGACTCGAGTTTGAGTCACGAGGGACGCAAGGTGTGTTTTATTTTTGGGTCTTGGCATTAAGAGAAAAGGGAGCTAGCGAAGGAGTGCTTAAAAAGAATTTGTGACGAGTTTATGTCACGAAATGAGCAGTGGCAGAGTAGCTGGAGGCGAGGAATGTTTTCATCAGGTCTCGGGTTCGAGACCTAGGGGCAGCATCTGGATGGTTCATTATTTTTTTTATTGCCGGCGTGAGGAGTGGCCTGCATGGGCTCTCCAATTTTTGAAGACAAGTTGTTTGTTTTAATTTTCTGCTGGGGGTATGGTATGAGCCTTTATATTTTTTTTTTTATTTTTATTATGGGAAGATGGGGTAGTGATGGGATAAATGGATAAATAATGCTTTGTTTTTGGTGATGGAATTATCACATTATGGAGCATGGTCGAATGTGGAACTCCTAGGGACCTTCATGGTCGGTTTTGATGATAGCAAGGGGATGCCGAAATTCCTTTGAATTGAGCAATCATCTTTTTCTCCATTTTTGTTGCTCTGCCGAATTCCTTCCCATTTTCCTCTTTTCCCCTTTATTTTCTTTCAACCTCAATTCCTTCCTACTTCCTTGAAAGCCGAATGCCCTTGGCATTGAAGGTTATAGCCGAAACTTTGTTGCCATTGTTCTCTATCATTATTTGAAGGGCATAGCCGAATCTGTCTTAAAGCCGAAGTAGGAAGCCGAAACCTACTCTCCTCTAGTCTCTTCAAGGAAACAATAGAGGTGAGTATTATTCTTAACAATCGAGTTCTCTTATCTTCTTTTGGTGTGCCAAAAGCTTGAGTTAAGGCCTTGGTAAGGATAGGCCGAATCTGTATAAGTGTCTTAATGGTGTAATTTTTGAGTGTAGCCGACACCAAGGAGTATTTCGGGTTTTGATTCTTCAAAGGATCTCAACAAGACAAGCGATAACTTTGGGGATTTCGGTAA
The DNA here is from genome assembly GCA_005393395.2 of Gossypium australe. Lineage (NCBI taxonomy): Eukaryota > Viridiplantae > Streptophyta > Magnoliopsida > Malvales > Malvaceae > Gossypium > Gossypium australe. Next base: position 13,827,751 of record CM016618.1, on the reverse strand, counting down.
GAATGGTAAAAGGTTAAGCATTTTCGGCCAAAAGGGCCATTTTTGGTATTCATGTATAACCGAGTGTACACTATGGTTTTAGGGGCTAATCGGCTAAGGAAATCAAAGGCTTTCGGGATTTCAAATCGCGTTGGAGCAATACGGGAACATGTTTCGGGACTTTTGTGATATCGCTTAGATTCAGGATTTCTCTTTAGATCTTCGATTAAATAGGTGTGTAAACTCTTACACACTTTATTAGTATAGACTATTCATTATGTTGCTGTATAACCTCTCGTGTAGTAAATTTTGCCTTGTGGGCATAAGCTTGGATTCCGGGTAAGTCCCCTATTACGTGATCTATGATGTATGTTGTGTATGCCATCGTATGCTGTTAAATGCCATGCTATATATAAATGCATGATATATGGGATCATGATACTTGTTATGTGAGCGTGATGATGGTGGGATTGATGAGAGGAAGGAGATGATCTCTATGGACTGTCACCAGTGGTTTTGACCACACGATGGGTTGGCCCCATCAGATTAATTGTGACTTCGGTCACCAGTGGTTTTGACCACACCGTTGATATAAATTATGACTAAGTCCCAGTGGTTTGGTACCACCAGTGGTTTTGACCACATGTTGATATTTGTGACCTATGGTCATCAGTGGTTTTGACCACACGATGGGTTGGCCCTATCACTTGATATATTTGTGACTTCGGTCACCAGTAGTTTTAACCACCAGTGGTTTTGACCACACGGGGTAGTAAAAAGGAGTATGGATGGCTAGCTTGGGTTGCATATTTGCATGTCCTACTAATATCTTGTGTATGAGGTGCATTTTCAGGTTGGGGACTTATACACTGAGTCTTGGTGACTCACCCCTTCCCCTATTATTTTGCAGATGAGTAGATCGCGGAGATGGAGCCGGAGAGGACTCGAGGCGGCCTTGCTTGTTCCTTGGATTTGAAATTTTATTTCGCACCGTTAAAGTTTATTATTTACTAAATTTTGGTTTGGTTTGTAATATGGCCGCTAGTTGTTATTTTGGATGTTTAAGTAGTTATTTTTACTTTATTTCTATTATATTACTAATGAACCTATAAACTTCTAAATCAATCGGTTAAAAGTAACGTTTTCAAAATAAGTACTCGTACGCGTTTTCAAAGATGTTACCATTGGGTAGCAAAATTTACCAAGTTAACGATAACTCCGATGTTTCTAAAAATTAGATGATCAAACGTTTTCAAAGGGTTCAACTCAACCATGTTTATAAAATAAATCCCACCTGAGTTTTAATAGACACCGTTTTATAATCTCAGCAAATTTTCAGATTTTTACCAGTTAATCAAAATCTTTCAAAACGTTTTTACTCTGTGACATACCAGATCCGGTCAAAGTTAATGGGCCGGGTTTGGGGTGTTACAAATCTGGTATCAGAGCCAGGTTCAAAACTCGGCTGTGGGGGGCCCAAGGCCAAAAAATGTTTTCTTGATATGCCTCTGTGAAATATTATGAAAATGGTTTTGTTTTGAACATCATGGCATCGAGTCTCCGGCACCAATCCGCTCAGGTAAGTATTTCTAACCTCTGTGTGAATTATTATCTGTAAAGGGGTAGAAATGGAACGTAGATAGTATGAAAGGTATGTGAACCCTAGGACTAGTTTACCCCAACAAATCGCATAAGATTTTAAATGCCTAATTAAACAAACCTATGACTAAGTCACCGAGTTAGGATGTGGTAACCCTTGTGCGCATGTCTAGGATTGGATCCGGAAGAGCCTGGTATTTAAGCAGTCCTAGTGACTCACCTCCTCTTCGCAGGAATCCTACCTGGTGCGTAGCTTCGGTTCACCCTAACCGTGAGGACTTGTTCATAGGCTAAACCCGATAACTAAAACCCGAAAGGGAACTAGCCGTATTTTTATAAAAACTCTAGTTTCAAAACTCTTAAAAATTACCCTTAAACTTGTGAGAACTCTTTTACAAAAATTGGTCGAAAAAAAAATTTGATTTATGGAAATTACAAAATTACCCCTAGTGGTAAAATTACAAAAATGCCCCTGGTTTCTAAAATTACTAAGCTACCCCCAAATTCAACAAAATTTTCCTTATTTTATAAACGTACCCCAAAACCTTAAATTGCAAATATCAAAAATGCCATGATTTTGGAAATTTACAAAATTGCCCCTAACTTACAAAATTACCAAAATAACCCCGGTTTTCAAAATCTTTGCAACACTACCAATTTGGAGAACAAATTCCTAAAAAGAACCCTCAAAGTTTTGCAACTTTTGAAATACCTCAGAATTATTAAAACCTTACAAATTTACCCTGGTTTATTACCAAAATACCCCTGTAGGGCAACTGACGAAAATACCCCCGGGATAGGAATAGGACTAAGGTGATGGAATAAGTGAATGTGTGTGGTAGGCGCTGCTGAATGATTGTGTATCTTCGAATTAGGATAGCAGACTTGAAACTTGATTGATCGAAAGAACAACTTTTAAAATCCGTTCATAAAATTTCTTCGCTGATAATCAGTGGAACAATGACTAACTCATAAAACTTTTTAGACAGATCGCGCGATAAGAGATGAGTTCTAGAGGACGTGGCCACCGTGGACGCGGTAGAGGCAGGATGGCTGTGTCAGAACCCGTTAGGTCGGGCCAGGGGTCTGATAATGAGATACCACCGCCACCACCACCCCCAACTTTTGGTGTTGAGCAACAAGATCAGACGGGGGGCGAGACAGTATCGCAGGCTGTGCTGCGATTTCTTGAGATGATGGCTGGAGCAGGTGGAGGCATGGGAGCTCGAAAATCTGTACCTGAGCGACTCCGAGCGAATGGGGCGGAGATATTTCGGGGTGTATCAGGTGTAGCACCCAGTACGGCGGAATATTGGTTGGAATCAACTGAAAGGATCATGGATGACCTGGATTTTTTAGCTGAGGAAAAGCTGAAGGGTATAATCTCCCTACTTCGGGATGAGTCATACCAGTGGTGGCTCACCGTAAGGGATGGAGCGATAGCGGAGGATCTCACATGGGAATTCTTTAAGGCAGCCTACCAAAGGAAATATATAGGAGCTAGCTACGTGGATGCACAGCGGAAGGCTTTCTTAAACCTGGTTCAGGGTAATAAGACGGTGGCAGAGTATGAGGCTGAATTTCTCCGATTGAGTAGGTATGCTCGTGGTATTGTGGGTACTGAGTATGAACGCTGTGTCAGATTCGAGGATGGGCTGAGAGATGAGCTAAGGATGATGATAGCTCCACAATAGGAACGGGAGTTCGCTATCCTAGTAGAGAAGGCCAAGGTTGCTGAAGGGGTAAGACAGTCTTTTAGACGGAATCAGGATAGGAGCTGGAATAAGAGGAGCTCCGGATCTTCGAGGTTTTCTGGAAATCAGTAGAAGAGGACAAGGTATGGTGGGTCAGATCAAGCTGCTAGGCCTGCTGCTACTGCTAATACTCAATGGCCGCCACGATGTGCTCGGTGTGGGAAGTCTCATACGGGGGAGTGTTGGAATGGTAATCGAGGATGCTTCGAATGTGGATCCGTGACACATCGAGTTAGGGACTGTCCGAAAAAGGCAGCTAGGCTAAGGTCTGAGGGTCAGGAACGTCCACTGAATAGGAGGGATAACCAACAGCCACCGAGAGGTCGTGGTGCAGGAAGGGGAGGTAATGGTGCTGGCAGAGGTCGTGGGACATCGAGTGGAGGTACGGGTGGTACTGAGGTTAGGCAACCTGGTTTGGTCTATGCCGCGAGGCGTCAAGAGGAGGGCGACGCACTGGACGTCATAACCGGTATGTTTTTGATCTTTGGAGTACCCTATAGCACCTTGATTGATGTTGGCTCAACTCACTCATACATTGCTAGTAGCGTAGTGAAAACTCTGAACTTAGACTTTGAGCTTACCTCTAAGAAGATGACTGTGTTAAGCCCTCTAGGTCACTCTGTAGAAGTAAATAAACTCTATAGGAACATACCCCTAGAACTCCAAGGGGTCGTGTTCTTGGCTGACTTGATGGAACTACCGTTTAGGGAGTTCGATCTGATTCTCGGAATGGATTGGCTAGTAAAGTATCAAGCTAGCCTGGATTGCGCAGCTAAGCGCATGGTGTTAAAGACCGTGAAAGGAGATGAGGTAGTGATGATAGGTAAAAGGAGAGATTACCTGTCTAATCTGGTTTCGGCATTGAAGGCGGAAAAGATGGTTAGGAAGGGTTGTGAGGCATATGTAGTGCATGTTCGTGCTTTGGAAACGAAGGATGCAGCTATTAGGGATGTCCGGACTGTAAGGGAGTATGTTGATGTGTTTCCAGAAGAACTCCCGGGTCTACCTCCTGATCGTGAGGTTGAGTTTGGTATAGATTTGTTACCCGGAACCGCGCCAGTATCTATAGCCCCATATCGGATGGCACCGAAAGAATTAGTGGAGTTGAAGGCTCAGATCCAAGAGTTGTTGGATAGAGGGTTCATCCGACCGAGTGTATCGCCTTGGGGAGCTCCAGTGCTTTTTGTCAAAAAGAAGGATAGAAAAATGAGGATGTGCATAGACTATCGACAGCTGAACAAGCTGACCATAAAGAACCGGTATCCTTTGCCCAGGATTGATGATTTGTTTGATCAACTCAAGGGTGCATCAGTTTTCTCTAGGATCGATCTTAGATCGGGGTATCATCAGCTTAAGGTGAAGGAAGCTGATATCTATAAGACGGCATTCCATACTCGGTATGGGCACTACGAGTTTCTGGTAATGCCTTTTGGTTTGACAAATGCACCAGCCGCGTTTATGGACTTGATGAACCGGGTTTTCCAACCCTATCTAGATTGGTTCGTCGTAGTGTTTATAGACGACATTTTGGTGTACTCGAAGTCTGAAGAGGAGCATGACGCACACCTCCATGTGGTTCTGCAAGTTCTAAGGGAGAAACAGTTGTACGCCAAATTCAGCAAGTGTGAATTCTGGCTTAAGGAGGTAACTTTCCTAGGGCATGTTGTTTCAGCTGAGGGAATCAGGGTGGACCCTAGTAAGATTGAGGCAGTATTGGAGTGGAAACCACCAAAGTCGGTTATGGAAATCCGAAGTTTTCTGGGGTTAGCAGGATATTACAGAAGATTCGTGGAAAATTTCTCCTTGATCGCAGCACCGTTGACCAAGTTGCTGAGAAAAGGAGTTCCGTTTGCGTGGTCTAAGAAGCAGCAAGAGAGTTTCGATAAACTAAAGAAGACTTTGACAGAAGCACCAGTCTTAATTCAGCCTGAGTCAGGAAAGGAATTCACTGTGTATTGTGATGCATCACATACTGGTTTAGGGTGTGTGTTGATGCAAGAAGGGAAGGTGGTCACTTATGCGTCACAGCAGTTGAGGCCTCACGAGGGTAATTATCTGACACATGATTTGGAATTAGCTGCAGTGGTTTTTGCCTTGAAAATTTGGAGGCACTATCAGTATGGGGAGAAGTCGGTGGTGTACTCGGATCACAAGAGCCTGAAGTACCTATTGACCCAAAAGGATTTAAATCTGAGGCAGCGGAGGTGGATTGAGTTGCTGAAGGACTACGACTGCTCTATCGAGTACCATCCGAGCAAGGCTAATGTAGTCGTTGATGCTTTGAGTCGTAAAGTGGTGGCAGAATTGCGAGCAATGTTTGCTCATCTAAGCCTCTATGAGGATGGTAGTCTTCTGGCGGAATTACGGGTAAAACCGTCTTGGATCGATGAGGTTAAAGAGAGGCAGTTGACCGACGAGGTTTTGAGTGCTCGGAGGTTGCAAGTACAGAGTGGTGAGGCCGAAGGTTTCAGCTTGGGTAGTGATGGAGTGTTGTATTTTTAGGGGAGAGTATGTATGCCTAAGGATGATGATTTGAGGCAGCGGATCCTTAGAGAAGCTCATAGCAGCCCGTACGCTATGCATCCTGGAGGCAGCAAGATGTATCGGGATTTAAGGGAGCAGTTTTGGTGGCCGGGTCTTAAGCGGGAAGTAACTGAGTTAGTGGGCAAGTGTCTGACATGCCAGCAAATTAAGGCTGAGCATCAGTTGCCATCAGGGCTGTTACAGCCGGTAAAGATCCCACAGTGGAAGTAGGAGGGAATTACGATGGATTTTGTAAGTGGGCTTCCCCTTATGCCCAGTAAGAAAGACTCAATATGGGTGATAGTAGATCGGGTAACTAAATCAGCCCATTTCATACCGGTAAGGGTTGACTACTCGCTTCAAAGGTTAGCCAAGCTGTATATAGCTGAGATAGTGCGGTTGCATGGAGTACCTGTGTCCATTATCTCAGATAGAGATCCCCGGTTCACGTCGAGATTTTGGAAGGCTTTACATCAGGCGTTGGGTACAAAGTTAAATTTCAGCACGGCCTTTCACCCGTAGTCTGATGGACAATCTGAGAGAGTAATCCAGGTGTTGGAAGATATGTTAATGGGCTGTGTTTTGGACTTCCGTGGTAGTTGGGAGGAGTACCTACCTTTGGCAGAATTCGCTTATAACAACAGTTATCAAGCGAGTATTCAGATGGCACCGTATGAGGCGTTGTATGGTCGAAAATGCCGTACTCCTACCTGTTGGACAGAACTGGGTGAACGTCAGATGTTAGGGCCAGAGTTAGTGGCAGAAACAGAAGATAAGGTTAGGGTAATTCTGGCTCATCTGAAGGAAGCATCGGACAGGCAGAAATCATACGCTGATCTTAAGCGTCGGGATGTGGAGTATGCAGTGGGTGATAAGGTCTTCTTGAAGGTATCACCTTGGAAGAAGGTGTTGAGGTTTGGCCGGAAGGGCAAGCTAAGCCCTAGGTTCATCGGGCCGTACACAGTGTTGAAACGTGTGGGACCAGTAGCTTACCAGCTCGAGTTGCCGGCAGAATTAAGTCAGATTCATGACATATTCCATGTTTCAATGCTTAGGCGCTATCGGTCAGATCCATCGCACATCGTACCGATTGCGGATATTGAGGTGAACGCGGACTTGTCTTTTGAGGAGGAGCCGGTACAGATTTTGGATCGAGATGTCAAAGTTCCGAGGAGGAAGTCGGTACAGTTGGTAAAGGTGTTATGGCGAAACCATGGTACGGAAGAGGCCACATGGGAAGCCGAGGATGTGATGCGGCAGCAATAGCCCCAACCCTTCTAATCCAGGTAATTTCGAGGCCGAAATTATTTTAAGGGGGTAGAACTGTAACATCTTGAATTAGGGGTTGTTTGCAATTTAATTATTTTCATGTATTTGCCTGAAGAAATGCATAGGTTATGGTTGTTTGATATATTCTAGGGTCTAGTCATAACCCCGGGTTAGGTCGGACTTAGGGCTAAAAATTTCTTTTAGTGCCTAAGGGGAGGGAGCTAGGTGAGATAAGGGTTAAGAGAAATTTTTGGAAGGGTTTGACATGAGGAACCAAGTGGCAAGATGGCTAGGGGCGCTACCTGGGGAGCTTGAATGGTGCGGCGAAGCAGGGGTTCGAACTGCAGGAATCGCGTTGGGGAGTTTTTATTTTTGGCGTTAAAGGAGAGCTAGATAAAGGAGGCTTTAAAAATATTTTTGGCGAGGTTATGGCATAAGAAACGCCTTGGTAAAGTGGCTTCCATGCGCCACTTAAAGGCCTGGGGGCGACGCCTGGAGCAAGTCTGGAGTTCGAATCATGGTGGCCGCATGGGACATGTTTTATTTTGGACTTTTTGGCGTTAAAGAGGAAGGGGTTAAGCTAGGAAGGTTTTAAAGATTAAATGGTGAGGATCTGGGCATGAAAGTCGGCCTGCCAAAGTGGCTTGGGAGCGCCACTAAAGGGGCCTTGGTGTTTGGACTCGAGTTCGAGTCACGAGGGACGCAAGGTGTGTTTTATTTTTGGGTCTTGGCATTAAGAGAAAAGGGAGCTAGCGAAGGAGTGCTTAAAAGGAATTTGTGACGATTTTATGTCACGAAATGAGCAGTGGCAGAGTGGCTGGAGGCGAGGAATGTTTTCATCAGGTCTCGGGTATGTTTTCATCAGGTCACGGGTTCGAGACCTAGGGGCAGCATCTGGATGGTTCATTATTTTTTTTATTGTCGGCGTGAGGAGTGGCCTGCATGGGCTCTCCAATTTTTGAAGACAAGTTGTTTGTTTTAATTTTCTGCTGGAGGTATGGGTATGAGCCTTTATATTTTTTTTTTATTTTTATTATGGGAAGATGGGGTAGTGATGGGATAAATGGATAAATAATGCTTTGTTTTTGGTGATGGAATTATCACATTATGGAGCATGGCCGAATGTGGAACTCCTAGGACCTTCATGGTCGGTTTTGATGATAGCAAGGGGATGCCGAAATTCCTTTGAATTGAGCAATCATCTTTTTCTCCATTTTTGTTGCTCTGCCGAATTCCTTCCCATTTTCCTCTTCTCCCCTTTATTTTCTTTCAACCTCAATTCCTTCCTACTTCCTTGAAAGCCGAATGCCCTTGGCATTGAAGGTTATAGCCGAAACTTTGTTGCCATTGTTCTCTATCATTATTTGAAGGGCATAGCCGAATCTGTCTTAAAGCCGAAGTAGGAAGCCGAAACCTACTCTCCTCTAGTCTCTACAAGGAAACAATAGAGGTGAGTATTATTCTTAACAATCGAGTTCTCTTATCTTCTTTTGGTGTGCCAAAAGCTTGAGTTAAGGCCTTGGTAAGGATTGGCCGAATTTGTATAAGTGTCTTAATGGTGTAATTTTTGAGTGTAGCCGACACCAAGGAGTATTTCGGGTTTTGATTCTTCAAAGGATCTCAACAAGACAAGCGATAACTTTGGGGATTTCGGTAAGAATGGTAAAAGGTTAAGCATTTTCGGCCAAAAGGTCCATTTTTGGTATTCATGTATAACCGAGTGTACACTATGGTTTTAGGGGCTAATCGACTAAGGAAATCAAAGGCTTTCGGGATTTCAAATCGCGTTGGAGCAATACGGGAACACGTTTCGAGACTTTTGTGATATCGCTTAGATTCGGGATTTCTCTTTAGATCTTCGATTAAATAGGTGTGTAAACTCTTACACACTTTATTAGTATAGACTATTCATTATGTTGCTGTATAACCTCTCGTGTAGTAAATTTTGCCTTGTGGGCATAAGCTTGGATTCCGGGTAAGTCCCCTATTACGTGATCTATGATGTATGTTGTGTATGCCATCGTATGCTGTTAAATGCCATGCTATATATAAATGCATGATATATGGGATCATGATACTTGTTATGTGAGCGTGATGATGGTGGGATTGATGAGAGGAAGGAGATGATCTCTATGGACTGTCACCAGTGGTTTTGACCACACGATGGGTTGGCCCCATCAGATTAATTGTGACTTCGGTCACCAGTGGTTTTGACCACACCGTTGATATAAATTGTGACTAAGTCCCAGTGGTTTGGTACCACCAGTGGTTTTGACCACATGTTGATATTTGTGACCTATGGTCATCAGTGGTTTTGACCACACGATGGGTTGGCCCCATCACTTGATATATTTGTGACTTCGGTCACCAGTGGTTTTGACCACACGGGGTAGTAAAAAGGAGTATGGATGGCTAGCTTGGGTTGCATATTTGCATGTCCTACTAATATCTTGTGTATGAGGTGCATTTTCGGGTTGGGGACTTATACACTGAGTCTTGGTGACTCACCCCTTCCCCTATTATTTTGCAGGTGAGTAGATCGCGGAGATGGAGCCGGAGAGGACTCGAGGCGGCCATGCTTGTTCCTTGGATTTGAAATTTTATTTTGCACCGTTAAAGTTTATTATTTACTAAATTTTGGTTTGGTTTGTAATATGGCCGCTAGTTGTTATTTTGGATGTTTAAGTAGTTGTTTTTACTTTATTTCTATTATATTACTAATGAACCTATAAACTTCTAAATCAATCGGTTAAAAGTAACGTTTTCAAAATAAGTACTCGTACGCGTTTTCAAAGATGTTACCATTGGGTAGCAAAATTTACCAAGTTAACGATAACTCCGATGTTTCTAAAAATTAGATGATCAAACGTTTTCAAAGGGTTCAACTTAACCATGTTTATAAAATAAATCCCACCTGAGTTTTAATAGACACCGTTTTATAATCTCAGCAAATTTTCAGATTTTTACCAGTTAATCAAAATCTTTCAAAACGTTTTTACTCTGTGACATACCAGATCCGGTCAAAGTTAATGCGCCGGGTTTGGGGTGTTACAATATTACTGAGTTGGTGACTTGATTGAGGTTGACACCAACTCAATAAAACACTTAAATATTGACTACAAATCCTATCACGCACTTATGTGTATGAAAATCACAAATTTAGAATACAAAGATGTGTTTAAAAATAACATATAATAAATAATGAAATTAATGGTTCAAAACTAATTAATAATAGCACATGAAAAATGTACGATATCAAAATGAAAAAAAAAATTGTGCATAAAACAAAATTTTACCATATTACATCAATAAAGTTATATTTATTACCCTCGCCAATTGTTTGTCATTAAAACCATTAAAGTATCCTTGAATGATATAATTTATTCTAAATAGAGTTGATGTATGGTTGACTTGCGATACTAACTCAGCAGGGGCTTAAAATTATTAAAATGCCCAAGGGAAATTAATATTATTATAAGTTTATTTTCACCTTTTCATACTTTTATATAATTTTCAAATAAAACGATTGAAAAAATATTATTTTAGAATCAAGCACAAGACCAAAAATTCATATAGAAAACCCTTACCACTCCCGTAACAATTATTTGTTGATATATTTTTGGTAAAAAGACCACTCCAATCCCTTTTAATTTCAAAATTGTGCAAATTAGCCGCTCTCAAAAAAATTGAGGCAATTTAATCCCTATCAATTTTGAAAGTGAGTAACTAAGGACAATTAATCATGGTGTTAAATTCTTCCATCAATTGTACATAATTTTGATTGGTTTAATAATAAATTTAGCCTTCAATATTTATATATTTTGTCATTTTGGTCTTAATTTTTTTAAAAAAAAATTCAAGAAATTCAACCTCAACATTTATATATTTACACAAACGTTGTGGGAAAATTTTGTTAAATTAAGACCAAATTGAAAAGTGTGTAAATTTTGAGGGCTAAATTTATTAATATACCAACCAAAATCATGTACATTTATGAAAAATTAACATCCTGATTAATTATTTTTAGTTGCTCCCTTTCAAAATTAATAGGTACTAAATTGCTTTCAATTTTAGGATGACACAAACATTTCAATTTTAACACAAACCAATATTTAGGTTATACTTCAGTGCTTGACAAGCTCTTTCACATTTGTGGGATAAGAACTAACATTTTAGGATCACATTTAACTCAATTGCATTTAAGACCTCATGATTTTATTCTATAATTTCAGTCTTATTAACGTTTTCGGAAATAATAAAACATCGACATTAAATTTGTTGTTGATACATTCAAAATTTTGAGGGGTCTTTGGAGTTATATGTGACTTTAGCATTGACTGACTTTTTATAATAAGGTAAATATATCAATTTTAATAACATCGACATGATATTTGTTTAGTTGACTCGGTCAAGTCCATTAGATTAATAAAATCAACTGTAAAATCAGTTATAATAGATTAAGGTAATTAATTATCGAGTAATGAAATACATAATCAAATCATTTGGTTTTTTTTTAGAAACTAAAAAGAAAAAGGGATAAGCTGAAAACTGATTGCCCTTTATTAAAATTAGGGAATCCGCAATTTACATATTAAATAATATCAACCTCACGTATATAATAAGAAAAATTACGTACGATTATTTATTATCATAAAATATTAGTTTAAATTTATAAGCTAAATATATGTAAATATTCTAGAAACCATTTTTAATTGATGATAGACTAATTTGGAATTAAGATTAATATATAAAAACTAGATAGTAGAGTTATAGTCCTAAAACTACACCTAGTTTAATTTTTCTGACATTTTATTTTTGAAAAAGAGGATCGCCTTCTTTAAAAAGAATATATACTAATTTGAAAAATTATAACTATCAATAAATTCAGATGTAATTAGCCCAATTTGCCCGGGCCCATTCAGAAACCATTATAATAAAACAAACCAAATTAAACTAAAATAAATACAAAAACCCAATAATGAAAGTCCAGTTACAGTTTACATAAGCCCAAATTCAGATTGTAGCCCAAATTTCAAAGACCCAAGTCTAAAACCAGCCCAGATGGCCCAAGCTAATTATAATGGCCCAATGTTGAACACACCTGAGTGAGCCAAAATTGATTGGGGTTTCAGAAACCCTAAAGGTTTCTAGAACCTCCAGGTGCCGCAGCCCCCATGCCAGCCATGCGTTCGAGCCTCCACGTCACCCCGCGAACGGCCTCTTCCTTCGTACGACGGTGTTGCTTGCAAAAAGAAACAAAATAGCAACAATATACAAAAAAGCGGCCAACAAATGCATAACAGAAATCCAAGGCTTTATGTATTTTATTTTTTTTATTACTTATTATTTAAATCGGCTATAAAAAGGGGCCGAAGATAATCTGAAAAAGGTTACGATTTTACGAATACAAAAAAAATCAAAGAATACAAAGGTTTTTTAAAAGGTATTCACCAGACTTCGTATATTTATTCGAGTATTAAATATAGAAATATAGCATAAACATTGTTAGAATAAGGACTTTACCTTCTTTTCTAGCGATTGGAGAAACCAAATCTGAAGAGTCATCTGTTTTTCTTTGGATTTTGGTGAGGGATTCGGTTGTTCTGTGTTTAGACTTGTGTTTAGGGTGCCTTAAAGGACCTAAATGGCCATCTTTGGGGTCTCCGACCACCGAGTACGATGGCGGACAGTGGAGGAGCACGGCGGCTCGATGACGGGGTTAGGCCAATCCCAGGCCAGAGCTCCAAGAGCTTTGAGAGAGTTTTTGGGGTTTTTTTAAGGAATGGTTAAAAATGATTTTAGCTTTAGTTTTTTGGTATTTAAAGCCAACTTATACGACGTCGTTTTGGAGTGGGTCATTAAGACCTAAAACAACATCGTTTCATGGCTGAGATTCACGCGTTGACCTGACCCGAGGAGGATCCGCGCATTTTTCATTAAAGGGCTATTTGCTCTTTAGATCCCTCTTCATTTCTATCGCTATGCAATTTCATCCGACTTATATCTTCCTTTTATTTTTAAATTGGCACTGAAATTTTTCTTCTATTTCGATCTGATCCTTAGGCCATTTAAATGTTGATATTCAAACGGTGTTGTCTTGGTGATAGGGTATAATTGCCCAATTGATCCCTGTGATATGTCACGCGTTTTAATCTGGTCCTCGTTTTAACCTTTTTAATTTTTGTTATTTATTTTAATTAAATCATTTTTTTATTTCTTTAGGTTATTTTATTTAATATATTTTTTACTTATATTATCTTTTATATTTTATCTAGTTTTAACTTCTTTTTAATTTAAAATTTGCTGCACTTTTAATTGTTTTATTATTTGGTTAAGTTTTTTTTTTACATATTATTATTTAAAATATATGTTACTTATTTTATTCTTCTACATATATGTATATATTATCTATTTTAAAATTTATTATATTGTTTTTTTTTAAATTATTGTGTTATCTATCTTTTTCTATATATATATATATATATATCCTTCATTGTATATATTATCTATTTTAAAATTTATCTTTTTTTAAAATTTATCTATTTTTTATTTGATTTCTTTTGTATAAAGTTTTATTTTATTTCTTAGTTTTTTTATTTTATAGATTTCTAAATCATTTACTTCTTTTTTTTTTCTATTCATTTTTATAAGATTTAGATTTTGTTATTTCGTCACTTTTATTATTATTTTCATGCTAGCCATTGCATTGTCATCGCACTGTTGGTGTTATTAGCTATTTTATGTTATAATATTTTCTTTTGATTGTTTGTATTAGCATTGAAGATTAGTATGTCATGTAATTCTCTTGAAGTGTTCCTTTTTAGTATTTGTATCTTGTAATTTATTAGTGTAATGATTTTATTCACAAACCATCATTTTAAATAAAATGCATTTCATTTTATTGCTACATTCTGGTTCAAAATGTCTTCGCAATGAGGCAACGCTCGGAATTTAGGAGCTTCGAGAATCATACCCTAACTTAATGGGTTTCGATTTTCTCGTCGAGTCTAAAGAGCCAATTATTTCTAAATCAAAGCATATAAGTTAAATAAAAGCTTATCCTCGGGAATTCAAAAATATTGTGTCCTAACTCACTGGATGTGACATTTTGTTATCTCGAGGTAAGGATTTCTAAAAATAAAGGCAATATTCTATATTTGGAATTTTGAGAATTGTGCCCTAACTTATTGGGTTCCGATTTTTCATTTGACCCAAATAACCGAATATCCTTCTTAAACTTAAGTGCATGAGCTTTAAAAGTTAAAAGACAAGCTTAGTTTCGAGTATTTGAAATGTCATATCCTAACTCACTGGCGCGATATTTTACTTTTTCGAAATAAGAGGGTCTTAGCATCCAATTTAATTTATTCAAGTTTTCTTTAAACAAAGATGATCGTATTTTAAAAACTTTTCAAATTTTTGACATTTAGACGCTAATTAATCAATTAGGTACCAATTTTGGCCGTTACGAGGGTGCTAATCCTTCCTCGTGCATAATCGACTCCCGAATCTGTTTTCTTGAATTTTGTAGGCCAAAATCATTGTTTTAGTAAATCAAAATGTTTTAATGATCAATCTCAAGGTGATCCGATCACACCTCGAACAAAGATTGGTGGCGACTCCATTTTCATTTTTAAAGTCGATCCTTTTTTTTCAAAAAAAAAAGGTTTCGACAGCTTGGTGACTCCACTGGGGAGCAATAAGAGATTCAAGCCGTAAAATTGATTATTTTTTGTCTTGTTTTCGAAAATTGAAAACCTGACTTGAAAAATTACGATCCTTTTATTGCATTTGTTTGTGTTATTTCATATGATTACTGTGGTTTGAGTCTCATAGAATATTTTCGCATCATATTGCATAAGGACCGTTTGGTCTTACCTCTTTTAAGTGGGAGTGAGAAGCTACTCCTTCATGAGGTTTTCACCTCCGTGCAAGATAGTAGATCGCTTTCGAGATACATTATGTCTTTGGAGATTTTCATCTCATTGCAGCCATAGGGAAATGTATTCCCCTAAATTGAACTCGGTCCATATGAGCCTTTAATGGGTGAGGATCGAGGAATTTGCTGGTTTGGGTACCTCAACTTTAGAACCAAACCACATGTAGAAGACCCTAGGAGCCCACCCTAGATAGTACTACACCAAACCCTAGCAGTTACCCAAATAGGTGATTGATTCTCTTTCATTCTCTTTGAGTTTTGTTTTTGTACATTGTACTGACTTATTATGTTTTTGCTATGTTTGCATGTCATTTCATATTTGAAAAAGTATCGATTCACGTTCGACTAATAAATTAGAGAGCCTTTCATGGAGAATGAATATCTTGATAAAGTGGAAGATAATGCGGCTGTCCATATGTGGTCAGAGAAAACGCAATTAGAGAAAGAGGATAGTCTAACCGAAGGGTACATGTCAGAATTATGGGACTACACTCGTATCAGCGTGACACAAAATAACCTTCAAGAATTAAAGGAGATTTGGGATCAGTGGAATGATGAGACCAAACAGTTGTTCTACTATAATTATGGGGATTTGCTGTATCTACTCAACATTAAGGTAGACGAGCATTTATTCTGGGCCCTCGCTCAGTATTGGAACCCTGCATACAGTTACTTTACCTTTAGGAGGGTAGATTTAATGCCCACTGTGGAAGAATGTACAGCCCTACTATGTTGTCCAAAGGTTCAAGTTGATAAAGCTTATTCTAGAGCCGCTTATGTCCCAACCTTTTGGAAGAAATTGATGAACATTACAGGAATGAGCAAACAGTGGATTACAACTAGGATCAAGCAGAAAGGTGAGTGTAAGTGCATTCCATGGAAGAATTTGAGAGATTTGATTCTAGCGCATCCTGATACGAAAAAGAGAGTCGATGTGTTTGCTTTGAGCATCTACGGACTGATGATCTTCCCTAGGGCATTAGGGTATGTAGATGAGGCGGTCTCGGATCTCTTTGATCAACTTGATAAAGGGGTCACACCTATTCCTGCAATATTGGTCGAGACATTTAGATCTTTGAGCGCATGTAAGAGGGCCGGTGAGGACAAATTTATAGGGTGCTCGCAGTTGTTGTTAACTTGGTTCCATAGTCATTTTTGGAATGTGGATAAGGTTTCTTATCGGATTTTCTCTGGGAATTACTCCCCATTAAAGGAGATAGTGGCCACGCCAAGAAGGGATGACATATCAGAGGAAAATTTGATAGCACTCCTCCAAAATCTCCTAGAAGAAGACGTCGAGTGGAGAGCTCCTTGGTTGGTTCCCGACAAAA
The DNA here is from genome assembly GCA_005393395.2 of Gossypium australe. Lineage (NCBI taxonomy): Eukaryota > Viridiplantae > Streptophyta > Magnoliopsida > Malvales > Malvaceae > Gossypium > Gossypium australe. The sequence continues at coordinate 13,811,357 of CM016618.1, read as the reverse complement.
TTCTTTACTGATGTGGGAGTTTTTACTGGGTCCCTTTTCTTGGGATTTGGAGAGCTGTGGGTATGCTTCTTTGCTCGTATTGAGGCAATACATATTAAGATAGTTCATTCCAGCAACGCATGGGCTATCTCAATGTGAGTTTTCGTACAGGGGAGATAACTACAAGAAACGGGTAAAGGAGATTTCTAATGCTTGGAATCAGACTCGTCGAATGAAAAGGCTAGCCATAGGTTCAATGATGACTCCCGAGTACAGTAAATGGTGGAGTAAAAGAATTAATGATAATATCACCAGGCCAAATTTAAAAGGCGTTCGACGATGGATGAGTACTTACAAGTAATCCCGTCAGAACTAGAAATCATAAAGCAAGACCTCGAGAGGAGGAATTCGAAACTTGAAAAGAAGATAGAACAATTGGAGGAAGAAAATTTGCATTTAAGGTTAGATGCTGATGTTCAAAAGCTAGAGGCCAAGAAATTAAGGAAAAGAAATAATAAAGCCGAGGAATACTTGGATAGTTTGAAGACGGGTTACAAGAAATTGCGTCTATCGATGAGAACCTCCAGATTGGGAAAAACATCGGAGTAATGGCGACAAGTGATCTAAGAAGAAAGAACCAAAGCCGATCGGTGGGAGAGAAAATTCCAGAAGGCTCAAGCACAGAAAGAGGCTCTAGAAAGGATTTTTCTAGAAACCCAAAACGACAACAGAGAATTAAAGGCTAGAGTGGTAAAACTTGAAAAATTAGTTCATCAGTATAGAAATCGTAATTCTGCGGTTGAGTTGAGGGCAAGTTTGAACATGATTGAAGAAATGAAAAGAAAGATAGAAGAACTAGAGGCTGCATTACAAAACTGTGAGCTCCGGGTAGAGCTTCTTGAGGTAAGTGAGGAACGTTGGAAGGAATAGCTTCACCATTCTCAGAATCAAGTTAGGAATAGAGATTACATTATGGGCGAGTCCGTGGCTCGGATTTTGGAGGTAGCCGATCATTTACAGACCTTGGTAATTCAGGCTGACATGCTAAGCATGAAATATGAACTAGAATATGATCGAGGTCAAGAGTTAGCTTTATCGCTTAGGAAAGTTAAAACTTTGAGCATTAGGAAAAAGCCATATTTGTAATCCATTTTATGTAAAGAATTTTGTTTTCTAGTGAAGTTTTCTAAATGAAATTGAATCAGAATCAACACCTTTTTGCATTCATTTCATGCATTCGTATTTCATCACATCATTTGCATTAAATTTCATGGAAAGACTCTAATTGGTTAATCATTTCAGAGTTAATCTGGAAACCAACAAAAACTTACCAACCAAACATCATTACGGTACCCGACCAAAGACAAAAAACATAGATCAAAGATTGGAAAGACTTGAACAATTCCAAAAAGAGATACAATATCAACTACAATCGCAAATGCAAGAGCAACTGGCTAAAATCCAGCAAGACATGATGGACTGAATGTTGGAGTCCCAAAGAAATATGATGACTCAGTTGACCCAACTGCTGACTAGAGGAATAGATAAAGGAAAAGACCCCATGGTTAATGCTGGAGAATATAATGAGGAACCTCTCTATCCTCCGGGTTATACTTCAAAAAATACACAGTCACAACCTGAGGTGTACCCTCGAAGAACATCCGTCATAATTGGGCCTCAATAATTTCAGGATGGTGTTTCGGTACCAACGAACTTTCAAGTCAAATCAGGTTTTAACCCAAGGGATAACCCAACTAATCCTGTTATCCCTAACCTTGATGAAGTGGCAGAAAAGGAAAGGGTAAGGGCATAATTGCCAAAGCAGTTAGAGGACCGATGTAAATGGCTGGAGGAAAAATTCAGGGCAATGGAAAAAGTTGATAGTCAGCATGGAATCGATGCTAAGGATCTAAATTTGGTCCGAGATCTAGTGCTTCCCTACAAGTTCAAAATGCTAGAATTCAAAAAATACAATGGGACCAGTTGCCCCGAAGCCCACACCATCATGTTTTGCAGAAGGATGACAAGGTATGTTAATAATGACCAACTATTAATCCACTGCTTCCAAGACAGCCTGATTGGTTCAGCTGCCAAATGGTACAACCAGCTGAGCCGTGCGAAAATCCATTTGTGGAAGGACTTGGCACAGGCTTTCACGAAGTAGACATGACACCCGACAGAATTACACTACAGAATTTGGAAAAGAAGCAAAGTGAGAGCTTCAGACAATATGCCCAGAGATAGAGAGAGGTGGCAACGTAAGTCCAGCCATCTCTTTTGGAAGAAACGACAATGCTTTTCATCAACACTCTGTAAGCCTCATTCATTAACCATATATTGGGAAGCACTACCATGAGTTTCTCAGATATGGTAATGTCCGACGAGATGATTGAAAACGCCGTAAGGAGTGGGAAGATAGACGCAAGGGAAAGTACCAAAAGGTCAGCCCCGAAGAAAAATGACAATGAAGTGGATAACTTGAGCATGTTTAGTAAAGGGTATCCCAAGCCAATAACTACGGGCCAGTCGAGGGCCGTAACCACCAGCTATCAAGGCCATTCAAGGCAAGAATTTAACAATATTACTTACTTATGAACTTAACTTGGATAACGACGGATGAAATCGACTACTTGATTACTTTCGACTTCCCCCGATCTAATTCTGATTTCTTTCGTTCTTGATCTAAATAAGTTCAAATTTAACCAATTTAATCAGATTCATTCTATTTAATCCGCAAGCACACAATTAGACCTTTTTACACATTAGCCCTTATAAATTCACACTTTTACATTTTAGTCCTTATTCACAAAATACAAAATATTCAACATTTAACTGCACTAAAGCTTGGAAAAATGTTCTTTATACTCATTTAAGTCCACACATTTCATTTTTTCACATTTTAGTCCCTCAAAACATTATTTTCACAATTTAGCCCAAATTACTCAAATTCATCAAAAATTCAAATATAAAACATTTTAATCTTTCAGATATCTTCAATATTTCATCATCAAACAACAAAAACCACAAGCTATCATTAAAGGAAAAACACAAAATAATCATCAAATTCAAAAATTAAAACACGGGCTTCGTAGTACTCGAAGCAACGATAACAAAAAAAATTGAACAAAAAACGAAGCTCTAGATGATGGCCGAATGCTTCAAAACTCTTAAACTCTTATTTTATTTCTTTCAATCGGTTAGAAAAAAGATGAATGCATGTGTTTTTACCTTTGTTTTATTAATTTACTCTTTTATTTACTAAATTACTAACTTAACCTTATTATTCACATTTAAATTCCACTAATTATGTACATATATGTCCATTCATAAATCCAAGAGTCCAATTGCAACATAAGGACTCCTTATAATAAAAGCCATAACAAATAGGCACTTAATAAATTGAATTGCAACTTTTGCATTTTTTGCGATTAGGTCCTTTTTAGCAATTAAGCACGCAAATGATCGAATTAAAACACAGAAATTTCACACATATCAATTCACATACTAAAAACACATAAAATAATATTAAAATATTTTTTTGACTTGGATTTGTGGTCCTGAAACCACTATTCTGACTAGGGTCTAAACCGGACTATTACAATTCTCTCCCTTAAGGATTTTCGTCCCCAAAAATCTTACTGGCACAAATGTTTGGGTAACGTTCTCTCATAGCATCTTCGGGCTCCCACGTTGCTTCTTCAACCCGTGTCGATGCCATAAGACTTTTACTAAAGAAATTTTCTTATTTCTTAATTCTTTCATCTCGCAATCTAAAATATGAACCGATTCTTCCTCGTAGGTCATACCGAATCGTATCTCCATCTCATACGAAGAAATTATGTGCGATGGGTCGGATTGATATCGTTGAAAATGAAATACGTTATGAATCTTTTCTAACTCAGATGGTAACAATAGTCTGTAAGCAACCGATCCGATATGTTTTATTATCTTATACGACCCAATGAATTTCGGACTTAATTTACCTTTACAACTGAATCAGAGTATTTTCTTCCACGGTGAGACTTGCAAAAACACTTTGTCCCAGATCTGAAACTCAATATCTTTTTGTTTCAAGTCTGCATACGATTTCTGATGATCTGACACGACTTTCAGACCATCACGAATCACTTTCACTTTCTGTTCAATCTCTTTAATCAAATAGACCCCGTATATCTTATTTTCACTGAGTTCAGTCTAATACAAAGGTGTTCGACATTTGCGACCGTACAAAGCCTCATAAGGTGCCATTTTGACACTCGATTGAAAACTATTGTTCTATGCAAATTCAATCAATGGCAGGTATTGTTCCCACTTATCTTCAAACTCTATAATGCAACGTCTCAACATGTCCTCGAGTATTTGATTAATTTGTTCGGACTATCCATCTGTCTGCTGATGGAAAGCAGTGCTAAAGTACAGCTTCGTACCTAATGCATCTTGCAGTTTCTTCCAAAACCGTGATGTGAATCTCAGATATTTATCCGAAACAATAGAAATAGGTACTTCGTGCAATCTCACAATCTGAGAAATATACAACCCAACAAATTTATCAAGTGAATAATCTGTGCGAACTGGAACAAAATGAGCCGATTTAGTCAATCTATGCACAATAACCCAGATTGCATCTTTTTTACTCAGTGACAACGGTAAACTCGATATAAAATCCATCGTGACTCTATCCCATTTCCACTCAGGTATCATAATTGGCTGAAATAACCCAGACGGTACTTGACGCTCAGCTTTAACTTGCTGACAGATTAAGCATTTCGAAACAAAGTTAGAAATATGTCGTTTCATACCATGCCACCAGTAAAATTGTTTCAAATAATTATACATTTTTGTGCTACACGGGTGAACAGATAACTTGCTACTATTAGCTTCATCCAAAATCATCTCAATCAAATCTGAATTTCTCAAAACACACACTCAATCTTTGAACCTCAAACAACCTTCAGTATCAACCTAGAAATCTGAATCAATATTCACATTACATTGTGCCTATTTTCCTATCAATTCATTAACAACTTTCTAAGCCTCACAAATTTGCTGAATAAATAACAGTTTCACTTTCAACTCAGCTACTAGTGAACCATCATCTGATAAGGTCAACTGGGTATTCATCACTCGTAAAGCAAATAATGATTTCTGGCTCAAAGCATCAGCAACAACATTAGCCTTTCCCGGATGGTAGTCAATCACAAGCTCATAATCTTTTAACAACTACAACCATCTTCGCTGTCGTAAATTCAGATCTTTCTGAGTCGTCAAATATTTTAAACTTTTATAATCAGAAAAACATGACATTTTTCACCAAACAGATAGTGGCGCCATATTTCCAATGCGAACACAATAGCTACCAATTCCAGATCATGTGTCGGATAGTTCTTTTCGTGCGGCTTTAACTGTCTCAAGGTATATGCTATAACTTTGCCTTCCTGCATCAAAACACAGCCTAAACCATTTAAAGATGCATCACTAAAGATTACGAAATCTTTACCCGATTCTGGTTGAACTAGCACCGGAGCTTTAGTCAACAAAGCTTTCAATTGATCAAAACTTTTCTGGCACCTTTCTGACCACTCGAACTTAACATTTTTCTGAAGTAGTCGCGTCATCAGGGTTGCAATCATAGAGAAACCTTTTACGAACTGTCTATAGTAACCAGCTAGTCTTAAAAAACTTCAGACCTCAGATACGTTTCTAGGAGGCTTCCAATCTAGTATAGTCGAAACCTTGTTCAGACCAACCCAAATACCTAATGCTGATACAATATGTCCCAGAAAACTGACTTCTCGTAACTAGAATTCACATTTACTGAACTTCGCATACAACTACTTATCGCACAGTTTGTAGCACTAATATTAAAAGTTCAGCATGCTCAGATTCATCACTAGAATAGATCAATATGTAATCTATAAAACAACAACAAAGCGATCCAAATACTGTCTGAAGATCCGATTCAATAAATCCATAAAAACAGCAAGTGCATTAGTAAGTTAGAAAGGTATAAACAGAAACTCATAATGTCTGTACCTTGTTCAAAAAGCGGTTTTTGGCACATCAGAGTCTTTAACTCGCTGCTGATAGTAACCCGATCTCAAATCTATCTTAGAAAACACAGTAGCCCTTTTCAACTAATCGAAAAAGTCATCAATTCGTGGTAAAGGATATTTATTCTTTATAGTCACCTTATTAAGCTGTTGGTAATCGATGTACATTCTCATAGTTCTGTCTTTCTTTTACACAAACAAAACCAATGCACCTCAGGGAGAAAAACTCGGTCATGAGAAGCCTCTATCAATCAATTCTTGCAACTGAGTCTTCAACTCTTTTAATTCTGTTGGTGCCATTCTGTACAGAGCTATCGATATCGGAGTCGTCCCTGGCACTAACTCAATACCAAACTCTACCTCTCAGATCAGTGCCAAACCCGGTAATTCCTCGGGAAACACATCCGGATATTCACTCACAACTAGTACTGATTCTGTCTTCTTTTCTGTTTAGAGTCAATCACATAAGAAAAATAAGATTCACAACCCTTTCTCACATATTTCTGAGCTAACATTGCATATATCACTATCGGTAAACCATTCAGATCATTAGACTCCATCCGAATTATCTCATCATTCTAACATCGTAAATCAATAGTCTTTCATTTGCATTTCACAATAGCAATTAACCAATCCATACCCAAAATTATATCAAACTTGTCAAATGAAAACAACATCTAGTCAGCCACGAAACACGAATCTTGAATAATTAACAGACAATTCTTGCACACTTTGTTAACCAAAAGACATCAGCCTAAGGGGTTCGATACTCTAATCACAAACTCAATAGACTCTACAGGCAAAGTCTTACTGGATACTAAAGTTTCACATACATAAAGGTGAGTTGATCGTAGATCAATCAATGCAACAACACTAGTATCATAGAGTAAAAGTACCAATAATCACATCTGGAGGTGAAGCTTCTTCACGGGCGCGGATCGCATAAGTTTTGGCAGCTGCACGAGCCTCATATCTAACATCTGTGTCTTTAGTTCCTCTCTGATTGCTACTTACATTACCCATGTTTCTGGGTGGTCTACCTCGAGCTACTGTATTACTCGATCTAACATTCTGTATTGTGTTTTGCTCAGCCAACTCAGGGCATTCACGAATAAAATGATCTAATGATCCAAATTTGAAACAAGCCTGATCATTCAATCTACAACTGTCGAGATGTCATTTACCATAATATTTGTACTCCAGTTGATTTGATCTGACATTACCAACACTAGCTACTGAGGTAGCTCTCGAACTCACAACTGGTCTATCTTGATCCCGTCTAAAATAACCTGCAGTTGCCTTTGAACGGCTAGAGTCATCTCGAAATTTAATTGATGCCAATTGGAAAGATTTACTTGAAAATCTCTCACATGCATCCCTAGCTTCAAAGTCAGCTTTTCTTTTCTCCTTTTCGAGCTATTCAGCTTTGCATGCTCGTTCAACAAGTACGACAAACTCTTTTATTTCAAGAATCCTAACTAATAGCTTGGTATCTTCATTCAGCCTGTCTTCAAATATTTTACACATTATTGCTTCAGTTGAAACATACTCTCAAGCATATCTGCTTAGTCTCACAAATTCTTGCTCATATTTTGTTACAATCATACGAACCTATTTCAGCTCGAGGAATTCTTTGCGCTTCTGATCAATGAATCTCTGACTGATGTATTTCTTACAGAATTTAGTCTGAAAGAACTCCCAAGTAACCCGTTCTCTCGGAACTACAAATATTAGTGTATTCCACCAATGATACGCAGAATCTTAAAGCAACAATACAACATGTTTGATGCATTCATCAGGTGTTTAGGATAACTCATCAAACACACGAATTGTATTATCAAGCCAAAATTTAGGTTACTCGGCATCATCATCAACAGTAGCTCTAAATTCTTCATCCCCGTGTTTCCTGATTCTATCAACCGGTGGCTTATCCATTCGTACTGGATCAACATCTTATGGCATAATGGGTATTTGATAAGGAATCGGTGGGGGAGATGGTTGTGGAACAGTCGGATTCGTCCGGATATATTGAGTAAACCAATCATTCATCATTTGATAGAAGGCTTGTTTAGCCTCACTCTCATGACTACTCGAAATCGGCATAGAACCAGCCGGTGCTGCACCTTGAGCAAGAGCGGGCGCATTACTTTCTGCATCATCTGCTACAGCTCGATCGGGATCCATTTACTATACAAAAACGCATTTCAATTGTCAGGATTCATCACATTATCACAGTTTATAAATATGGCATGTATAGCTAGACTCACACACGCTATGTCAGTCCTAGAATCGACTAAATCGTAGCTCTGATACCAATAAAACGTCACACCCCTAACCCATAACTGTTGCTGAAATAGGGTTAAAAAGTGTTACAAAAAATTTTAGAACTTTTATGATCAATTCACAATCATAAGATATTATATCTTCATATTATAGCAAATCATATTCATAAAGTCCTTTTTAAAGGTCTACGAGACCTTAAACATGCATTAGGAAGGGGTCGGGACTAAACCGAGCTCATACAATTTTTTTTGAAAACTTAACATTTTTCAAAGCTATAAGGGGTCACACACCCGTGTAGGTAGGCCATGTCTGTAACATCCTAGAAATAGGGGTTCTGCATTTTACACTATTTCGTATGTGGGACGGCAAAGCATGATGGGAACTAAAATAACCATGCATGGATTATTCAAGTGGGCACATCAAGCATGGCATTAAAATTTCATGCAATATGAAGGCATGCCGTCCACTAGTGAAAATAATGGGAGCATGTCTTTGTGGGCTCAATAAAGATGCATGGCATTATTTTAATTCAATTTCCTTAGCGTGTCATCCATCCACTTAGTCATTGGCAATGTATGGTTTGCATTATTTTATTCCCATAAGCTTGTCCAAACATGAGAGCATGGCATGTATCAGTTTATTCCCATTTGTGCCGTCCAACTATTGAAGACAAAGGAGTTTGATTTTCACGTGGACTTACAAAAAATATATGGGCATTATTTTATTCATGGGAATTTAGGAAGCCACATGAAGCATGGGCTAATTTTTTTTTATGGAAGAACAAACCTTGGAGCATGCGTGAGTATGAGCTTGAATTTTAAAATATTCAAAAGGCATGGATGGCATGAATATAATGTGGCTGAATTTTTTTTAATCAATTTGGGTGCATGAAGGACGGCATGGGTGCATGGGAGTTTTATTTTTTTTTATGCTTTAAAAATCTCTTAAGAGTGGAACAAGCATGGACGGCTAATAAGGGAGCATTGGCTGAATTTTAAAACATGAAGAAACAAAACAAGCATGGGAGATGATATTAAATTCTTTAAAATTAAGTGCATTGGCCGAACATTCAGCCCCTTCAATTTTGTTTTGAAAATTCGGTTACCTAGTTTAGAATCAATAAAATTATTATAGGATTTGAGATGAGATGAGGTAATAGCCGAATCTCTTAAACACCCTACCTTCTCTCCCGCTTGAGTGTTGGACGTTTTCTTCCTTGGTTGAATTGGGTAAGTAAGTTCATTCTCCCCTCTCATCTTCTCTTCTCCATAGCTGAATGTGAGACTCTCATCATTCGGTTGTGTCACTTTATTTCTAAACCAAAACATCATTTCCTCCTACTCCCTCATATCGAGTTCTTCTTCTTCTTCTTCTTCTATTTGTAGCATTCTAGTGGGCTGGCCGAATCTCACATCTTTGCCGACTCATTTGTAGCCATAAGCCGAATCTGTGGGAGTCGGGTTCATCATCGTTTAAGGGACTAAACAAACTTGATCTCCTCTGTTCTTTGGTCCTTCGAAGGTAGTGGCAAGTGGTAGCGATATTAAGGGTGATAATGATCAAGAGGGTTTAATTCTCTGCGTAATCAGGTGTGTAATCTCACACCGTTTTTCGCGGGTTTAGAGATTAATGTCATATGGGTAGTAAATCGTTTGATTAAAATCGTATTAAGGTGAAACCGGGAAAAATTGACGTAGATCTCTTTATTTGATAAAAAAATTATTAAATCGGTATTAACACCGTGAAAGATTTCGAAAATACCCTTAATGGGCCAAATTAATATTTTTGCTAAATGGGCAAATCGATATATTTGATATGTGGGCCAAATTGATATTTGTTATGTGGGCCAAATTGATATATGATTATGAGGGCCGATTGATATTTGCTATATGGGCCGATCTGAAAATTTGCAAAATGGGCCAAAATGATTTTTTTTGCTTAATTGGCCAACTTGATAAATTGTTATAATGGGCCATAAAATTTGTAAGAAATATCTGAATGCATTATTATGAATTGTTATGCATGATATACATGAATTGCATGGGATGGGATAATGATGAAGAGAAGTTCTGGTCGCTCTGCTACATAAATCTGGTGGCTCTGCCACAAATCTGGAAAAAAATGGCAAGCCATATAAATCCTGTTAATCTAGTGGCTTGTCCACAAATTTGATAAATGGCTTAATGCCTACTTTTGGTGTGTTGGCGGGGTGGGTGACTAAAGCTCCCCACAGGTGTGTTGGTTGGTACGGCTGGTGTGTAGCGGATGGAAAACTAGGTTTGGTTTGGGAATTGCATATCATATGCATATTATATATATAAGATACATTTATATTATTGTATATGGGCTTAGGTCCAAATATTTGCTCAATGAATTTTGGCCCAATGGACAACGGTAAGTGAGTTGCACATTGAGTTCTAGTAACTCACCCCCCGTTTTCCTTATCCCTTTCAGGTAATGATCAGTGATGGAGGCTTGGGCCATGGATGACTCGGTGGAGGCCATACTACAAAAATGATTTAATTTGGAATTTGGATTTCTTTTAGTACTTTTAATTACTTTGCTATTTTGAGTTAAGGATTGTAATAAGGCCTCTAGATAAAGTTTTGTTTTGTTTTATGTTTGACGAATTTATAAATTGCTCGTTTTCTTAAAATGGATAAACAAAAAGGGGTTTTATTATAAACATTTATAAACATATTTTTAACTCAGAAATTTCTCTTAAAATTTTTATCAACACTTTTCGAAAATTATTTTCAAATTCTTCTTAAACCATTAACGATATTTTCAAAGTCACAATTTTTAAGATTTTCATATCTCAAATTTATCGAATTTTCAATTAAACTTTTATTCAATAATACTTTGTCAAAATTGTTTTAAAAGGAGTTGTTTTAAGTGATCTAATTATGAAAAAGGACTTAGTAGTATTTTCTCATGTGACATGTCAGATCTGGCCTTAACGCATGGCCCGGGATTGGGGTGTTACAGTGTACCTCACAAGGCCTCAGGCACACCCGTGTGTCCAAGGTGTGGCAAAACAGGGCATACATACTGACTTGTCCACATGGCCGAGGACACGCTCATGTGCTTCACCCGTGGTCGGCACTAACTTATTTCACATGGCCAGTCACACGTCCGTGTGTCCAGCCCGTGTGCGAGTCTGACTTGTTTCAATTTGAAAACTTAAGAGACACGGTCGAGCCACACGCCCGTGTGCTCAACCATGTGGGCAAATATAGGCCATTTACAAGGCCAATTTTCCACCCACACTTTGGGCCATACCTACAGGCATCAATCCATATAAACTCATACCCAAATGACATCCAAAACATACCAATATATTCACCCATTAACCTCTTAACATTATCATTCATTTCATATTCAAATCTAACTCAAACATATAAACTTAAAGTATCAACAATACATCAATAACATATAACTATTACTTCATCTAACCAATCCAATACATAGCAACTACTCATCATTTGTATATCCAAAATCAACCATGAACTCACTTATATATGTACCATTCATTTATCTTTCTTTGAGCACATTAAAACTTACCAACTTATGCATCAATAAGCATGAACAAAACTCATTCATAAACACATTCATTAACTAGAAATATCACATGGCTAATTTCTACACATCACAAACCATATCATGATTTCTCTAGACTATACATCCCATACTTTAATATATACATTCTCAAAAGGTGCCAAAATATAGTTCAATAGTGTGGTGATGATCCTCGACGATCCTCGAGCTTCTCGTAGCTTTAATAATCTATAAAACAATCAAACAAACACACACAAAGTAAGCTTTCATAGCTTAGTAAGTCTGAGCAAATAAAGAACAAATAAACATTTCCATTTAAATCAACTAACCAAAGTCTCATATACATTAACCAATTACACAATTAATACGTTTACAGCTCAAATATTATCACATTTACAATATCCATAAAACATCAACTTTCAAACTCACATATACTCATAAGCACATATAAATTTATCTTTTACCATTTCCAATCCATATATCCATCATAATCATATACTTATCTTGTTTTCATATACATAATACAAAGCACATACCAAAATCTTTTAGTTCGTTTCCACATCTGATTTCATCTCGATAATGCTTGTTGAACCATTCGAAATTAATAAGGATACTCGAAAAATCAGAAGGCTCAAACAATACCAACGTTCCAGACATGGTCTTATATGTAATCACATATTGATGCCACTGTCCCTGACAGGGTCTTACACTAATCAAATACGATGCCAATGTCCCAGACATGGTCTTACACGTAAACACAAGTCGATGCCAACTTCCCAGACTTGGTCTTACACGAAAACACATATCGAAATCCTATGTCATGACATACGTATCCAAGCTATTCCTAAGGTTCGTACGGGGCTTCTGGACGTCTTGTCTCGATCATTAGAAGCTCGTAAGTATTGCTCCCATGCTCATTTCATTTCAGCATATTAATTTACACAAATAACAATTCAATTCGGCACTATTTGTAACACCCGGGATCTAGGGGTTATGCATTTAGTGCATAACTCAAGTGTTGGTAGGTTAATTGTATATTTGGACAAGTTTTAAGGGGGTTTGGAGAACCCTAGAAGGTAAGAGATGCCTTAGGAAATTTTTGATTTTTAGTGGTTAAAAAAGGGAAGCTTGGCTAGAGGAGTCTTAAGAGAAATGTTTGGGAGGTTTAGACTCAAGAATCTCCTTGGTAGAGTGGCAAGGAGGCACCACTTTAGAGCTTGGAAGGTGACGCCTCAAGGAGTAGAAGGGGGGCCAGTGTTCGAGCTGCAAGAGTAGCATTTTGCCTTTGTTTTTGGCGTCAAGTTAAGGGGGGAAGGTGATGGACAGCTAGAAGGCTTTTATTTTGGTGAGGATAATGTTTTTATTTATCTAGTTATTTATTTTAGAAGTGTAGGATAAGTAGTGTTTTTTTTATATTTATTTTAAATTTAGCTAGTTGATAGAAGGGGGATAAGTGTAGACTTATTCAACTTATTTTGAATAAGTGTTGGAGAGAAATCTAGGGGTTGGACTAATTCAAATCGGTTTGAATTAGTGGCTAGGAGGGGCTTTGGGTGTTGGCTGAATTTTGGTTTCTTCAGGGGAAGAGGTGGCCGAATTCTATTTAAGGGATGGTGAGCTTCCTTTAGCCGAATTTTTGGCTTGTGCTCCTAAAACCTTTACCCCTTTTCTTCATTTTCTCTCATTGCCGAAAGTCAGTCAAGGAAAACCCTCTCTTTTCCCTCTTATTTCTTTGTAGCTAAAACCAAAAACACCTTGTCCATCTTTTACTTTCTTTTCTCAAACCCTGTTGCCGAATCATTGAATCTCCAATTGCCGATTTCTCTTCTTGACCCATATTTCTTTTGTTTCAACCCTCTAAGGCTCTAGCCGAACCCTCTTCTTCCTGTTGTTTAGTGTGGCCGAAGGTCTCAGGCAAGGGTGGTCTCTTCTCTTTTTCTCCAATCGGGTTTTTAGAGGAAGGGTCTCCGGGGCTTGGAAGCAATCAAGCGTAGCCTTCTTTCTCTGTTGATAGGTTGGTAAGTGGTGGTAAGGACTTGTTTAGTAATCTTTTTCTTTTAGTAATTGTTAAGCCGAAGGCTTGTGAGGCTAACTGTTTTGCGTTTCAAGGTGAAACCGATTGCCAGAGGAGAACCATCGGTTGATTCGGGATTTGGTAGGAAACCGAATCGGTTGCAGGTAAGGGTTCCAGCGTTAACCCTTTGGTTTGCTTGTTTTGGCCGAATGGCCTTGGTGCTGATATTCTTGTCTTGGCCGAATGGCCTAAGTTTTCTCTAAGGTGTGCTAAGGCCGATTGTAGGAGAGGCAGAGTCTAACGCAGGAGACCTTTTCGAGAGTCGTATAGTCAGCACTTGCGGAGGCATATAGTAGTCTCCGGGATTCAAGTGGTTTTGGTAAGCAATATTTAGTAAAGATTCAATAGTTAGACTTATGATGTGGAGGTTTAACCGGTTTGTCTGAATAAGCGTTTTGATGGAGGCGAATACCAGTCAAGGAGGGCAAGGGAAGGCCCCCTATCCCGAAGTTCAAGAAGAGAGCTGTCTCAGCGGTTCAAGATTGGCCACCGGGGTGTGGGCCATCAGCAGGAGAAAGCTATAGGCAGATAGCTGTAGTCTCGCTTAGCGATAGCGTAGGGATCGAGAGTTTAGAACTTCAAGTGTTAAGGTGCGTAATTATCGCACTGTTTCTCCTGTTAGTTGTGTATTAATGTGCTAATATAAGTTGTGTATGCTAAACCGGATTTATGTGGATGTAGGTTTAATACCCTAAGGGTATAAGCATGGATTCAGGTAAGTCTCTGTCGATTTGAGCTTTCTTTATGATGCTTTTGGGAAGCATGACATATTTGGTATATGTGGCATATATTATGTGGTTGATGATAAAACCAGTGTACGTTATTAATTAAACATGGTTGGCATGAATTCTGTTTAAATGCATATCATAACTTGGCAGGTTAAACGAGTGGAAGGGGAAGTGATATTCGTGTCGACGGACACCAGAGGTTTGGTACCTCCAGTGATTTGGTATCACATTCGTGACTTCGGTCACCAGAGGTTTGGCATCTCATAGCGTCTCGTCCCAGTGGCTTAGCACTACAGTGGGTTGGCCCCACAGATGATATTACGGGATTGACGCCAGTGATTTGGTATCACGCGATGGGTTGGCCCCATCATTTGATTTGTGACTTCGGGTCACCAGTGGTTTGGCACCACCAGTGGTTTGGCACCACAATATGATGGATATCGTGACTTTAAGTCACCAGTGGTTTGGCACCACCAGTGGTTTGGTACCACACGGGGTAGAAAAGGTGTTATGGCTGGTTAGGATTGGGTGCATTGATTGAATTGCTATGTTATGATGTGTTAGTATGATGTTGCATTAACCGGGAAAAGGGTTACGCACTGAGTCTTGGTGACTCACCTTTTCCGTTAACCATTTCAGGTGATTCATGAGCTTGGACCGGGTTGGAGTGGATACGAGGTGGCCATGCAGAAGAAGGGATTTTGATTATTTTATGCACTTTTGATAAAGTATTTGTTAAATATTGGGTTGTAATAAGGGCCTTATTATTACTATTATTATTTTTGGGATTATTTTAAATTATGGCTTGATCAAATTAAATTACTATGTGAAGATGATTTTATTGTTAGCAACTTATTTATTCAAATTATATTTATATGTTTAATAAAGTTTTAATTCAAACATTTTATAACATTAAGGTTTTCATATTATTCTAAACGGACATGATTTTCAAAAGTTAACAAATTTTCATGTTTTTGTATCCTAAGTCAAAAAGATTTCCAACCGTCTTTCCACAGTGGCATTCCAAATTCGGTCGTAGTGAATGGGCCGGGTTTTGGGGTGTTACACTATTAATTTAGATACAATAGAATTTAACAACATTATTTACTTATGGACTTACCTCGGATAACGACGAATGAAATCGACTACTAGATTACTTTCGACTTCCCCCAATTTAATTCTGATTTCTTTCGTTCTTGATCTAAATAAATTCAAATTTAACTAATTTAATTAGACGTTAATTCAATTGAATCCACAAGCACACAATTAGACCTTTTTACATATTAGCCCTTATAATTTCCCACTTTTACATTTTAGTCCTTATTTCACAAAATACAAAATATTCGAAATTTAACTACACTAAAGCTTGGCCAAATGTTCTTTATACTCATTTAAGTCCACACATTTCATTTTTTTCACAATTTAGTCCCTTAAAGTATTATTTTCACAATTTAGCCCAAATTACTCAAATTCATAAAAACTTCAAAGACAAAACATTTTAATCTTTCACATATCTTCAATATTTCATCATCAAACAAAAAAAACCACAAGCTATCATCAATGGCAAAACACAAAATAATCATCAAATTCAAAAATTAAAACATGGGCTTTGTAGTACTCGAAGCAACGATCACAAAAACGAACCTCTAGATGATGGCCAAATGCTTCAAAACTCTTAAACTCTTATTTTCTTTCTTTCAATCGGTTAGAACAAGGATGAATGCATGTGTTTTTACCTTTGTTTTATTAATTTAATCTTTTATTTACTAAATTTCCAACTTAATCTTATTATTCACATTTAAATTCCACTAACTATGTACATATATGTCTATTCATAAATCCAAGGGTCCAATTGCAATATAAGGACTCCTTATAATAAAAGCCATAACAAATAGGCACTTAATAAATTGAATTGCAACTTTTGTATTTTCTGTGATTAGGTCCTTTTTAGCAATTAAGCACGCAAACGGTCGAATTAAAACACAGAAATTTCATACATATCAATTCACATACTAAAAACACAGAAAATAAGATTAAAATATTCTTTTACTCGGATTTGTGGTTCTGAAACTACTATTCTGACTAGGGTCTAAACTGGACTGTTACAATATCGATGAAGTTCCCTGATAAATCGTAAAAGTAACATATTTTAAGCCTACATTTAGTATGCTTTTGGATGAATTGAGCCTCGATTTATGTAAAAAGGTGCTCTTAATCCTTTCTTTTTATGTCTTATACTCAGAAAAGCACCAAAGGATGAAAAGAACAAGAAATGGGCCTAAAACGGGCCAAAATGGGCCAAGCCACGAATTCAGCACAGCCGTGCCTCACTGATCATCTAGAACATGGCCTTCTCCCGATTTACACGGCCGCGCCTCATTAAAGAAATTTGAGCACGGCCTGGCCACGATCCACGCGGGCGTGTGCCATGGCTGTGTCCCTGTCACTGGGAAAAGCAATTTCATTCGGGAAAGGATACTTGGAGGCAATGAAACACATTCCAAAGCCTATTCAAACACCCTATTAGAAATTCTACTTAAATTAGGATACTTAGGGGCCAAGTAAGGCATCTTAAAGTCTACATAAACACCCAAGGGGGCAACTTGAAAGGGGAGTTCGGCAGAAGCCGAAACCGGCGTCAAAGCTAAGCCAAGGAGCCAAGTCGAGAAGGCCAGAGTTAGGGAATAACGCGAGGATAGCCAGTTGATCCATCCCAAGAAGCCGGAGTTATACTCAAGACGGCGGAATTCTCCTTCAATTCCTTCAGGGAGTTTTAGGGATTTCTTATGTTTTGTTTTATCTTTTCTCTTGAGATGTTTTGTTTTTACTTTATGAACTAAATCCTTAAAATACCTGAAGGGGATGAAACCTAGATGAATTTTGTTATTTGATTTCTAAGTTATATGATAATTGCTTAGTTTGTTCTTAATTGTGTTGCTTAATCCAAATCTAATGTGCTTAGGTGGAGGAGGAATAGACCCTGCTTGAGAGTAGATCTAACATAATTAAGCGAAGTTGATCGAACGCCTAGAGATAGGGTTACGAGATTTTGCCGGATTAGGGTGAAACCTAATATGGGAGTCTATTGATCGATTTACTGCTATCCTAGGGGGTTATTATAAGCGAACGAGAGTTCCACTAATTATCCTAGGGTTAGACGTTATTCGCCTCGAGAGTGTGTTTAATATAGGTTAGGGAGTCTCACGGATCAAGCTAAGTAAAGAAATCATATAATTTAGGGTTAGATAACAAGTGAAGTCTAGGTGGATTCTTCCTGAGGGTGTCGTCGTAATCAACTAAGTTTTTTCCTTCAAAGTTATTTTTCTATTCATCCTTTTTGTCTTTGTGTCCTTAGTTTAGTCTTCGTCAATATAGTTTAAAGCAACTTCACTCTATTTTTAAGGCTAAATAATAAAAAGAAAGTTAGTATTAGTACTTTTAGTTCCTTTGGGTTCGATATCTGGTCTTGCCTAAGCTATACTACGATTTGATAGGTACACTTGCCTTTAATCATTGTCAGAGTTAGTTTCCAGGTTCGATCACATTCATTATAAATTTTAAAGCTCTGATTTACAGCGATCATTCCCGGTATTAACTCAATAGCAAACTCAAACTCTCTTATCGGTGGTAACCCTGGTAATTCTTCTGGAAATACATCCAGATATTCACATACTACAAGCACTAATTCAATCTTCGATTTAGACATTTTTGTATATAAAACATAAGCAAGATAAGCTTCGCAACCTTTTCTCACACATCTCTGAGCTGACATAGATGAAATCATAGTAGGCAATTCACTCGATTCATCTAATTCAATTCGAATGATTTCACTATTCTGACATTTCAATTTAATAGTCATTCATCTACAATTCACAACAGCATCATGCAGAATCAACCAATCCATACCCAGAATTGCATCGAATTCATGAAACGATAGTAGCATCAAATCAATCAGAAAACAATAACCCCAGGTCAGTGAAGGACAGTTCTTGTAAACTTTATCAACTAGAACATGCTTGCCTAAAGGGTTCGATACTTTAATCACAATCGCAGTAGACTCAACAGGAAAATTCTTCCTAAATACTAAATTCATACAGATATATGAATGAGTCGATCTAGGATCAATCAAAGCAATCACATTAGTGTCGTAAAGAGAAAATGTACCAGTGATAACATCAGGTGACGACGCCTCTTTGCTAGCGCAAATAGTGTAAGCTCTAGCAGGTACTCTAGCCTCAGATCTTACTGATGAATCTCTCGTAGTACGCAATTACCACTCGCATTTCTCACATTTCTTGGTGGCCTCCCTATAGTGGCTGTGTTACTCAGTCTTGCATTTTAAATATTATCTTTCTCTACTTGTTCTGGGCAATCTCGTATGAAATGATCTTGCAAACCACATTTAAAACAAGCCTATTATTCATTCTGCATTCACCAGGATGTCGTCTTCCGCATTGTTGACATTCAGATCTATAGTTTCTCACACTGCCAACACCCGGTACCGATGTAGTTTGAGCTATAGGACTTGAGTATTATTTTCCACAATCTCTATTCAAATGCCCGATTGCAACATTTGGACGAGTGAACGAATCTCTAAATTTCTTTGACGAGGATTGATATGGCTTATTCGTCAACCTTTGTCTCAAGTCTCTAGCCTCTGAAGATGATTTTCTCTTTTCTTTGCTAAGCTCCTCGGCTTTGCAAGCTCTATCAACCAAGACAATAAGTTCTTTCAATTCTAGAATTCTGACTAGAAGTTTAATATCCTTGTTCAACTCATCAACAAACCGTTTGCACATGATTTCTTTAGTAAAAACATACTCCCAAGCATACTTGCTCAACTATACAAATTCTCTTTTGTACTCAGTCACAGTCATACGGCCCTGTTTCAATTCTAGATACTCTTTGTGATTTTGATCAAGAAATCTCTGACTTATGTATTTCTTTCGGAACTCAATCTGAAAGAATCCCCAGGTAACTCTTTCTCTCGGTACCACAAACACCAAGGTATTCCACCACTAATATGCTGTGTCTTTCAGTAACGATGTGGCACATTTTAAACACTCAGTTGGCGTACACAAAAATTCATCAAATACCCGAATAGTGTTTTCAAGCCAAAATTTAGCTTTCTCGGGATCATCATTAACAGTAGCTCTGAACTCTTCGGCTTATTTACTGGCAGCTTATTTACTCGTAGAAGTTCTACACCTTGAGGAGCTAGGGAATCAGTTGTGGATTAGGTATTGGTGGAGGTTGTTGAGCAGTCAGATTTGTACGGACAATTTGTATGAACCACTCGTTCATCATTCGGAAAAAGGCTTCTTTAGCCTCACCTCCATGACTACTCAATACAAGTCTAGAATCAGAAGGCGCTTCCCCTTGAATGGGAGTTGGCGCATTACTCTCTATATCATTAGCTACAGCTCGATTAGGATCCATTTACTATACAAAAACACATTTTAAATTGTCAGGAGTCATCATACTATCACAAGTTATATATGGCATGTATAGCTAGACTCACACACACGCTACATTAGTTTGAGAATCGACTAAACCTAGCACTGATACCAACAAATGTAACACCCCTCACCCGTATTCAACGTCAGAACAGGGTTACAGAGTATTATCGAACTTATCACACAATAAACATACGTTTCAAATACAAATTTAATCAATTCAAATACAATTCAATCACAATTAATCATACTATCCTAAAACGAGCCTACGAGGCCCTAAACATGTAGTAGGAGTGGTTCAAGACAAAACCAATAACTTTGGAAATTCTTAGAACAATTAGAAAATTTTCTTAAAAACAGGGGACACACGTCTATGTGGCCCGATTGTGTGTCTCACACGGCCAACAGACACGCTCGTGTCACAGATCGTGTGGACATTCAAAATGGGAACACATGGCCGTGTCTCAGTATATGTCCAACCCCATGTAACTCTCTCACTTGGGTCATAAGGCCAACACACACGCCCGTGTGCCCTAAAAATGGCCATGCACGCCCGTGTTCTAGACCATGTGCTAGGCCATGCCAATCCTGTACAGTATACTGACTTATGCCACACGGCCAAGTCACACTCTTGTGTGTGAGGCCGTGTGGAGCACACTAACTTGTTTTTAATTTCAACACCAAGGAACACACGGCCATGTACATGACCGTGTATCACACACGGCTAAGACACACGCCTGTGTGGACAAAAATAGGCTATTTACCAAGCCAATTTGCCACCTAAACTTGTGCACACCTACATCAAATTCAAAATCACCAATACATAGCATATATAAGCATTTAAACAACCTCAATCAAACATCATTCATACCATTTCAATGCCAACAAATACAGGACACACTATATCCCAATATGCCTTCTAATTCATACCAAATTTCACTTACTTCAACATAAAAAAATGACCAAACTCAAATATGCATTATTTAACCTAATTTCACAAGCATACCATTATCCACAACTCAGCCCTTTGACACTCATAATACTTATTTCCATCAAGCATCACACAACCATCATCCAACACATTTTATAAAACATAGGCACATAAATATATACATAACCAAACAAACCAAATCAACCCAAAATAAGCCATCACTCATGACTATATATACAAACCAAAACATATACATTTACAAGCCAATTCAAATAGCCAAATTCATTACCTTCACATAACCAAAATGACCAAAGTCCCTATATATGCCATAAACTCAAAACTTAAGCTCAAAAGTACCAAATTGATAGTTGGATAGTGTGACGATGTCTTCGATGATCCCCAAATCCAAGCTAGCTTTGAAATCACTATAAAACATACAAAAAGAAAGCAAAGTAAGCTTTATAGCTTAGTAAGCTCGTATGAAATAAACTCAATCTTAACATAAATATACGAATCATCAATTTGAACATATTAACATATAGTTCATTTAACTAACAAACCTTTCACATTTCTCAATCATAATCTTATGTATAAACTTCATAGCTTCTTCGATTTAAGCTTATATGGTTCATGTAATACATGTACCATATTTTATCAATCTCATACAAATTTACCTGTTGAACCATTCGGAATACTATAGGATACATGGGGAACTCGCACCCGAAGTGCCACATATATAGCCGAAGCTATCTCAATCCCATATCACATATACTGCTCACACTAGAGCTATCAACGAGCCTGCTCACACAAGTTGTGGGTCAAGACGTAACTACACGGTGCTGCTCACACAAGCTGTCAAGAAACCGCAACACATGCTGGTATATTCAGCCATTGTTAGGACGTACCGGACCAGCACCCAGATCACATAATCACAATAATCCCTAATGACATGTCACTAGTATCCTAATCTATTCCTAAGTTTCAACAGGGATTTCGAATGCCGAATCATCGTCGAGTCAATGTTGATCATGTTCGTAGTCTTGTATTCATAGTTTATGCAATATCAAAGCATTTAAAATACATTTTTAACGAAACTTATTGCATATGAACTTACCTCATATGCAAAAACGGCTAAACTAGTCGATTAGTCGAGAACTTTGTGTTTCCCCCGATTTAGATCCAAATTTTGCTTTTCTTGACCTATATGTAATCAAAATTAGCTTTTTTTTAATTATCTCTCTATTCAATTTAATCCAAAATCCACTTTAAGGCATTTTTACACAATTGCCCCTAATATTTCCCAACTTTTGCAATTTAGTCCTTATTTCACAAAAACACAAATTCATGCAATTTAACCACAACCCATGCTAGCCGAATGACTATTATGTCCCTAGTAGCCCATATTTTTCATTTATTTCATATTTTGACCACAAAGTTTCCACATTTCACAATTTAATCCCTAATTTGCATTTTCACTAAAAATCACTTAAGAAAACTTGTATAACTATCATCAAACATCAAAATACTCATGTATTCATCAATGGAAACATTCAAAATCTTTAACAGCTTTGCAAAATAGTCCCTCGGCTAGCTAGACCTAGTTACATCGATCTCAAAAACATAGAAATCATTAAAAACGGGACAAAAACGGACTTACAATTGAGCTAGGGAGCTTGGCCGAATGAAAAAGCCCTAACAATGGCTTTTCTTCTTGCTAAAATTAGCTAGGAAGATGAATGAAACAAATTTTATGTTTTTTTTATTAATTTATCATTTATTAACCAATTTACCTATTTAACCCTAATTAATAACCATCAAAATTCATGATAATATGTCTATATATGTCCACTCAATTAAGTAATGGTCTAATTACCACATAAGGACCTCCACTTTAATATTCCATAGCTATTTAATACCTTTAACTATTAGAACATCACTTTTGCACTTCAAAAAATTTAGTCTTTTTTATCAAATTAACTAATTAAACGATAAAATTTCTAAACGAAACTTTCACACAATTATTTTATCATGATGTAAACATTAAAATAATAATAAAATAATAATTTTGACCTTGAATTTTTGGTCCAAAAACCACTGTTCTGATTTGACTAAAAACAGGCTGTTACAGTTTTCCCTAGAAGTCGCGACACAACCCTGTTGCTGTTGTGACACCAACTCCTATTGTAACAACTCGGTTTCCAGTGGTGTCGTAAAATACGGTTTTGGGACCTTGTTTCTATAAATCAAGTCTGTAAATAATAACTAGAGATGTTTATGAAGTTACTATATTGATGAATTGAATTTTGGATAAGCAATTTAGCCGCAATTATAGTTAATTAAGACTAGAGACTAAATTATAAAAGTTTAATGACTATAGATTTGTAATTAGAAAAATACTTGGGGACTTAAATAACAATTATCTAAAGGATCAAAATGGCTAATAAACCAATTATGAATAGTTTATAGTGGATGATGATGTTGGAAGTCATTAACTTGGCTTAAAAATGATAAAATTTAATTAAGTTAGATTAATTAAGTTAACTAAAATTAATTAACAAATTAATAATAATACAAAAGCCAAAGCTTAGCGGAAGATGTTAACATTTTCTTCTCCAAGCTGTGAGAACTAAAGAAAATAAGAAAATAAGAAGGTTTTATATTTCAAGCATTCGACCATCCAATTTTATGTAAGTTTTTAGCCACTTTTATTTGATTTTTATGGAAATTGAATCATGGGAGCTTGATTTAGCCCATGTACCAATTTGTAAAATTGTTAAAGTTTTTAAAAACTAACTTTGTTGAGAATTGAATGGAATTGGTGTGAAATTGTTAGCAATTAAACTTAGTTTACGGAAAGGACTAAATTGTAAAGCTTAATTGTCAGTTTCATACATTAGGAAATTGAATAAAATGTAAAACTATTATAAAAATTGATACGAATAGAAATAGAAAGGCCCCTAATGAATTTTGGTGAAATCAGACTTTAATCTGAGGCCCAAAATTGAAAATTGTCTCAATTTTAGGGGCTAAATGTGTGTAAATTGGTATTTGGTTTTGAATTGGCTGGAAATTCATAATGCGTTATGTTTTGTAACTATTCATAGCTAACTTTGACGCGGAACCTTCGAGAGGGAAAGGAAAAGAGAGAGTTGCCTACGAGTGACACGAGACCACAATTTATACATTTACGATTTAGAGTCGTGTTAATTGACTCCATTTTCATGTTAATTGCATCTAAAAATATCAATGTGAGTACCTTGTGATAATATGAGAGATTGAATTAAGCATGATTGTAAAATGTTGAAATAGAGAACTAAAATGAATAAAATGCAAAATAGCATGAAATGTTGGAAATATGATATGTGTTATGAGATTGGGTGAAAATGTATTGAATGACATGAAGTATATGTGATATGTTAATAGATTGGATTGTGATGATGAATAGGCTTGGTAAATGGTAATTGTACTAAATTGTAAATGATGTTGCATAATGGTACCATATTAGTTGTTCGAGCTGTGTTGAATATAGTTAGAATGCCATAGGATTGGTTTGGGTATGAGATTATGTGTTGATGCATCATGATGCACTTCGTGTGCCAGTATGCACTATGCACTTTGTGCGCAAGGATGCGTCTTTTATATTGAATAGAGCCGTTGGGAATGAAAATACTAGTGCATTTATGTCACATGCAACAATAGGTATCGATACTATTAGCATTTAATGCAAAAGTTTAGTGATTGTTAGCCCTATTTACATCGATACTAATGGATATTTATCGATACCTGATAAAAAGGTATCGATACTTTATGTGTTTGTTCAAAAATCCTTTGAAGTCAGAATGCAAAACTCGTATCAATATTAACCAAGGTATCGCTAAAATTGTCTAGGTATCGATACTTGATTAAAAGTATCAATACTCAATGTGATTGCTTAAAAAAATTTCAAAGTCAGGACACAAAAACTGTATCAATAAAAAAGTATAGGTATTGATACTTTTTGTTTAGAGAGCAGTTTTTCACTTGAGTTAAAAAATTTCAATTGATTTTAAACTGTTCCATTTTATTTTAAAATTTTTCACTCGATTTAAAACTATTTCACTCAATTTTATAATTGGTTCACTTGAGTTAAAAATACTTGAAGTGTTTTGAACTTGTCCTAAAATATTTCTGTGTGTTTAAAGTATTCTCTAAAGTATTTGGAGACTTAAAAAGGTTTTTACTTTGAACTTCATCGATTTTTTGTCTAAAAACAATCTTTATTCAAAAAATATTTTTATTTGTTATATCAAAATAATTTATCAAATAAATCTTAATTTAACAAAAAACATAACAAAATAGCTTAATCAATTCAACATAGTCAGTCATCCATGCATTTTACAATTCTTTACTGTCACTTTTACTACTTTATTTCATACTCATCTTACCATTTTAAATGGCAAACATAAAGCCACACATGTAGCAACACTAACCCGTATCTGTCGCCGGAATAAGGTTACGAGGTATTACCAAAGTTTACAAAACATTTTCAGATATATCGAGTCAAACACTATTCATTTTTCAAAGTTTATCAATATATCCCTTGCATGGGCTCTCGATGCCTAAAACATGCATTAGAATTGAGTTAGGACTAAATCGAGATCATAGGGATTTTTTCTTTTTGGCAAGATTTTTAAAAGTTTTCTCACTTATAGGAATCACACACTCATGTTGACAAAATAAGGCTATTTTCCAAGTCCTATATCTCACCCATTTTCATCCAAAGCCTGCACAAAATATTTCTAATACCAACCAACCAACCAAATCAAACTTATTTTTTTATAGCATCTATGCTTAGTCTAATTTACTTATTCATACCAAATATATATATGTATAATCATACTTTACTTTTTAAACATATCAAAATTATGTCATCACTAGCCATACCAATGGCTAGTTTACATTTATCTATTTTAATACATACTTAAACTTTAATAGCCTATACATGCCATTATACCCAAAATAATATATATATTTTTTATACCAAAATGAACTTGAGGATAGTGTGATGTCACTCCGACCGTTTCCAACCTTCACGAGCTTCCGAGCTCTATAAAACAGAGAAAATAAAACCTAGTAAGCATTTAATGCTTAGTAAGTTCATGTAACTAGAAACTAACTTACCAAGTGTTTCCATTAAATTTAATCAAACATGCATGCATTCAAGCAAATAATTCATTATTCTATCACATACAACTTCATCGTCAAAGTTAGTCAAGCAATTACACATAATATCATCACATAAATGAGCTCATCATATAATAATTTATACTTGCTTATAATTCCATACCACATGTACATTTTCAAGAGAAATTCATTCAAACCCATTAACCATTTCCAAGTTTTTGCATGTTGAATTTATCGGAATATTGATAGATACTTTCGTATAGTACATTTAAAGTACGTAACTCTCGAGCTACCCCTTTTAAATCATTTGGGCAATTTGTATGCTTCGATGCTCACACAGAGCTATGTTAGTCCACAATATATGTGGAATACTACCAATCCTCGATGCTCACACAGAGCTACGGTAGTCTGCAACTTATGCGAAATACTACCAATCCTCGATGCTCACACAGAGCTACAGTAGTCCGCAACTTATGCAGAATACTACCAATCACTATGCTCATGGAACTTTATCTCATAATGCCTGAGAGACTTATCAAGATTACTCATCTGAGCTAAATCCTGTCTGCAACACATGCAGAATCACCATTATAATATTCCATCAAATTTCCTTCATTCAACCAGGACTTATCTCTTTTATCAAGTCATATTGAACTCACGATCATATTTTATATATTAAATATTCAATTAACATTCATATCACATAATCATACAATCCAAACCTTTCAAGAATCAATATTAAGTTACACGAACTTATCTCGATACTTGTTTGTATACAAAAGTCTTGTAACACCCTAAACTCGGCTGGACGTTATGGCCGAATCTGACGATGTCACATGATAGTGCTTTTAGAAATCATAACTGTGTTAAAACCATTTTTAGGTATATTCGATTATCATCAAAACGTGTCGTGTATTTGTTCATTATCCATTCTCAAAACTTTATACGT
Source organism: Gossypium australe (assembly GCA_005393395.2). Classification (NCBI taxonomy): domain Eukaryota; kingdom Viridiplantae; phylum Streptophyta; class Magnoliopsida; order Malvales; family Malvaceae; genus Gossypium; species Gossypium australe. The sequence goes on along the minus strand of CM016618.1, from coordinate 13,784,186 downwards.
TACGGAAGCTTTTAAAACGATTTGCAAGGTGGTATGCATTTTGATAAAACCTTTGGTTCTTTTGAAAACTCACATTTGTCCTATTGCTAGCAGTTTATAAAACAATAATCCCACATTTTAAACAAAAACCCAAATGGCCTTATTACATAAAATTACCCCAAATATAACCAAATCATAATTAAAAATAAACCGTAAACAAGTGTCCAGAACCATGGCCACCATCGAGTCCTCCGCCGCACCGTTTCGTCTACTATTGGGGATTACCTGAACAGATTAAACAGAAAAGGGGTGAGTTTTTGCAAACTCAGTGTGTAATCCCCACCAAAAACATACACATAGCACAATATCAAAATTCAGTCATAAATTCACAGTTCGGGTCTGAGCCCATTACAGAAACGGTGTGGACCTTCGCCCACTCAGATACAGATGCAGACATATTGCAGGGCCTTAGCCCATCTCAGACAGAACATGCAGAAACAGAGTCTTACCCACCAGCCTCTACTCACCAACTTCGTCCAGCCCTACACACCATGTGGGGATAAAATCAACCCACCCAGCCCTACACACCATGATGTACCGAATACGACACATAATCAGAAATTTGCAACTGAGCTGCCAGATAACTAGCTTCAGAGCCTTTCAGATACTTCTTCCAATCATAATCAACCCCACCCCAATGCAATGCAATATACATAAAATGTCATGCTAATATGCAGATAGTAGTTCATATATTCAGATTAGCATACATTCTTTGTATAGAAATAATACAGTCAGATCATTTATTTAGGGGTCTAAACATTGCTTACCGACCCTACAGTAGGTCCACAGTCGACTTGGGTGACTCGTGCAACCTTATAGAGTTTTCAAAAAAATGGGCTTACATGCCTATGTGGCCTACCCGTGTGGGCCCACACGCCCTTGTGGCCCACACGGCCCGAATTGACCTTGGCAGTATGGATCACACAGCCTGGCCCAGAATCCCACACTGCCCAATTGGTCGAGCATGTGTGTCGCACATGGCCTTGCTCAGTGATGGGCTCAAAACTAACTAATATTTCGACAACGACAAGCGCACCTATCGAATAGTAGTGTAGCTTTGATGAGTCCAGAATATCGTATCCTCAAGGACTAAAATTACTAGTAATAACTATCTTTTTATTATTTAGTCTAATAATTAAGGGGGTTTGTTTTAATCTAAAATTTAACTAACTAATTAACTACGAACACGACAGAGAGTTAAAGAAATAATCGAATAAACCAATGGTAAAGACAATACCCAAGGAAGAATCCATCTAAACTTCACTTATTATTCTGACTCCGAATTAAACAATTTATTCACTTGCCTTGATCCGTAGAAATCCCTAAATTATGTTAATATCTCTTTCGAAACTAAGAACAACTGACTCTAGGTTGATTAATTAAAATCTCTTTCTAATTAAAACCTCTATCGTCGCATTAACTCGATCTATGGATTCCCTTATTAGATTTGACACTAATCCAGCAGATTTATGTCGTCCTATTTCTAGGGTTGCAATCAACTCCGTTTAATTACGCTAGATTTTCTCTTAAACAGGGACTTTTGCTCCACTAAATAAGCACATTAGACTTGAATCAATATCCTGAAAATATTAAATCAAGAGCTAAAAAGCATAATTAAGAACAAGAACAAGTATTTATCACGTAATTCAGATAATTAAATAATAAGATTCATTTAGATTTCATCCTCCCTAGGTATCTAGGGAGTTTAGTTCATAACGTATGAGGAAAACATCTTAGAATTAAGAAAACAACAAGACATAAAGAACCTAAAAACTTCTAAAGAACTTGATGGAGATATTCAATCTTGGAGTGAATCCACTTCTGAGATGATTCCGATGGCTTCCTTCGAGTAATTACTTCAATCTACTCTGCATGTTCCCCTAGGACTTCCTCTGCAGTGTATTTATAGACTTTAGAAGGCTCAAAAACCCTAAAAATTGGCTTTTTTCGCTTGAAAACAAAGCAAGGTGCGACAGGGACACGGGCGTATGCTCAGTCCATGTGAGGGTGCTCAGGCTATGTGAAATTTTGAGTGGCTCGGGATTGACACGGGCTATCACACAGGTGTGTGTCCAGCCTGTATGGTTCACACGAGCATGTGCCCTGCTCATGTGGTTCTGGCTTGGCCGTGTGGATCCTTAAGATGGCCCATTTTGCCCGGTTTTAGCCCCTTTTTTGTTCCTTTCGCTTCCCTATGCTATCTTAAGTATAGAAATACAAATTTAAAGGATCAGGAGCATCGAATTCACCAAATTATATAAATAAACATCCAAAAACACGCTATGCGTGGAATTAAAATGTGTTACTTTTATGGTTTATCAAATATCCCCACACTTAAGCGTTTGCTTGTCCTCAAGCAAAATCCTCAACTCACAATTAAAATTAAACTTCCTTAATTCATAATTCTTATCAATAATGTCTTATCATAATTCACAAATAATTCATACATTGATAATTTAACTAAAAGAGTCCTAAAAATTCAAACAATCCAAGTCATAAATTTTTATAGCATGAAAACATAGTTGTTTCCCCTTATCTAAATAATTACCTTTGATTCAAAACCGACAAGAATTGAAATCCTCACTAAAGATTCTCTCAAATCACTCAACGTGTTTAAGGTTCAAATTAAAAACTCAAAAGTCAAACATGAAAAGTTATTACCATAGGTTTGCATGAAAATCAAATCTCCACCACTATAAAATGAGATGATACACAAACCAAAAGGTCTTAAAAAGGGTTGTAACGGGGCTTGGGTTAAAGGTGTGGATAAAGGCTGAATTAGAGGGTTAGAATCGAGATCGAATTGACAATTTACCTAACTAGAAAAATGAACTAATACTGAATAATTACATCAATTGAAAACTTATCACTAATAACACGAGCTTCTTCTCTAAATGTAAAATTAACCGTTTAAGCTTAAATAACATAGAACTAATAATGAATATATATTTCCAACTTTTTTTTCATGTACAATAATAAGAAAGAATTTAACAATTGAAATAAAGAATATAGTTAGGTAACAGACCAAATCAAATCTCGACAAAAAAAATAGGGTTAATACAATAGGAAAAATTCTCAATGAATCAAAAAGAATAAGTTTTGGGTTAATATTAAGGGTGGATCAAGAAACGGTTGATTAGGCTCAAAGGGGTTCACTAAGGGTTAATTATGAAGGTAGGCTTTTAATGGAATAAATGGGTTAAAACCTAGGTGCCTTTATCATATCAGTATATCAAATCAAAGGTGTGGTCTCAACATGCATAATCGAAGCAAGTTCTAGAATAACAAATCAATATTGACACCCTCATAACCAATAATAAAGTAAGCAAGAAAAGTGTGTGCTCTAAAGGCTCAAAATCTCACAAAAAATTATGGTTTTTGATGTCATCCTTGTAAATTTCAAACTTCAAAGTGATATATAAATTTAGGGAAACGACCTAACAAATTTTAATTCTGAAAATAGAGTTATCATGCTTGATTCTCTAATGTCTTAAAGTTTAAACCATCAATGCACAATTACCTATGACTTAATCCCAGACATATCAATAAAAATCATAAGTCAATAGAAGTTTCATTCTAATGGTAATATGAGAAAATTACTTAAGAACAAGATATAATTCAGGGATTTTTCTTATAATGCTATAATTAACCTCCCCACACTTAAGATGTACATTGTCTGCAATGTACCAAAACAGATAATGACAATATAAGAAGAAAATCATAAGAGAGGCAGAGAAGTGAAACTTCCTAAATTTTGGATGAAATCCGTTGAATAGTTGACGCGGAATTGTAGATATAACAAAGTGAAGTGCATAATTCTGAGAAACTAATTAGAAAACAAACACAACTGTGGAAGACGATTAAGGGATTACTCGATTAGGAATAATTATAAAAGCTAAAATATAGTTTAGAACATAAAAGATAAGTCTTTGAAAATATGATAAGAAACATTAAAGAAAATAGACTAAAAATAAAAATAAAATAAAAAATAAAAATAAAAATCAATATAAAGATAAAATAAAATAAATGGACTCAAAGGTCCTCATCATCAGATGCGTCACGAGGTGGCAGTGTTGAAGGTGAAATATGGAGATGGTGGCAGATCTGTTACAAGGTGGCCTCGAGACTGTTGAACCGCTGGTAGCACTGCTGCTCGAAGCGAGTGAGTCACTCAGATATGTCATTCAAAGTAGTAGCAGAAGAAGGAGGTCGATGACTCGGAGGTGAAGGGTGGGGTGGATCCTCGTGAGGGAGAGGAACATCCTCAGTGATGTCCACGAGATCATCCTGATCATCAGAATGAGACAATCGGTACTAGGGAGGATCGAATCCATGCCGCCTCTCGATCATCCTCATGTGAAGCATGCTCGAGATGCCCTGAGGGGACATCTGGCCAATAAGCGTGAACGTGGAGGACTGCTCCGGTGTGTCAAGCGAGGTGAGTCACGTAAGGGCCTAGGCAGATAGGGCCCTTCCTATGGCAGTCAGTCTAATGGTGGAAAGATAAAGCAAGGAAGTACGCCAAGTCGATGATATGGCCGTGGGCCATGCTCCATAAGTAGTAGGCATTGTGTGTGCTCACGACACCAATGCTCTCTCTCCGACCTGTCAATGTGTAAGCGAGGAGTGCGTGAATATACCTTAGGGCAGGAAAGAGAGAAGCCGCCTTCGAGGGACTAGGATCATAGGTCGCCACGCCACCCGTGATATCGTCCTAGCAACGCGAGGGTGAGTAATGAATATGGCAATGTAGCTGAAGAAAGTCATCGGCGCTCATGAACTCCTCCGTATAAAGTCCCAAGGCAGCACCGAATTTTGGAATGCTCATGTGGCACACCAAACTGCCAAGGCAAAATATGATGGTGCCAAGCTCGTCATGGACTGACATGACACTCTGAAGGTAGAACTTTGAGCAAAACTCCAAGGTGATCTCCATATAAGTGGGCTAGACGATACTGAAGAACCAATCTTATGGTGCTGTGATGATGAAGGTGAGGTTGCTCCAACGCGGCCCAATCAATGCAGCGACCCAAACCTAGGGGTCATACTCGAAGGAGCTAAAATAGGCCCTCCGGTGGGCCCACGGTGAATCTGAGGTAAGGGTGGAGCACTTTAGCGGAAGCGCTCGAGGAAGTCGCGTCGAGACCCTTCCACTTTTTTGAAGCGAGAACGGCGACCTTGGTCTTGCCTCATGTATTCGTCATGATGTTCCTGAAAAAGTGAAAGAGGTTCATCAACAACTAGATAAATCATTACCAAATTTACAAATAAAAGCAAAGTCTAGGTTGTCTTAAATAGGAAAGTATGCCTAAACAATGTGTATTAATATCCTAGTATGCAAAAATTAGAAAGGAAGTCATCATGACAAAAATAAATCAACTAACTAATTCTCAACTAGAAGGCAAATTTAAATAATCTAAAATAAAGAAGAATAAGAAATAAAAAGCAATTCATAGATAAACAATACGGAATGTGGAGAACAATTAATCAAGATTAATAAAATTAGTGAGAAGGCAATCCAATTAAAGAATAAGTATCATCTTAAGCAAAACTATAATCAAGAAATATAACTATCACTAATCTGAGTAGAAAGAGACAATAGACTAATCAAAAACTAAAGAAATAAGGATATTAAGAAAAAAGAATATAGAAATAAATCAGAAAATAAATAATGAATGAATAAACAAATAACTAAATAATAATAAATAATATAGAAAATAAGATACTGGGCAACAAGGGAGAAGAAGAACCGACGGTGGCCAAGGGCGACGTGACTGGTGGTTAACGGCGAATGGGGGTTTGGTCGGATGGAGAGCTAGGGGCTAGGGGTCAGGTTTGTAGTGTGTGTGCAAGGGAGGGTGTGGCAGTGGTGCAAATAAAAGGGAAAGGAAAGGGGGAAAGAAAAGGAAAGAAGAAAAGGGGAAAGAAAAGGGAATGAGGGTTTTTGGGTTGGGGAAGAAAGGACGTCAAAGCAATAGGGAGGGGGAGATCAATGGTGGCCAGAAGTGGGAGGGGGAGGTTGCGGCGGCTAGGGTTTGGGGGGTTATGGATGAAGAAGGAAGAAGAAAAGAAAAAGAAAACATTGTTTAAATAAGTGACACTATCATGTAACGACCCGTGTTGGGCCACACGGTCGTGTCATACGCCCGTATGATAGAGTCCATAGCCCGTGTTCATCACGAATTGCAAAGGTTTAGTTTTCACACGGCCTTGGACACGCCCGTGTGTCCACGCCGTGTAGTCCACATGACCGTATCGCACGACTGTGTGTGAAGTCCTTCGCATCTCCCACTCCCGTGTAGATTTTGACACACCCGTGTGACCTAACACACGGCCGTGTGTAATGCCCGTGGAGCCTCCTGACTTGTTTTAAATTTTGAATTTTGAAAAATTAGGCTCCAATTTTCACACGGCCTTGGACACGCCCATGTGTCCAAGCCGTGTGGTCCACATAGCCATGTCGCACGCCCGTGTGGACTATATTTAAGACGTGTCTCTGTCGATTTTTGGGATTTTAAGCCAAGTCGTGTAGCCCTCTGTTGATTTCTTTAAATTTTAGAAAATAAGTCCTAGGATCCACAAGGTCAAGGACACGCCCGTGTGTCCAGGCCTTGTGGTTTTAAAACATAATTTTTTTTTATTATTGTTGAAAATATTAATATAATTAGTAATTTAGGCATGTTAATGCTCGGGTTGCCTCATGCGAAGCGCTTGTTTAGAGTTTAAGCTCGACTTACTTCATTTTTGTTAGTTACGATGGTTCATGGAGTTGAAACTCCTCTCTCTCGCTATCAATTTTGTCAACATACGGTTTGAGTCAAGTGATATTTACCTTAAAAGTGCCAAAATTAGAGTGAGTTACCTCGACCGCTCCATATGGAAAGACCTTGAGTACCATAAAAGGAGTTGCTCTGTTTGTATTTAGCTCAGATGTGGTTATTCGAGGATCTGTTTCATCTAATAGTACCTAGTCCCCAACCTTGAAGTAGTTTGTTTCACCTTTAAGCTCGTCATGGAGTTGCCTCGGTTTTGCTTCGAGTGTTCTTGGTTTCTCCTTGGCATGTGTCCTCCATTCGTCTAGTTCCTCGATCTGAAGCCTTCGCTCTTCATGAGTTATTTTATTGTTGGCACGAGAACTAGGACTTGGCTCATTTGTGTTTTTTCGAGGTGCTTCCTGAAAATAGGGTTGGACCAAATGGTTATCAATAGAATTTATGTACTCACTTTCATTACTCGATGTCCTAACCGAGTCACGAGCTTGAAGAGTGATCCTTTTTTCACCTGCACGAAGTGTGAGCTCACCTGTACCAACATCGATAATAGTATTGGCAGTTGCTAAAAAGGGTCGTCCTAAGATTAAAGGGGCGTCACTGTCCTCATCCATGTCTAGAACAACAAAGTCAACTGGGAATATAAATTTGTCAATTTTTACCAACACATCCTCAACAATTCCCCTAGGGATCCTAATAGTTTTATCTGCTAGTTGAATGCTCATCCTAGTTTGTTTAGGTTTCCCAAGACCTAGTTGCTTGAACATTTTATAGGGCATGATGTTAATACTTGCCACTAAATCAGCCAAAGCATTATTAACATCTTGACTACCAATTAAACAAGGAATAGTAAAAGTCCCTGGATCCTTTAATTTGTTGGGTAGTTTATTTTGTAAAATGGCTGAGCAACTGCGTTTAACTCTACATGTGACGCATCATCTAACTTTCGCTTGTTTGCTCGAAGCTCCTTTAAAAATGGCTGAGTTGGGCATCTGCAAAAGAGTTTAAGAAATTTACTAAATTGCTCATTAGAATGGTATTTTTTTGTCGCGTTAGGATATGGTACACGAGCTATATGCTCTTTATTTACCTGTTTCTATGCACTGTGACTTACCCCAACCTTACCTGTACTTACCAAAGGTTCTTGCCTCCGTTCAGATTCAGATTCTGCTAATCCCTCTTCGTCGTGCACGGTGATGGCATCGAGTTGCTCTCTTGGGTTAGGTTTAGTATTGCTTGGCAAGCTACCTTGTGGTCGTTATGAGATCAGTTTAGTAAGCTGTCCTATTTGAGTCTCGAGCCCTTGAGTCGATACCTACTGATTTTTTAGTGATGTTTCAGTGTTTTGAAAACAGGTTTCAGACACCAAGATGAATTTTGTTAGCATCTCCTTAAGGTTCAGCTTTGGTAAGGTTGTTGTTGAAAGCCTAGAGGGGGTTGTTGTCTCTGATTTCCTTGAGCACCCCATGAGAAATTGGGATGGTTCCTCCAACCTGGATTGTAAGTGTTACTATAAGGATTATTCTGAGGTCTAGAATTGTTACCCATATAGTGAACTTGCTCATTCTCAATGCCCGGGTTGTAGGATGGATATTCTGTGGTGTGCATCCCTCCTCCATTTGTGTCGCATTGCATCACTGGATGTACGTACGTAGAAACACATAAACCATCAATCTTTTTGTTTAAGAGCTCTACCTGGTTTGATAGCATGGTGACTGCGTCGAGGTTAAAAATGCCAGGGGCTTTTGTTGGCTTCGTTCTCATTACTTTCCACTCATAGTTATTTAGTGACATCTCCTCTATAAACTCAAAAGTCGCTTCAGGAGTTTTGTTATTAAGGGTTCCACCTACGACTGCATCAATCAGTTGTCTAGTTGAGGGGTTCAAACCGTTGTAAAAGGTTTGAACATGTAGCCATAAAGGTAACCCATACTGAGGGCACCTTCTCAACAAGTCCTGATACCTCTCCCATGCATCATACAGAGTTTCTAAATCCATCTGCACAAGAGAAAAGATATCATTCCTCAACTTTTCCGTTTTAGCCGGCGAAAAATATTTCTTTTCGGTCATTTGTTCCCAAGTAGTGATAGAACCTCATGGTAACGAGCTCAACCACTGTTTAGCTTTGTTTCTTAACGAAAAAGGAATAACCGAAGGCAAATGGCATCGTCAGAAACGCCATTGATTTTAAACGTGTCGCAAAACTCTAAGAAGTTGGCCAAATGAGTATTTGGGTCCTCATCCTATAAACCGTCGAACTAAACACACTGTTGGATCATCTGTATGGTGTTTGGCTTCATCTCGAAGTTATTTGCAGCAACAGCAGGCCTTACAATACTCAATTCAGCCCTAGTCAAATTAGGCTTAGCATAGTCGTACATTGTATGAGGAGCAAGATTTGCGGCAACTACCGGAGGTAGCGGATTATTATCAGCCATCTCCTTGGCAGTATTAGTATCGTCCTCTTGCTCTTCCTCTATATACTGTAGACTTTGCCTTATCTCTTTACGGTTTCTGCGAGTGGTACTCTTTATCTCACTGTCAAAAAGTAATGGTCCTGACGGGTTTCTTCTAGTCATAAACTAAAATTACCTGCCAGTAGCAAATAAAGGAAAAATAAGTAAATTTAAAATAAAAACAAAAATAATTTGCAATAAAAATAAAAATGACTAAAGTAATAAAAATTAAGCGTTCCTAATATTTTAATCCCCGGCAACGGCGCCAAAAACTTGATGGGCTTGAAACTAACTAATTAACTACGAACACGACAGAGAGCGAAAGAAATAATCGAATAAACCAATGGTAAAGACAATACCCAAGGAAGAATCCACCTAGACTTCACTTATTATTTGACTCCGAATTAAAAGATTTATTCACTTGCCTTGATCCATAGAAATCCCTAAATTATGTTAATATCTCTTTCGAGACTAAGAACAACTGACTCTAGGTTGATTAATTGAAATATCTTTCTAATTAAAACCCCTATCGTCGTATTAACTCGATCTATGGATTCCCTTATTAGATTTGACTCTAATTCGGCAGATTTATGTGGTCCTATTTCTAGGGTTGCAATCAACTATGCTTAATTATGCTAGATAACCTCTTAAACAGGGACTTTTGCTCCATTGAATAAGCATATTAGACTTGAATCAATATCTTGAAAATATAAAATCAAGAGTTAAAAAGCATAATTAAGAACAAGAACAAGTATTTATCACGTAATTCAGATAATTAAATAATAAGATTCATCTAGGTTTCATCCTCCCTAGGTATCTATGGAGTTTAGTTCATAACGTATGAGGAAAACATCTTAGAATTAAGAAAACAACAAGACATAAACAACCCAAAAACTTCTAAAGAACTTGATGAAGATATTCAATCTTGGAGTGAATCCGCTTCTGAGATGATTCCGAGGGCTTCCTTCGAGTAATTACTTCGATCCACTCTACATGTTGCCCTAGGTCTTCCTCTGGCGTGTATTTATAGACTTTAGAAAAGGCTTAGAAACCCTAAAAATTGGCTTTTTCGCGTGAAAACAAAGCAGGGTGCGACAGGTACACGGGCGTGTGCTCAGCCCATTTGAGGATGCTTAGGCTATGTGAAATTTTGAGTGGCTCGCGATCGACACGGGCTGTCACACAGGCGTGTGTCCAGCCCGTGTGGTTCACATGGGCATGTGCCCTTCCCGTGTGGTTTTGGCTTGGCCGTGTGGATCCTTAAGATGGCCCGTTTTGTCCAGTTTTGGCCCGTTTTCCGCTTCTTTAGCTTCCCTATGCTCTCCTAAGTATAGAAATAAAAATTTAAAGGATTAGGAGCATCAAATTCACCAAATATAAATAAACATCCAAAAACACGCTAAGCGTGGGATTAAAATGCGTTACTTTTATGGTTTATCACTCAGCCATCACACGGCTGTGTTGCGCACGCACGGCCTGGCTCGTTGTTCACACGGCCGTATGGTGACTTATAGTTCTGCACACAGCCTACCACACGGGCGACCACTCCCCCGTGCAGCTTCAACAGTAAGGTTTTGGGCCTTTGTTGAAACCTTGTTTTCTACATTTTCGGGTACACACCTGGTTTCAGTTGAAGGTAAGAAGAACCCTAAGCCTTCTCAAACTTATATTTGCCCAAAACTACTTAGTTAATCATTTAATTGCCGAATTAAAACCAATCCCAAACACATTACCTAGACAAGGAACAAATAAAACTTACCGCTAACGATTCCAATTCAGTTCGTTAGTGAAGCAGTATGAAAAGAGTCTTGACCACAAAGACTTGATGCTGCCAAGACATCAGAATAAATACCCCAATCAAAGTTCAGCCTCATAAATCACAATCCACAAGAACTACTTACCGAAGTTATTCAGAGAAACGCCACATATAGGGGAGGAAGTACGATTGCCATGCAAAACGGAAGCAAAAAGAAAGCAAAAAGGATGGGTAAGGAGAAAGGAGAATTTCGGCTGGAAAGGGAAGAATAATGGTATTTTCGGCAGAGAGGAATTTTGGAAAACACAACTGCTCAGGAATTCTGATCCTTTCCGAATTTCCCTCCCACTAATTCTATTCACAAACCACCACTCAGCTTTTGACACCAACTCAAACTCTTCGTCACCAATTCCAGCAAAAATAATCTCTCCTTGCCTAAGTAGAGATTTGAACTCACAAGCTCTCACCCATCAACACTCCACCTAACCACTAGACCAATAGGCCCATTCTGTTAATTACTCACACACTTAAATTTATAAGCATATTAACCAGAGCTTGGGCTTTATTCATAAAAATACCAAAATTCACCCAAGTTGAGACTTGAACTTGGGACCTCCCGCACATACCCAACACCCATAAACACTGAAGCAGACACTCATTCATGCCAAAATTACAAAAGTCGAAATTAAGCAAAAACCGGGGAGTTACAAGTCTACTAATCCGGGACTTTTTCCTTTCCTCGATCTAGCTTCGTATTTGAGTTTTTCGGATCTAAATAAATAATTCTAATCGTTAATTTAATACATTTCATATTCATTAGGACTCAATTTACACTCTAGGCAAAATTACTATTTTGCCCCTAAATTTTTCATTAATTCCAATTTTGTCCCTATGCTCGAAAAAGTAAAATTCATGCAATCTAATCCTTATTTCAAGCCTAGCCAAAATTCCCATATATTATTTACAGCACTTATGTTTCATAAAATTTAGAATTTTTCTTTGAAATTCACTAGTTTACAATTTAGTCCCTATTACACAAAACTTTTAACTTATTCTTCAATTTAATCATTTACTCAATTCTAACTTGAAATTCTATAAATTCAACCCCTAATTCATCAATTAATTCAACATAAACCATGTCCCAAAATCTACTAACTTTCAAAATTTCAACATATACTAAGTAGTATTTTGTTCTATGATCATAAAAACTCAAAAATTACAAGAAAATGAGTTAAATTGACTTACCAATTTGAGTTTGAAACCTTTAAAATCCCTAATTTTTTTTTCTTTCTCCTTTCTTTCCTTCTTTTTCATTCTCAATTCTATTTTTGTTTCTTTCTATTCTTTTCCTTTAGTTTGTTTATATATATATATAATAATATATTATAATAATATAATAATATACTTTATAATTAATAACTGTTATATATACACGTTTTAAACTAAAAAATATTATAATAATATATGCTATAATTAATATACTTTAGTTTTTTTCTTGAATCTATAATTAAACTTTTACCTCTATTACAATTTAATCCTTTTACCTAATTTTTTTTAATTCAAGCAAATTCACTTAACAAAAACCTAATTAACTACACAACTAACTTCATAAATATTTATTAAAAATATTTATGAATCCGGTTTAGCGGAACGAAGTCCCAGAAATGCATTTTTAATCAATTAACTACAAAACCAATAAAATTTTCTTATCAAAATTTTCATGCCACCTTTCTATCATAATATAGACCATGCCATAATATTAAAATAAAATTTTCTTTTTAGCTCAGATTTGTGGTCACGAAACTACTATTCCAATTTCACTGAAATTGGGTCGTTACCGTTACAACACAAGTTACCAAAACATACATCTACATTTATGAATATTAGCACTTCATAATTCAAACATTAATCAAGTTCAAAACAAACTATCCATCCAATGTAAACTTATATATTAACACCTATGTACATGCCACATAATCAGAGTATAAAACGATCAAAAAAAATATCGAGTCAATGGTAGGATAGTGTGATCTTCAAACTGATCCGATCAACAAGTTCTACAAATCGACAATCTATAAGAAAATGAAAAGTAACGAGTAAACGTATCAAATGCTTAGTAACTTCATAGGTATGTAGAGAGAAAAACTTAACTCTATTTACAATTAAACATATTAAACTATTTATTTTGATAATTTTTTCCTAACATAGCAAATCACAACAACAAGGTGAGCTTCATTATATAACCAATCATATAATGTGCCGATTTTATAACATGTTAATACATATCATCTAAGTAACCATATCAATCTCATGTTATTCGTAGATAAAGTATTAATACATGTATATCAAAGATTTATATTCCAATCATTCATTCATACTGCATAGAACATCAATTACATTTTGTAACATTTTAATTCTCATTCATGCTATCAATATTACTTGATGAAACTCAATAAATGAACTTGAATGCATTGGTACTAATCACATCTGATGCTTGTTCGAGTTGAACATATATTCATGTCAGGTTATCCCTCCGAGCTAAACCTTTGTAACGACATATCTAATATCTTGGCCAAAGCTGAAAATATGCATGTTAGGTTACTCGTTTGGGCTAAACCTTTGAAACGACATCAGGCTACTTGTCCAAACTAAACTTGTTTTACATGTATATTCGAGTCTACAACAAATCATGGATCTCAGTAATCATCAGTATTAACCATGTGTTCATGTGTACAAGACATTTACAAAGTTTTGTCAAGGCAATTTTGACGTATAAGTTCATTTATGTTTCTTTACAATTTGGTACAAACCTCATCTTTTGTACCAAATCATAAATTCAAATTTCAATTAAACATACATATATTTAAAATTTAAAATAGATGACAATATAAATACAATACACCATATGAACTTACCTGATTAAATCAATAGACAATTTGAATTGCAGGGACTATTCGATAATTTTACCATTTCTCTAATTATCATTGACTTGGTTCAATTCTTGATCTAAATGATAATAAATTTAATTTATCAATTCCAAATACCTTATATCATCCTCTTATATGCATATGACTGTTCAATTTCATTTTTTTGAATGTTCCATAAATTTAGCATTTTATTCAATTCAGTCCCTAAAACCAAAATTGCTATAACTTTCAAATTTGAGCCTCAATTTTGAAATCGATCTCAATTTCATTCTTCTACAGCTCTCTAATATCTATAATTATAGAAATTTAACATCAATTTTGAATTCTTTACACTTTAATCCCTATGTTCAAACTAACAACATTCACTTTACAAATTAGTTCTTTTTCATGCCTAGGTTTAAAATCTAACAAATTAACACCGACTTCATTAAGCATTCAACAATGGAAAATTTATAAAACTTTAACATTTTTACAAATTGGTACATAGACTAACTAAATCAAGCTCTCGAGACCCCAAAAATGTAAAAAGTACAAGAAAATGGGGTTCTAAAACCTTTGTTTCTGACACCACTGATAAACGAGCTGTTACAGGTAAAGTCGTCATGATTTTACTGGAATTAGGATTGGATTGAGAAAATTATTTAATTGGGAAATTAATTTATTTTAGGAAATAGAAAAATAAATATCGGGTTGGATTGAATTATAAAGTATTAGGTTAAAAGTTTAGGAATTACTTATAATTGGACCCGAAATGGGAGAGGCCTAAAAGCCCCTCATGTTTAAAAAAGGGACAATAGACCCTAGTTTGTTTAACTAGGGTTGGCGCCCCACCTACTCCTAGTTAGACTAGGATTTCATTATTCTATTGAAATAGACTTCTACAATTCAACAAGGGTTTTACTTCTTCTCCCTATGAATAAATGACATTGATAGGGCTAAATATACAACTTTGAAATATTGTTATTCTATCCGAAAATAGTGAGAGTTTATTCGCTAAGTATTAATTCAATTTTCCGGAACTACAATTCTACATGTTTCTATTGAGAAAGATTTTTCTTTCACAATAAAAATAAAGAAAACTATTTCTGGTTCTTTGTTTGATTTGTGTTGTTTGAGCTCACAGTCGAAGTAATTCGTGATAGAGAGTAGCAGAGAAGGTAATTTTGTTGAAAGCCAAGAACGACAAGGATCTGTCTAGCCTAAAATACAAGTGCAATTTTGTTAAAAAGTTTATTGCTATAAATATCACAAATCGACTCAGTTTTCAAAATTATTATTTTCCGTTGTGTAAAAAAACTGTTTTCAAACTGAATTTTTTTCGAACAAGAATGAATCATAGTGATTTCATGGCATGCATATATAAATAAATCCCTCCCGATGATGCAGTGTATAGATCCTGTAATAGTAATAAAGGTTGAGTATCTTTGTACTCTTAATGAAGTCTGTAGCTTGTTTGAATAGGATGTAGAGTTACAGGAGCATCTCTGATAACCTTACCTATGTAAGTGTGGAATTAAGTCTGCTATGAGAATTAGGGCTTCTTCTCTGGAGTGCTCATTATAATCGTTATAAAGCACATGGTCATAATGTGCTGGCTTAGTAGGTCATTGAAAATTTGTGTGAGACATAATAATTTGTTTCCCCAAAGAAGCCTGTTCGAAACTTGGTTCACTATTGGTTTTGGAGCAGAGATTGTTGAAACACTAGGTACAAGTTCATGCCATTAGCTCTTGTATTATACATAGCTTTCTATCTTCACCTAAAGAATTAGTACTTAAATATTTTTATTAAATTAAGTGGGGAATTGTTAGAATATTTTAGTAAAAAAAAATGAAAACGTTATCATTAACTTTAAAGAATGTTTAGGAATCATTTATTAATATAAGTTTCATAAATATATATTTACTTCGAAACATTTGCTTTAAGTTAAATGTATCATTTAATTTTTATTTTTACCCTACCCTATAAAAAAAGAATTCAAGCAATTAGAAAAGAAAAATAAAACCCTTAAATTATTGTTGTATCTCTGCTATACCGCAAAACAATGAGCTTAATCTTTTTAATTTTTGGGACATTGGCATCTGTTACAGCAATGGATGGTTGATTATAGTCGAAAATATGAGAGCAAATTAGAAAATGAGAAGCGTCTTAACATATTCAAAGAGAACTTAGAATATATTAAGAGTTTTAACAATGGTGGAAATAGAAGTTTTAAGTTAGGTCTCACTGAATTTGCAGACATGACGCAAGATGAATTCATTGCAACTCACACTGGATACAAGATGCAGGACAATTCCACGATGTCAAAATCAACATCTTTTTGTATGAAAACTTTTCAAATGTTTTGACGAACTTCGATTGGAGGGATCAAGATGAAGTCACTCCTATTAAGAATCAAGGTCAATGTAGTAAGTACAATTATACACAAAAACATTTGATTGAGATAATGTCACAAATTAACTATACACAAATTCAATATGAAAAATGATTAAAAAGACATTCTCTTCTTATTAGATCAAGCACTTCAAAACTTTTCATATTTTGTTGAAATATAAAATACTTTCAACCCATTGCTTTTTTAAAAAGGAAATACTATCAACCCTTAATTATATTTTGGAACTAATTAATGTTAGTATATACTTAACAAAGGGTTCTTTTTCATTTACCTTTGCAGGATGTTGTTGGGAATTTTCAGCAGTGGCAGCCATTGAAGGGATAATTAAAATAAGAACTGGTAACTTAATCTCATTATCCGAGCAATAACTATTGGATTGCAGCAGAAACTAAGGTTGCTCAGTTGGCGGACAGATGACGGATGCTTTCGAATACATTATCAAAAACCATGGAATAACCACCGAAGAAAGCTACACATATCAAGAAATGCAAGGAACTTGCAACACTGGTAAACAGAAAAACAAAGCCGCCACCATCATCAACCATGAAACATTGCCCGCAAATGATGAAGAAGCGATGCTTCAGGCCGTCACAAATCAACCTGTGTCCGTTGCAATCGATGGAAGTGGACTAGCCTTTCAGTTTTTCAAGGTGGTGTGTTTAATGGAGATTGTGGCAATTCTCTCACTCATGCAGTCAGTATTGTTGGATATGGGACTAGTGAAGAAAGTTTAAACTATTGGCTGGTTAAGAATTCATGGGGAGAAACTTGGGGTGAAAAGGGATATTTTAGGATTGAAAGGGGTGTGAATAAATGTGGTATCGCCATGAAAGCTTCTTAGCTGCATAAGTTGATACTAGATCATGATACATCTATGGAATGAAACTTTAGTTGAATCATAGAGCATAAATGTATAAAGTTAAAGACATATTAGTTCAAGTCTTGTGCGTATATTTTTCTATTTTTATATAAATGATATACAATGACAAAAACACCTTTAAAATAATACAATTTTTTGATAGAGTAGGGATATTTTTTTTTCTAACTGTATTATATACATATAATTATGGCCACTTCTTTAGTTTTTGGACTAAAATAAAAAGATAGTTGTATTATTATGGTTGTTTAAAATTTTGGAATTTGCTTTGGTTTTAAGTTCCTACTTCCTATGGTATTATATCCGGGTTTTAAAAAAAAAATTCTATTAACTAATTTCGTCAAAATTTCTTAAATTATGTTACAAAATCTTTATATGCAAAAAGGATAAATAAAAACAATTACAATCAATGTGGAGTTGCTTGCGCTCTTTGTTCTTCTTAATAAGTAATTTTTGGATAATCAATGTGAGTGTTTATTAGAATTTGTATTCCATCACCTTGACAATGCAGTCCATATTTTTTTTCACCAATACAAATACTTAATCTAAAAAAGATAGTGTGTTAATTGATTTTCTAACTTTTTATATATTTCGATATCTTTCTACTAAATTTATGTTGTTCCACGATATAGGAGTTTGATATTATGACAATTAGAAAAAATATAACAAAAGGAAAATTTTAAAATAATGGATACTATATCGAACTGATTTTAAGTGTTGTCGAAAAATATAATTTCAAAACTTCATTTTTAAAAATCGAGTTCGTAAAGGTAAAAGAGAATATTTATGGAATCATTATGAAAATATATTGAAGATCAGTTAAGTAATTTAATTGTGAAAATAGTTAATCAAAGTTATGGATTAAATTGTAAAAATTCAATCGCTATAAGATTTTAATTTAGAAAATATTTGAGGACTTAAATAATAATTATCTAAAAGACCAATATTACTATTTAATCCATTTTTAAAATAATTTAGTGGTGGAATGATGTTGATTTCCACTTAGTCTGGTTTTTAATTAAAATATATATAAAAACATTAATCAAGTCAACTGAGACTGATTAATCTAATTAATTAAACTAATTAACCTTAATATATAAAGCAAATTAGTGAATGAAAAGATGACATTGTCATCTTCTTGCCCAAGCCATGAGCTACTAAAATAAAATATTTTTTCTTTGTCATTTGGCGATCCAAATTGAATAAAATAATTAAGTTGTTTTCTTCAAATTTTTATAGATTTATGATTATAGGAGCGTGATTTAGTTAACTCATGTATCAATTTGTCCAATCACTTAGTTTTTAACAAGTTGCCATTAGAGAGAAATTGATGAACTAAGCTTGAAATTGAAGAGATTAATAGATAGTGAGCTTAGATTGTGATAAGGACTAAATTAGAAACTAAATTAAACTTATTAAATAACTTTTTAACATTATGGGCTAAATTGAAAACTATCATGAAATTATGTTATAGATAGGAAGTATAAGGTCCCTAAGGAAAGAATGTGAAATCGGATTTTGATTCGATGTTAGATATTAAAAAATGCGAGTATCCTAGATATAGGGACTAAATTGAATAAAATGAAAATAATGTTTGGCTAAGTATTTGAATGTTAATTGGATGTAAACAATGTTGTTTCAATTATTGAATTATTGAACATAGTTAAAGATGACATTGGGCCGTTTCGAGAGAAGGGAAACACAAGAGTCGTAGACGAGTGACGGAAGCTTCGGTTTGTACTTTTAATATTCGAGTTCAATACATACATACATGCATACATACATACATACATGATTATTGTTTATTAACTATTAAGATTATATCATGGTATTGAATGTCTAGATTGTGAATTGATTTGAATATAATAGAAACGAGTATGATATGAATTGATTCGAATGTGATGGAATAGTATGTCAAAAACTGAATTGAGATGAACATATATATGATGTATGATTATGATGTGTATTTGTTTAGTGGTTACCCTACTGACTGTCTAAGGTAGAGTCAAGTTTAGTTGGCATGTCATAGGGTCATCAATATAATGATTGAAAACCATCGTTGTTGGGCCCATCTAGGATGGTAGATTATATAAACAACGAATGCCATCATTGTCGGGCCATCCAAGATGATAGAATATCGAAACAGTGAAAGCCATTGTTCTCGGGCTATATGAAATAGTAGAATATTGAAATAGTGAAAACCATCATTATTGGGCAATCCAGGATGGTAGAATTTGTAAATTGTGAAAACCATTGTTGTCGAGCCACCCAGGATGGTAAAATGTGTATATAGTGAAAACCATCGTTACTGGGGCCACCCGGGATAGTAGAATATATAGATAATGAAAGCTATCGTTGTCATCGATGTCAAGTAACTCAAGATGACAATAGTAAAATAAAGGCTATACAATGTTGATGAAATCGATATATCATGGATTCATACATATGAAAAATGCATATAGTTAGTAAAATGAGATTGTGCATAATTTTGACATTTGATACATGAATGGTAAATGAAATGGTTGAAACTTGACCATATATTGATTGCTTCTTTTATGTTAATGCCTTCATTTTTGTTGACTTGAATCATGAAATTACCATTGAGCTTTATCGCTCAACATACGATTTGTTTATTTCGAACGCAGGTATTAGTAGATCTTAAAGAATCGAGCCAATTCATATGGCTATCTTCATTATCAACTTATGAACCAAAATGACCAAAGTCCCTATACATGCCATATATTCCAAAACATAGATTCAAAAGTACCAAAACAATATCTTGATAGTGTGATGAAGTCTCCGACAATCCCAGAATCCGAGCTAGCTTTGAAATCACTATAAAACATGGAAAAATAAACAATGTAAGCTATAAAGCCTAGTAAGCTCGTATGAAAATAATATGCAAATCTCACCATTCATTTACATTTCAAATTAAATGACATAATATGCAACAATGCATTAATCACAAAGTTAACATGAAATTTAATCACATAATTGATCATAAGCTCACAACTTTCTTAGCCTCATTACTCGTATAGTTTTTTGTACATACCTATACCGATATGTATCTACTTTGTAACACCCCAAACTCGGCCTATGCGTTAAGACCAGACTTGGCATGCCACACAATTCGAACTTACGTCCAGTCATCAATGCTTTTAATGAAAACAATTTTTAAAAACGATTTTGAAGACGGAGTTTATCAAAAATCGAGATTTATTTGAAAACCATGATTTTGAAACATGAGAGTTTACAATTTGATTTTCAGAGAAATAATTGGTTAAAAACTTAAATAATTGGTTGAAATAAATTTATAAAAGAGTTTTCACGGAAATTTTACGAGTAAGTGATATTTAAGAAAAACCCTTTTTATACGTAAGTTTAAGAAAACATTTATAAGAATTAAACAGCCCCATTTAAGTAACTAACACATATTAAAATCCATCCACGAATAAAAATCCATAATAATAATACCAGAGGCCTTATTACATCGCAACTGAAATAGTACTTAGATAAAAATATTTAAAAGAAGTTCAAAGTTTTTATAACTCATCATCAGTAGTATGGCCTTCACACGAAGTCATCCCCGGCCCGAGCCTCCATCAATTACCTGAGAAGGTTAAGAAAAACAGGGTGAGTTACTAAGAACTCAGTGTGTAACCCACTTACCGTGATCATTGGGCCAAAATCATTTAAACATTTAATTGGGCTTGAGCCCATTTACAAATGTACAATATATATAAATCAAATATAAAAATAATGTATATGATATGCAATTCCCAACCAAGCCTAATTTCCATCCGCTACACACCACCCGTACCAACCAACACACCTGTGGGGATCAAGTCAACCCACCCCGCCAACACACCAATAGCAAGCATTAAGCCAATTATAATATTTGTGGCAAAGCCACCGAACTAGATTGTGACAGAGTCACCGAACTAGATTTTGGCAACAGGCCTTTCTTCTATTCATCAATTATCCCAACCCATGTAGTCATGTATATATATATAATGCTTAACAATATATTCATACGGTAAATTTCAACAAAAAGCCCATATTACAAGTTATCAATTTGGCCCATCAGTCAAAATAGCAATTTGGCCCATTTAACGATCTAGCAAATTTTGGCCCATATAACAAATACCAAGTGGCCCATATAGCAACATATCACATTTGGCCCATAAAGGGTATTTTCGTAATTCGGTCCGTAGGGACATTTCATAATTCAGCCCATTAGGGGCATTTTTTTAATTCAGCCCGTAAGGGCGTTTTCATAATTCAGTAATAGTACTTATTAAGGGTAATTCGGTAATCTCTCAACCCAAGGGTATTTCATAAATTTTACCCACCAAGGGTAATTCGTTTGGGCACAAAAATTGAAACTGTCCATCTGCGTTATGCTGACTAAATTGACTATAACTCGAGTTAGGAAACTCGAAATTTAGATCCGTAAATTTTCCCTGAAACTAGACTCATATAAATTTTTACTATCATTTTTCCAGAATTTTTGGCTTAGCCAATTAGTATAATTTATTCTTCAAAGTATCCCCTATTTCACTGTTTGACAGTTCTGCCCTCTCTTCACAAAATCTCAGATATCTTATTGTACAGAACTCAAATACTGGTTTCATTTGATCCGATTAAAAATAGACTCACTAAGGATTCTAATAATATAAACCATGTCCCGTAATTAGTTTTATACAATTTATAATGATTTTTCCAAGTCAAAACAGGGGATCACATATTCATTCTAAACCAGTCTTACAAAAATTTAAAAATCTCAAAATATACAAATCCTTTGCTTTTTCTGTTTCTTTTATAAGAGAACAGACTTAGTAAGATTTAATCTGATATCTTATTCACTTTGTAATTCCTTCTATCCTATTTTTTATGATTTTTCAAATACACATCACTGTTTCTGACCGAAACTGTTTTATTACAAAACATGATTATCACTACCATCATACGTACGTCCGAGTGATCACGGATGCCGGTTATCGGTTTTCTTCGATATTTCTACCGAATCATAGAATATTTCATGTGAACTTTCAGAGAGATGTGAGATTTACTCACCATTTCAAACATATATTCGGAAGGGTACGAGATTACACACCTGATTTCGATTTCCTAATGAACCACTCGTCGTTGACCACTATGTTCGAAGGTTGAATATATCGAGTGATTTGTCCCTAAAACATATAGTCAATTATTTCAAATTATTACTCCGTTAGCAACCAATCGAATATTGAATAATATCAATAATCCATAAGAACTCCTTAACTTATTAATATTGGATCCGATTTTCTCCGTTCGACTTAAGGCTAGAATGATGTTCGGCCTCCCACTATATCACTACAAAGAAGAAAAAGATCTTGTTGAGGGAGAATAAGGTGATGGCCTCGGTCAAATGACCATTCTAAACCAAAACATAGATTCGGCATTAAGAGAGAGAAAATAAAATATTGAGAAGAATACTTACCGATTGATCAAGAGGTGGATGTTAATATGGATGAGAAGAAGAAATAGAGAAAAGATGAAAGTTCGGTTATGGAGGAAAATATATGTTGATATTCGGCTATGGGGAATAATCAAACAAGAATATGTGATTTAATGATGGTGTTGGTTTAGGGAAGAGAAAAGATTAGAGGAATGGTTAAAGAAAGGATGGGAGGTTGGATGGATGATAGGTTGTTCGGCTATCCAAGAAAGATGAATAAGGGATGAAGGTTTTGACCAAACAAAAGAGAAGAAAGATTGAAAAAATGCACAATTGTGCTAGGAGGTTTCGGCAATCGAAATAGCAAATTGGGAGAAAAAGACACAAGATTTGCAAATAGGAAATTTGGCCAAAACCATCCACATCCATTCCCCTAAAAGTCAAAATTTCCCATAATTATGTTTTCCCCATTTTCTTCTCCATCATTCCTTTGCCATAATTGTGTTTTCCCCCTTTTCTTCTCCATCTTTCATTTGCCATAATTGTGTTTTTCCCCCATTTTCTTCTCCATCATTCATTTGCCATAATTGTGTTATCCCCCATTTTCTTCTCCATCATTCATTTGCCATAATTGTGTTTTCTTATCACAACACCCAAATAAATTTTGTTTTTTGGATGTTACATATTTCTCACCATTTTCACATCTTCAATATACCCGTTGAACCATTCGGAATAAAAGTTAGATACTCGGGAGTCTCGCACCCTAGGTGCCAATTTCATGGCCCAAAGCCAACTTAATGAAGCTCGTACCCGAAGTACCAATATCATGGCCTGAAGCCAACTCAATGAAGCTCGCACCCGAAGTGCCAATATCATGGCCCAAAGCCAACTCAATGAAGCTTGCACCCGAAGTGTCAATGTCATGGCCCGAAGCCAACTCAATGAAGCTAGCACCCGAAGTGCCAATGTCATGGCCCGAAGCCAACTCAATGAAGCTCGCACCTGAAGTGCCAATATCATGGCCCGAAGCCAACTCAATGAAGCTCGCACCCGAAGTGCTAATATCATGGCCCAAAGCCAACTCAATAAAGCTCCTAATGACATGTCATTCGTATCCTAATTTATTCCTAAGGTTCAACCGGGATTTCTAATGCCTAATCTTCGTCGAATGTGTCCACAAATTTGTAATTCACAATTTATGCAATATCAAAACATTAAAAACACAAATATAGCAATGCTTATTACATACAAACTTACCTCGAATGTAAAAACGGCGAAATAAGTCGATTAGTCGAGTACTTTGTTTTTCCCCCAGTCTAGATCCGAATTTTCCTAGTACTCATATCAGCCCATAATTTTCATTTATTTCACATTTTTAACCACAAATTTTCAATATTTCTCAATTTAATCCCTAATTGAGCATTTTACTAAAAATCACTTAACAAAACTTGTATAATTCACATCAACCATTCATAATTTATCAAGAAACCTCAAAACACATATAGATTCAATAATGGCAAAACCCTAAACCTTTAACAGTTTTGCAAAATATTCCCTAGGCCAGCAATACATAGTTGCAACGATCTCAGAAACATAGAATCATAAAAAACAGAGTCAAAATCACTTATATGCAAGCAATTGAAAATGTCGAATGCTTCAAGCCCTAAAATGGTTTCTTTTGTTCTATAATTTTGGTGGAGTAACACTTGAAGAAGATGAGTGCTAATTTTTATTTTATTTGTTTTAAGTTTATTATTGTAATTACTATTTTAACCTTATAATATATGAACTTTAAAGTCATTAAAAGATGTCCATAAATGTCCATCCACTATAAAAATGGTCTAATTATCACTTAAGTACCTTTACTTTAATATTTCATAGCTATTAGACACCTTTAACTATTAGAACATAACTTTTGTACTTTACGCGATTTAGTCATTTTTATCAAATTAAGCATTCAAATGATAAAATTTCTAAACGAAAATTTCACACAATCATAATATCATGCTCTAAACATTAAAATAATAATAAAATAAATGTTTTGACCTTAGATTTTGGTTAGAAACCACTATACCGATTTGATTAAAAATAGGTTGTTACAAAGGAGGTCATGCTATTTCTAATGTTGACACGTGTCTAGGTGGCAGAGTAGTATCACAATGCGGTAACATTTTATTTTTCTTTAAATTTTCATTTTAAATTATGCAACATAAGATTTGACATCTTACTTAACGATTTTATTAATAGAAGTACCTAATTGATATAACGTCAATAGTTTGAAATGTAATTAGAATGTTTTGAAGTTTAGGGACCAATTTAAAATGATAGTTAAAGTTTGAGGATGTCTAGTACAATTAACTCATAATTTCATGAAATTTATAAAAAAAAAAAAACAAGTATTGATTTAATAGTAGATTCTTTATTTATGGTATGGTAGTAATATAACACACACAAAAAAAAAACAGTCTTTCCTTAAAACTAAATATTTAATACTTAATATAACTCTAAGGTTAGTTTATCCAATTCTAAATGTAAAAGATACAATATTAGAGTCTCAATATTTGCAACTCCTTCCTATACCCCTATGCTAAGGCTTTTTTGTTAATATATATATTAGTATGAGAATTATTACTCATTATAAATATATTTATATTTTTTTTATATAATGCTTGAAGTATTCATAATCCCCCAAATATTTAAACCGGAGGATACTACACAAACGAATTCAAACTTATGTTTTCTAAGTTGTTGAAAGATCAATAAGATCAACCACGCTAAGTCCTAATTAACTTAGTTATATTTATAATTAACTTAATGATTTTAGTACCAAAATTATATTTGTTATTTGTTACGAACTTATATATTTTATAATTTAACAAGTTTAACGCATTATTAGTTATAATGAATTATTTTTATTGGTTGATAAATTATGGATGAATCTTATATATCATAAACATCAATAAATTAGGAAGTCCATCCAATTGAGAGACAAATAAATCAATTGACCATTTCCATTAATAGAAACTATGGTTAATTAGTTAGACTATTAACAATTGCTGGCATGGAAGATGGAAACAATGAGAAGTTGATACGTGGATAAGTATGTTGATGTGGAAACATCCAAACGCTGATGATATCAATATCATTTACCAGTTCATGACGTTGGAGAAACGCTTTCCATTTAAAGTAAGCATGTACATCTTCAAAGACTGGAGCTTGAACTTTATATCGTACTCTTTCCCTTTGGGATTATATGTGTCGACCGAGATTCCTTGTTCCACATCCTCATCTTCATTCAAACAATGGTAATAGGCATTGCCGGATGTGATCCTTGCTCAAACAAAGCCTTGCTCACTGGCATTCAAATCAATTTTCACTAGTCATTTTGGTAATGTTGTAAGTTATGGAAGAAAATAAAAAAGATAAAGAGTTGGAATGAAAAAGAAAAACAAACTAGACAAAATTTCTAAAAACAAAAATGGTGTAGATTTCATTCAAATTTTTAGTGCATAAAATATGAAAGTCAATTGTTCTTGCAGTGGTTGGCCTTATCCCATAAATCCAGCAAGCTTTATATCAATGGGATTACACTTCCTGACCAAATACAAATTGACAGATTAGGTGCATGATGCTTGACTACTTATAACTACTCTGTCAAGCTACAAAATGATCAAAACACAAACATTCTATTCTTAGAATAGCTAAGAAAAATCTTAGGTATCAAACATTCCTTGAGATATTTCTTGGAGACTTCAAGCTTTGTCCTTAGAAATTCAAATCTAGGCCTTGGGAGTTGGGACAGCCTTACTTAGAACATATGCAACTTAATATTCAGATTTGTAATGCACTACACTAACTTCTTCGAGCCTTTTTTGTTTCTCTTATTGTATGAAACTTCACATTAATATGCTTAGTTCTTCCATGCTAGAGTGGATTTTTGGTGATTGCTATAGAAAAATTATAATCCACCCAAATTGCAGTAGCTTTATCTGTTTTTTGTTCTAAATTAGTCAAGATTTTTCAAAGTCAAATGGCTTGGTTAGCTGCTGCTACAACAGAGACATTCTCAGCTTCAACTAAGGATTGAGCCACCAAATTCAAGGACACCATTTCCAAATGAAAAAAAAAAAAAGACATGACCAAGAGTGCTTTTACAGTCATCCATACTTTCAGCCCAACCACTGTCACCATAATGATTTTGTCAATTGTAGTTGTAAATATTTCAATCAAATTGTATTACGTAGTAGGATCATAATGCGAAACATTTATATCAGTAGATAATCTAAATAGTCTGTATTCTAATTTAAATTGAGCAAATTGATTAAAAGACTATTATGTCGTATATTAAATTTGATTGGGGAGAAACCTTTATCTTACTTTTTACTCATATAAGTACTTAATCTAAAAAAAAGATAGAGTGTGAACTGATTTTATAAGTTGTTAGATTTTTCTATATTTTTTCTATTAAAATTATTTTGTTTGATGATATATGAATTGAAATTATGATGATTAGAAATAATATAATAAAAAGCAAAATTTTATATAATAAATCCAAACATAAAATGTTCTGAAGAGAGCTAATAAGTTATATATAATTTAGGTTAATTGCATCATACGTCCTTAAACGATCAATGGTGTATCAATTTGGTCCTTCTATTATTATAATTATTGATTTAATAGTTAAATAATGCGTTAAATATTAGTGGTGTTGTTTAAATAAAAAAATTAAAGAAAAATAAATATTGTAAAAATCTTGCTTTTAAGGTTTTCGAAGCTTTTATAAAAGTTTTATCGTTCACGCATTCTCTTTTTCAATTTTACTTTATTTTTAATTTGAATTTTTTAAAAATTATGCAGTAATATTTTACTTTTATTTAAATTTTCATTTTAAATTATGACACATAAGATCTGACGTGTTATTTAACTATTTCAATTATAGAATGACCTGATTGATATAACATCAATAGTTTAGGAATATTGTAATTAGAATGTTTTAAAGTTTAGAGACTAATTTAGAATGAAAGTCATGATTTGGGGATATCTAGTGCAATTTAACTCATATAAATTCATGAAAATTAAAAAAAAAAGTTCTTATTTAAAAGTAGATTCATCATTTATGGTATATTAGTAATATAACACAAATAAAAAATAGTCTCTCCTTAAATACTAAATATTACTAATCAATAGAACTTGAAAGTTTAGTTAATTTGACTCACCCAACTACATTTAAGATATAACATCTAAAAAATATAAGATTATAGTCTTTGCAACTCCTTCCTATACTCCTATGCTAAGATTTTCTTTGTCAAATATATATGTATATTTTAGTATGATAAATTATCCATAATCGTTCCTCAAATATTTAGGGTGGGTTTGGATGGGTGGTGGCGGTGCGGTGCATATAGCTTACTTTTTATCTCACGCTACAATACTGCTATAGTATCTAATCTCACACCACCGTTGTATTTACGCTAACCGCAAATCAACACACCATACATCCAAACTCGCCCTTAAAGTAGAAAATACTACACACTTAAGCACGTTCAAATTTATGTCTTCTAAGTTATTGAAACATCAATAATACCAATTAAATTAAAGCTGAATTTAGCTTAGTTATATATTTTGTAATCAGATAAAGTTAACACTTTATTATTTATAATTAATTATTTTTATTGATTAATAAATTAGATTCATTTCATGAATCATACTCAATAATCAGTTTGATAAATACGATTGTAGAATACTTCCATTAATGCAATGTCATATTGTATATGGATCAAAAGTCAAATCAAATGTGAAATTCGGATCTCAATTCAATCCTTATGATCCTTAGCGACAACTTAATTAAATAACACTCTTTCTGTAAACAATAATGGAGACCACGATCACATACATGAATATCTAGTCCACACAAAGCACTAGCAATAAACAATAACAGAACCGAAGAGGTGCAAAGTGCTGATGGAACTCCCAGGCGCACGAGGAATCGGCCCACAATCATAATCAGAGACGAAAAATTATTAATTATATTAACCAATAATTCATACAAATTAATCAATAAATGGCTTAACACCTGCAATCGGTAACCACAATGCACTTAACTCACATTACGAATACTGATTTAATATTACGAATCCAAAAATTATGCAGACGTGATTGGTAAGTGGTCATCAAACAGATTTCAAGAAAATCGAATTTTATCCCCACATTCTAGCAAATATAATGAAAGAATTTCTGCTTAAACCACGTATATTTCATATTGTCCCCACTAAAATTGTAGATCAAATCAGATTAGATAATATTTCCATATTATCTAATTTTAATGTTGTCTATATTTGACTACAATTGACTCTCTTTTTCTGCCAAAAAAACTAATGAGATTTCATGTGAATTAATAGTCAAGGTTTATTAACAACTTACACCTTATTTTAAATGTCATAGAAATTATAATCCTTTTCTATTGAAATAATTTCTTATAACTCTCTTTCAATTATTGTCTAGCTTTTAAACACATATGGTTCATTCTTTAGACTTCAATACTTCTTTACGTTATACCACCTAATGTTACTTATCTAATATCTACTCTTCAATGGTCATTTTAAAATTCCAACTTAGGCATAACAAAGTTTTCCAAATAATAATTAACACCTCAAATCTGGCCTAAAAGTTATGATTGAATATTGAGAAGTTACATTAACTTGTTTGAAAGCCTTTGTTTCGATCAAACTAAAAAAACATTCCAGAAACATAAATTTTTGACTAAACTCCCAAAGATGGTTAGAAAACTCGAAGTTCAAAAACACTTATTTAAAACCCAGAATTCACATTTACAATCGCGTGTTTTGAAAGTACTAACTTTAGTAGATCATTACCAATATTAAAACAATCTTTGGTTACAAACCATATATTTTATTTTCAAAAAATACTTAATGATTACTTAACCTTGTAGTGGAAAATTTTCAAAGTTTGTTTTCCCTTTAAAAACAGAAATCTAACTTGTTAGATCGTGTGATTTGCAGTCTAATGCTAAAAAATAATAAATGCTGACGAATAAAACAAAAACCAAAACCAAATCCAAAAACAAATTAAATTCCAAAATTAATTAAAACATAAATCCACACATATTTTATTGGGTAACCAATCTGAGCTCCCGCACACCGTCCGATCCTAAGTTAGGAGTTAACCTGAAATGTATTCATCAAACAAATGAGCTAGGAGCCAGTGTGTGTCTCAACCCACAATCAAAATTTTTATTTAACAAGCAAATACATAAATGTGATCACAAAATTTTACTTTAATGTACCGATAACATATTAGAATGATGTATTACCAGAAACACACATATATATATCATATCATAATATCTTATAATCGGAACATATTTCAATTCAGAAAATTTTAATTTTGTATATATATATATATATATATATATATATATATATATATATATATCCAAAATGTCATGTTTTCAGAAGCACATATGTCATATCAGATCAAAACAAATGCAAACTCAGATCCTACCCCCATCCCCTACACACCAACCCCATCCAACCAATCACACCAATTAGGACTTCAAAAGTTCATCCATCCAATCACACTGGGTCATGGTAGTATGCCACTTATAATAGTGCAGCTAAGCTGCCAAACATATATTGCAGTTTAACTGTTGAAAATGCAGTAATACTACCGAAAAATACTTCCTCCAACAAATCAGAACCCACCCCAATGCATATGCAAAATCACACTAACATACATACATATCGCATAGGTTGTATGCACGCATACATAAATAAATATTATATGGAACGTAACTTACACATAACTTATACAAATTATAGCATATCATATTACATGGCCAAATCGGATAGCTTATCAGAACAGATGTCATTATATGTATAACACACATGGTTTACCAAATAGTCATGCTTAACTCACATACCTACTTGCAGCAGATCATATCTCATTATTATACTTATCGGAACTTATCTAACATACTTCCTACACTTACCCATGTTTGTTTACTGAAACTTATGCTTTTCTGGGCCTACATAACGCCTACGGACCCAATTTCTAAGTCCCCTAATCGGGCTTGAAATTGGCCCCAAAGGCCTACAAAGTCTACCTACACGGTTTGCATGATTTCAAACACGGTTTGCATGATTTCAAGGGAACATTCAAAACTTACAAAATTTTCAAGGGAAGGGCTCCAACTCAACTTGGGATATGTTAAACATATCCCAACTTCAAGCTAAGAGCAAGGGATATTTCAAGAATTGAGCCAAAACTTACAAAATTTTCAAGGGAAGGGCTCCAACTCAAAACCTCACACACACCACCCCAACCCTCAACCACTAAACCAAATTAAATTATGTGTCGTAATTTTCACAATTAAAACTAAAAATCAGAACGTGGCCACTCTTGATTTCGTTAACCCAATTTCTTTTAACTCGATTTTTAGGATGTGACAATAATTTCCCCCATCATCAAGCTCTTCTCCAGACTTTAGGTTTTCCATTGCTCTTGTCATTTTCATGCAAATTTCTAACTTCCAACATTCATCACAAAATCTAGGTTAACATACAATACCAAGCTCAACTAAAAATCAAAGACACAAAAATATTCCTAGCTTCTTACCTCAAACTTCACTTGTTCGAATGGTCCTTTAACCACCTCCAATCTTCAACACTTCCAATAATAGGTCCCTCCTAGACATGGGTAATAAGAAAATCTAATCAAACAAAATCCGTTCTCTTGCATAGAGAGGATATTTACTCCATAATCCGGTCTAACCATTTGCAAATGACTCAATTTAGATATTTTTTGACCGTATAAATCTCAAAATTATACATGAATTTTGATTTTAAGCAATTTTATACATGAAAATTAATTTAATTCAATTTTCACAAATTACAAACACAATTATTGATATAGCATCATTTTAAGTATACATATTGCAATACAAATAATTATATATATTTAATATAAACATAAATTTATGTATTTATTTCTTCAAATGTGTACAATTGAATTAAAATTAAATTTTTATGTATGCATTTGAACCACAATCAAAGTTTCATGTGGATAACTGCACTAAATCAAAGTTCATTTATCAAAATGTATATCGAATCAAACTTCATGTGTAATCTTAAGATTTATCCCTCTTTCCAACACAATTTTATCATTTAATACCATGCAAATAATTAGGTGCTTGTTTTCGGAAATTTAATAATAATATTTCTAGAATAACACAGATATTTAATGTAAAAAGTATTGAATTTTTTTTATACACTATCATTGAAGTTTTTAGATTTATTAGGTAGGGTTTAGAGGGTGACACATGCTCTTTTGGAGTGTACTAAAATAATAATAAAAATATTTTTTTTTTCAAAAAATGTGACATGTACTAGTATTTAAACCATATTTATAGAAATATAATTTTCCATCGATTGAGTATTAAATATTAACCATAAATAAAAGAAGGAAAAAAAGCTATTATAATAATATTTATTACTTTATTAAAATATTTTTTAAGTATTTATTTCTAACCGAATAGGTGTTGGACTTAGGGGTGAGTGTTTGATTGAATCGAGCGAAGTTTTTTTATTTAGTCGAATTGCTCCTATTTATTATCCTAACTCGATTTGAAATTTTTCAAATTGAATCAAGTTAAATAAGTTTGTGTGAGTTAAGTTTAAAAAAGTTTAAGCCGGACATATTAAAATCTTGCTGACAATATGGATTAATTTTCAAGTTGAAGAACTTAAATACCATATATATTTACAAACTCTTTTAAAACAAAATAAGAGAAAAAAATGTAACATCCTGAATTATGGGCTTGTGCATTTTTGTGTAGTGTATGCTTAGAATATTAATTTGAGAATTTGATGTACAATTGGGGCCCAAATTGGGCTGAGGCCTTGTTTTAAATAATTTGTTCAGACACTCTAGGGGTTTAATTTGAAGTTTTAGTAGTTAATAGGCATAATGGGCTTGTGGCCCAACAATTAGGAGCACAGTACAAGAGAGCTTTAAGTGGCGTCACTAATGCATGAGAAGGGCCCAAATTTTGACAGCTTGAAGCCCAAGTTTTTAGGGCTACAATTTGGCACTTAAATGAGTAAGGGGGCTGCACAAGGCTATTTTTTAGGGATTTTTAATCTTTATTTTATGTGGATAAATAGGCAGATAATTAAGAGAGGAATTAGGGCTATTTTTGAGGAGATAAGGGATCAAGATAAAGGAAAAGATGAGAGCTCATCTAAGAGGCTAGAGTTGGCCGAAAATTTGACTCTGCAAAAGGGGGGAATCGGTTTCCTATATATAGAGGGGGGCGAAATTTGCTGCTAAAGCTCTCATCTTTCTCTTTTCTCTGCCGAAATTTCTACTCTATTGTTCCTCTCCTTTCTTTTTCTTCAGTTAGCCGAATCTTCAAGCCCCACCTTGCTCTCTTTTCACTTTTCTTTTTAACCGAAACCATATCAGTTCATCCTTCTGGGATTTTCATAAAAAGCCGAAATCATTAGGATCTCACCTCCTGAAGTTGCCGAATCCTCTTTAATGGAGTTTGCTTGTGCCGGAATCTAAAGGAAACAATAGGTAAGTGTTGATTTCGGGATTTCAATATTCTTTCGGCTTTTCAAAGTCCTTAGCCGAATGGCTATTAGAAACTAATCTCTTATTTCACACTTCTTTTCAGCATTCCGGGATTTGAAGAAGGAGGCCAATCGCATAGATCTCTAAGTTATAGAATCGTGTTACTTTCGGGATTTCAAGGTAAGAGGATTTGTTTATTTATATATATAAAATCGGGTAGAATACTAACCATGGCTGAATATAGGAGAGGCCTATTTTCGCAATTTTTCAGCTTTTAAGCAAAGCTATAGATCGAGGATAATAGATCCGGATAGCAAGGACATCGACTAAGAATATTGGATTTCGCGATATCAGGTGTGTAATACTTCCCCACCATTTAGATCTGTTTGACTAATATATGTTTATAAGTTTTATATGTTATGATAAATGCCGAAATCCCGGCATAATGATGGAAACCCAAAGAAGGTAATCGCAAATCACCAGGTTAGTGAATGTTTTGTTTATACGTTACAAGTATATTGAATTTTATGTGATTGCATGGGCTGGGTTGATGAAAGGAGGAAGTTATACGTTATATGTGTAGCGGTTTTTACCGTGATCTGTTATATGTTGTAGCGGCTTTTGTCGTGATCAGTTATAAGGGCTTCGGCCATGATATGTTGATGAGCAGCATGACTGCCATCTTGGCGTGTAGCGGTGTGGGTTGATTGTAGAAATCCCCAATGGTGTGAACGGTTGGTACGGGGGCGTGTAGAGGATGGAAACATAGGATTTGGGTTGGGCCTTGCATATCATTTGTTTTATTTATGCATGAATTTATTATTCTGTTTGATGGGGCTAAAGCCCAAATCTAATGGTGCATGAAGGTTGCACACTGAGTCTCGTGACTCAACCTATTAAATTAACATTTCAG
Organism: Gossypium australe; assembly: GCA_005393395.2. Classification (NCBI taxonomy): domain Eukaryota; kingdom Viridiplantae; phylum Streptophyta; class Magnoliopsida; order Malvales; family Malvaceae; genus Gossypium; species Gossypium australe. The sequence continues at coordinate 13,750,020 of CM016618.1, read as the reverse complement.
GTGACACATAGTGCGTCGGACCGAGCTGGAGAGGAGCGCAAGGTGGCCATGCAAAAGAATATGTGGATCCGGCAAAAAGACTCAAGTTAATTATTTTACATTTTATTTTATTTAATGGATTTTAAACCTCATTTTAATAAGGCCATGGGCCACTAGTTTATATTTTATTTTATTTTGGGCTTCAATTACTTTTAGTTATTTAAATTCTTATTGAACTAATGCATGTATTTAAATTTGGGTTTTTAATTCATAAAGGCATATTTTATTTAAACTATTAACTATTTATTTTTTTGAATAAAAGGATAAACTTTAGAAAAATATTTTCTGAAAATACGACATGTTTTCCAAAATTTTCATAGTGACATACCAGATCCGGTCGTGGTGTTTGGGCCAGATTTGGGGTGTTACAAATTGGTATCAGAGCCAGGTTCAAAACTCGGCTTTAGGGGTTTTGGGCTCAAAATGTTTTGAAAATGGGCTTTAGGAACATGTTTTTTTTTAAAAAAAAAGGTTAGCTCGGCATGGCACCTGCGTCTCCGGCCCAAGTCCGTCAGGTAAGTAATCTGAACTATTGTGTGATTTATATGATGGGTTAATGGGCTTTATGGGGCCGTAGGTTAGTAAGTTAGGACTTATTGGACCCTAGGCCTAGCTTACACCAAACATTAAACTTCATAAGACTTAAATTACTTCACCAAACCCGGGAATAAGTCGCTGAGTTAAAGTGTGGCAACAGGCATGCGCATGTCTAGGATTGGATCTAGGGAGAGCTTAGTATTTAAGCAGTCCTAGTGACTCACCTCCTCTTCTCTGGAATCCTACCTGGTGCGTGGTGACTGTTCACCTTAAGCCATGTTAGGGTGTGGCAACAGGTATACGCATGTCTAGGAGTGGATACAGTGGGAGCTTGGTATTTAAGCAGTCCTAGTGACTCACCTCCTCTTCACTGGAATCCTACCTGGTGTGCAGTGACTGTTCACCCTAACCATGAGGACGTGTTGACAGGCCAAAACCTATAACTAAAACCCGAAAGGGACCAGCCACCTTGTTTTGTACAACCCTAAAGTAAACCTTGGTTTTGAAATCACTAAAGTACCTTTGATTCGTAAAAATTTCCCCGATCTGAAGAATGACCAAAATACCCCTGATTTGAAAATTGACCAAATTACCCTCGGTATGAAAAATTACTAAAATACCTTTGGTATGAAAAATTACCGAAATACCCTCTGTATGAAAAATTACCGAAATACCCCCGAATTGAAAAATACCAAAATACCCTTATTTCGTAAAATCACCTGGAACCATATTTTGGAAAATTACAAAAATACCCCTGTAGGTTAAAATTACGAAAATACCCCTGGGTAGTGAAATGACAGAAATACCCTTAGGTGATGGATGCTACGTAAATGTTGGTGCGTACCCTACCATAGTATACTAATTGTTTACTTTGGCTTTAGAATTAGAGTGCGCAGCGAAAGCATAGTGGTGAGACTTAGGTAATATGATTACTAGTTAGTTGACAATTTCGAGGACGAAATTTCTTTAAGGGGGTAGAACTGTAACATCCTGAATTATGGGCTTGTGCATTTTTGTGTAGTGTATGCTTAGAATATTAATTTGAGAATTTGAGGTACAATTGGGGCCCAAATTGGGCTGAGGCCTTGCTTTAAATAATTTGTTCAGACATCTAGGGGTTTAATTTGAAGTTTTAGTAGTTAATAGGCATAATGGGCTTGTGGCCCAACAATTAGGAGCACAGTAGAAGGGAGCTTTAAGTGGCGCCACTAATGCATGAGAAGGGCCCAAATTTTGACAACTTGAAGCCCAAGTTTTTAGGGCTAAAATTCGGCACTTAAATGAGTAAGGGGGCTGCACAAGGCTATTTTTTAGGGATTTTTAATCTTTATTTTATGTGGATAAATAGGCAGATAATTAAGAGAGGAATTGGGGCTAGTTTTGAGGAGATAAGGGATCAAGATAAAGGAAAAGATGAGAGCTCATCTAAGAGGCTAGAGTTGGCCGAAAATTTGACTCTGCAAAAGGGGGGAATCGGTTTCCTATATATAGAGGGGGGCGAAATTTGCTGCTAAAGCTCTCATCTTTCTCTTTTCTCTGCCGAAATTTCTACTTTATTTTTCCTCTCCTTTCTTTTTCTTCAGTTAGCCGAATCTTCAAGCCCCACCTTGCTCTCTTTTCACTTTTCTTTTTAACCAAAACCATATCAGTTCATCCTTCTGGGATTTTCATAAAAAGCCGAAATCATTAGGATCTCACCTCCTGAAGTTGCCGAATCCTCTTAATGGAGTCTGCTTGTGTCGGAATCTAAAGGAAACAATAGGTAAGTGTTGATTTCGGGATTTCAATATTCTTTCGGCTTTTCAAAGTCCTTAGCCGAATGGCTATTAGAAACTAATCTCTTATTTCACACTTCTTTTCGGCATTCCGGGATTTGAAGAAGGAGGCCAATCGCATAGATCTCTAAGTTATATAATCGTGTTACTTTCGGGATTTCAAGGTAAGAGGATTTGTTTATTTATATATATAAAATCGGGTAGAATACTAACCATGGCTGAATATAGGAGAGGCCTATTTTCGCAATTTTTCAGCTTTTAAGCAAAGCTATAGATCGAGGATAATAGATCCGGATAGCAAGGACATCGACTAAGAATATTGGATTTCGCGATATCAGGTGTGTAATACTTCCCCACCATTTAGATCTGTTTGACTAATATATGCTTATAAGTTTTATATGTTATGATAAATGCTGAAATCCCGGCATAATGATGGAAACCCAAAGAAGGTAATCGCAAATCACCAAGTTAGTGAATGTTTTGTTTCTACGTTACAAGTATATTGAATTTTATGTGATTGCATGGGCTGGGTTGATGAAAGGAGGAAGTTATACGTTATATGTGTAGCGGTTTTTACCGTGATCTGTTATATGTTGTAGCGGCTTTTGCCGTGATCAGTTATAAGGGCTTCGGCCATGATATGTTGATGAGCAGCATGACTGCCATCTTGGCGTGTAGCGGTGTGGGTTGATTGTAGAAATCCCCAATGGTGTGAACGGTTGGTACGGGGGCGTGTAGCGGATGGAAACATAGGATTTGGGTTGGGCCTTGCATATCATTTGTTTTATTTATGCATGAATTTATTATTCTGTTTGATGGTGCTAAAGCCCAAATCTAATGGTGCATGAAGGTTGCACACTGAGTCTCGCGACTCAACCTATTAAATTAACATTTCAGGTGACACATAGTGTGTCGGACCGGGCTGGAGAGGAGCGCAAGGTGGCCATGCAAAAGAATATGTGGATCCGGCAAAAAGACTCAAGTTAATTATTTTACATTTTATTTTATTTAATGGATTTTAAATCTCATTGTAATAAGGCAATGGGCCACTAGTTTATATTTTGTTTTATTTTGGGCTTTAATTACTTTTAGTTATTTAAATTCTTATTGAACTAATGCATGTATTTAAATTTGGGTTTTTAATTCATAAAGGCATATTTTATTTAAACTATTAACTATTTATTTTTTTCGAATAAAAGGATAAACTTTAGAAAAATATTTTTCTGAAAATACGACATGTTTTCCAAAATTTTCATAGTGACATACCAGATCCGGTCGTGGTGTTTGGGTTGGGTTTGGGGTGTTACAAAAAGGGCATGCAAGATAACTAGTACGTTAACATTGATGTGGTAATTAAAAAAAAAATTGTTATATAATTTCTATTTTGAATTTATATATGTTTAAAAAATTTTTGCAAAAATATTTTATAAATAATTTTGAATTTTTTATAGTTTTTTAATAGGGATCAAGTTGCACAATTTCAAAACTGTCAGAGACTCAATGGGTAATTATATCAATATGTTATTAAAATTATTCAAGTTGTAAAATTTAACTCGACTTGAACATGAGAAACTAAATTGCTTATTGGAATTAATTTGAAAAAAACTGAATAACTCGATTAGATACTTAAAATATGAAAAAAGAAATAAATTTTTTAATCGAATCGAATTTTGCTCACCTATAATTAAATCGGATTAACGTGGAATGACCTGTGAAATCAAATTTAACAAAGCTCTCTGATTCTAACATTGAGTATAGATACAACTTGATGACTTTGAAATTGGTGGTGTTTAACTTATGCATACAAAAATGTTTAAAGTTTTAATAATTGCTCACTAGGTTTACCTTTTCTTTTTCCTTTTTTTTCCCGTAAATTATATACATTTTAACATCAATATAAAATATTATTTTATTTTTATTTAATAAATTATTATCGTGAAATTCATATCAATATCAAATGCAAATTTATTTAAAATTTTAAAATATTTTTTTTTAATTTTGATATTAAAGTCTATGACTTTCATGAATAAAAAAACATAGCTTTAGGGTTTATTTAACTCCAAAAATAATATAAGGGCTTGTTTAAACCATACATAATAATTGAAGGTCTTCTTAGTATATTAGCCATAAGTAAATCACCTTAACTCGCTTGCAGGCAAGGGCAGTTGACCCCGACTAGCATCTAGTCTTTCTCATCCATGTACCAATCACATAATGGAAATTAAGACAAAATCTTAGCGCAAATCCTGCTTTTCTCAATATTTGCTGCGCCAATTAGGTAATAAAGTATCGTATGGGCTAGAATTTTGAACCAAGTTGTTATCAAGTGGATAGATAACATAACGTGTCTAAAGATGAACAATATTGTCTGAATCTGTCGAACTCTAACTTCATATAGTCAATAGGAAATGGGGCATAAGATATTTAGAGTGTGTTTGCTAAATTAAAATTTTAAAGATTAAAAAAATAAGTATTAAATTTTTACTCTTAACATTTATAAATATTGAATTTATATTAAAATATTATTTAGTAAATTAGTAAATATACATACTAAATATAATTATGTTGTTTGATAAAAGTAAATATTAATTTTTAAAAGATTGTTTTTTTTAATCTTATTAATATAATATTTATATTGTTTTGGATAGTTTTAGATGATAATTTATTTCGAAATTTTAATAAATTAAAATAGACTTAATATTTTTAAATTAAATGATAAGTAATTATCTACGTACTTATTTTATTCAACATTTTTTGCTGAAATTTTTATATTAAATCAAAAAATAAAATGATTATCAAACACAATTAAAATATTAAATATAAAAAACTTTCATTTTCAATAATATATCAAACACACCCTTACACTAAAAGCTTTAGATTTTAAAAGAATCCCATTCTTTTAATTATTTTATGAGTTTTGATTGTTTAATTATTTAATATAATTATATTTAAAGATGAATAAAAAAATCGGATGAATTAAACTTGTTAAAATAATTAAAAGATTCAAATTTCATTATTTTGATTGTTTTTTTCCCCTTTCGTTGCTAGGAACGTGATTTTGAAAGCATTTTGCCAACAGAAAAGTAAATTTTCTTCATAGAGTTGGCATGGTTGACATCTTATGTAGATATTTCATAAGATGACTTGATTTAAAAAGAAAAAAAAATTATTATAAATACACATCCACTCAGTGCTAGTTCTTCGAAACTTAGCAATTAGCAAAGAAAAACAAAACCCTTGGTTTATAGTCGTATCTCTGCTATCCAGCAAAACAATGAGCTTAATCCATGTCTTTTTGTTTTTAAGTTTTGGGACATTCGCATCTCTTTCCATGTCTCGAACATTTCATGAAAGCGCCATTGTTGATAAACACGAACAATGGATGGTTGATTATGGTCGAAAATATGAGAGTAAATTACAAAAGGAGAAGGGTCTTAATATATTTAAGGAGAACTTGAACTATATTGAGAGCTTCAACAATGGTGGAAATAGAAGTTTTAAGCTAGGACTCAATGAATTTGCAGACATGACATATGATGAATTCATTGCAACACATACGGGATACAAGATGCAAGACAACCTCACAATGTCTCAATCAACATCGCTTATGGACGAAAACTTATCAGATGTTCCGACAAACTTCGACTGGAGGGAAAAAGGTGCAGTGACTCATATTAAGAATCAAGGTCAATGTGGTAAGTACCAATTATATATATACATAAAATTTTTGGCTCACAAATTAATTGAGTATTAACTTAGATAAAAGGTTATTTATGTTTACTTAATTCAACCATCGTATCATGTTGTATTAATATACATGCTAGTTAAGTTTTTAGTAAATTAAAAAATATTTGGTTTGATTGTAAACTTTATATGCACAAGTATTAAGTATAATTATATTATTAAAATCCATACTAACTGAACCCCATAAATATTTTAAATATTTATATATATTGCTCAGCCAAGAAGCATTTATTTATCTTTTTCACTAATTGTTTTATACTTAAAAAGGGTTATTGTTGGTTTACTTTTTCAGGATGTTGCTGGACATTTTCAGCAGTGGCAGCTGTTGAAGGGATAATCCAAATTAAAACTGGTAATTTAATCTCATTATCAGAGCAACAACTGTTGGATTGCAGCAAAAATGGAGGATACGGAGGTTGTAAAGGAGGATGGATGACGGATGCTTTCGAATACATTATCCAAAACCAAGGAATAACCACCGAAGAAAGCTACCCATATCAACAAATGCAAGAAACTTGCGACACTGGTAAACAGATAAACAAAGTTTCCATAACTGGATATGGAACGGTGCCTGAAAAAAACGAAGCAGCATTGCTAAAGGCCGTCGCAAAACAACCGGTTTCGGTCGTAATCAGAGGCTATAGCTATAGCTATGGGAAATACTTTCAGCTTTACAAAGGTGGAGTGTTTTCCGAAGATTGTGGCAGTTCTTTCGCCCATGCAGTCACCATTGTTGGATACGGGACAAGTGAAGAAGGTTTAAACTATTGGCTGGTTAAGAATTCATGGGGAGAAACTTGGGGTGAAAATGGGTATATTAGGATTCAAAGGGATGTGAACACGCCAGGTGGCTTATGTGGTATCGCCATGGAAGCTTCGTATCCAATTATATAAGTTCATATAATAGACATTCTCTACCTATATATGTGGTTGTACTACAAGATTAATTTCGAGGATATTGATAAGCCAGTTACTATAATTAGTTAGCAGTGATGTTGGTGTTGGTGTTTGTCGTTTATTTGGAACTATCACTATTGTTCCATTGCCGTTGTATTTTATCTTTATAATGAATAAATGATTGTTTAGGAAAAAAAAATCTTCCAAAAGCAAATGAAAGTGGCAATGTAACAAAAGTTTGATAGTTATTTAGAGCAATGTCTATTTGAATTTTTTTTGGGAAAATTTATTAATTTATTTCATAAATAGAATTATACAATTTAGGGAAAATAAAATTAATAATAAATATCTATTGTTGGCGGTGAAGGACAAGCTCTATCAACACGGCAATGGCTTCGGCTTTAGCATCAAGAGAACATTATGACATGTTGACAACTAGTTCTATTACAACTCAAGTACAACATATCTTAAGTGATTGCTAGCACTTAACACAATAAGAAAATTAGCCCAAGATTGTCCAGAGCGGCAGGCAAATTGATAACCACATCGAATCAAAGTTCATGTGTAGTTTTAAGATTTATCCCTTTTCATATATCACAATTTTATCATTTAGTACCATGTGAATAATTAGGTGCTCGTTTTTGAAATTTTAAATAATAATATTTCTAGAACAACCCAAATATTTCAAGTAAAAAGTATTGAAAATTTATTTGATACAATGTCATTTAAGTTTTTAAATTCTATAAGTAGGTATAGAGGATGACACGTTGTAATAACCTGATTTTAGACGATGTTGGAAAATGCAGTTTCAGAATCCAATTCCATAAACATGTCCATGAAATTATGAATAGAAAAATTTATGCATTTAGTATGAAAGTATATTAGTGGTCGGTCGATTAATTAAATTGAAAAAATCATTAATTATAATATATGGACTAAATTATAAAAGTGCAATCACTATTAAGTTTTAAATTAAGAAATGCTTGAGGACCCAATTAAAAATTATGCAAAGGACCTAATGGTTATTTAACCATTACTAATGCATGAGTTAGTGGATGAAAACAGTTCTCTCCATCCATTTCAATTAATCCTTTAATTGATCATTATCATACGCATAGTTAATTAAGTTTTTGTTTCTTAATTAAGCTTAACTAATCCTTTAATCCCAAGTATATATACAAGCGAGAGGGAGAGAACAAAGCATTTATTTTTCTTCCTCTTAAACCATCCATGGCCATTGAAAGAACAAGAAAATTTCCAAGCTTTCTCTAGCCACATTCGATCTAAAATCATCAAGTTAATTAAGCTACTTTCTTTGAAAATTTTATACAATCATGATCAATTGAGCTTGATTAAGCTAGCCCATATCTTAGATTTTTCAGTTTGTAAAGTTTATAAAAATTTCCATTGATAGAAGTTGATGAAATTAGGTTTCAATTTGATGGATGTTTGGTTGTTAAACTTAGATTTTGCTAAGATTGTATTAGAAGATAGTGAAATTAGCTTAGAATTAAAGGTTTAGTTAATTTTGAATTTAGAAACTAAATTGAATAAATTGAAAGATATTAAGAAATTACTCCATAGATTAAAACTACAAGACCCCTAATTGAAGAATATGAAATTTGATTTTGATTCGATGCTAAATATAAAAAAAAATATGAGCAATTCAAATATAGGGACTAAAATAAATAAAATGCAAACTATGTTTAGTTGATTTTTTTCATGTGATTATGTGAAAACTAATATTATTTCTATAATTTAATTATCGTATGTAGCTAAAGACAAGGTCGAGTCATCTCGAGATAAAAAAAAAAGGCAAGGGTTGTAGACGAATAGCTATCTCGATTTGTGTTTTCATGATTTAAACTCAAATTGCATATATGGATTGTTGCAATTAGTTATGATTAAGGTAATGAACTTACTTGCCTTATGACTAGGTAAGTATGAAGTAGTTGGGAACTTGTGGAATTGCGATAATATGCATATGATGATATGAATTGATTTGAGTGTGATGTGAATTGATATGTATAAAACTATGATATGTGAACTGTATATACAATTGAAACATTGGATACCCTGTAAACGGTCTCGAATAGAGTCGGGTATAGTTGGCATGCCATAGGATTAGAGTACGATATTTTACTTTGGTTTATATCGATGAGGTGTGGAGCACATATTGTACTTTAGATGTACCGATGAGGTGCTAGGCACATTTATATATTTACTTCGGTTCATACCGATGAGACACAAAACGCATATTATACTTCGGATGAACCGATAAGGCACTAGGTGCCAAATATATTTGTGTGATGGTTGGATGATTCATGTATCCGTCTTGAGTCTGTGTTTGGTTAATAGGGATTATGAAACATGCATTTTTATTGACATTTGCTATGGAATGTAATGGTGAAATGTGTATCATGCATACTAATGTTAAAGTAATAAAAGATTTTATGTGAAAGATCATTATGATTTGGTTATTATGAGTCATGAGGGCCAATACGATTGAAAAATGAAATAATGGATTCAAGATTGTAATGAGAAAATGAAATGATTCTTGTAATATGTTATGACATTCATGTAAGTGAGATATAATACTAAAGAGATTTAATGATAGAATATGACATGTTAAATAGTTTAAAGAATGATGTTTTGTTTCATGAGACAAGAAATGAATTTGTGACTCAGATAGTGTTTGGATTTCATATTATATGCACTTGGTATTTTGCTTATATTTAATTAGTGCTTTAAACCATGTTAGTACCACTGAGCCCTATTGCTCAGTGTTCGGTTTGTTTATTTCCATGCGCAGGTACCATTGGATCTTGAAACATCAAAGAATGTGATAGCATCCGAAATTCAACTTTCGATTCAACAAAGTTTGTATACTTTTTGTTATGCTTTTAGCAAGTGACATGTACCTAATGTTTGAGTTCGTTCATAGGTTCAAGTTGTCATTTTGGTAATTTTATAGGAAAAGCTGGTATTTTGGATATGACCATATGCGCTTGGCGGTATGTATGTGAATTAACTTAGTGGTAATATGGTATGCTTGTTTGTTTTGGTGATGTTATGCTTATGATCAAGTTATTTCTTGTATGCCAAGTAAAAGAGTATAATGTATAAATCTAGGATGAATAAGTATATACCTATGATGATATGTTTAAAGATGTATAGACGTGTCAAGGATGAAATTTGGCAATTGAGATAATGCTTATAATGTGTTAAGCTGAGCTTTTGGGTAATTTAGACCATTTGGAATTAGTGCTTGGTAGGTTTGAAGTAAATGATGCAAAAATTGAGGAAATTATCTTCATAATCGCAACATTCTTGGTGTCATGACATTAAGCCCTCGTCTTCAAGGTCGTAACATTCCTCTGTTGAAGTCACAACATTCCTCTGTTGAAGTCGCAACGTCAATTTCCTGTCTTCATGGTTGTGACTCACCTCAAATGAAGTCACAACATCATGCTAGTACCTTTAGTGTCAAGACATTCATCCTTTGATGTCGTGAGAACAACCTTGTATTAGTTTTTTCACGTTTTGATCCCTCATTTGTTATCGGAGTTTCATGATAGCTTTCGTAAGTCTACTTATGACATGGATTTAAATAAAATAACATTTTTAAAATTTTTAAAACTCAATTGTTTGTATGATTTATCTTCTGGATATGTTTGATAAAATTATTTTTACATCCCAAAAATCGGGGTTAGAAGAAATTGGATTAGCGAAACCAAGAGTAGTTACGTCTTGTTCTTGTGTTATGATTGTAAAAATTTTGTTAAGTAAAATAATTTGTTTTAGTTGATAGGTGTTGTGTTTGTGTGTGAGAGGTTCTAGGTTCAAATCCTTTTTCTTGCATTTTTTTTATTTTGGGCCAATTCCTATCATTGAACGTTTGGCTTTTGTTTATCTTCTGGGCAAGTTTGATAGAATGAGCCTGTTGGTTTAGTGGTAAGGTGTTAGCTTACTCTTGGTCTTGAGTTTGAATCCTTGCTTGAGCAAATGAAATTATTTTTTATATGTGTTCCTAAAAAAAGAAAAGAAATCTGTCAAAATTTCAGGGTCTTAAAGGGTCTTGAAAACACATAAGAACTCTTGAATGGAACTAGAAAAGAGATGTAACTCAAGTTCCTTTGGAAATGGTAAGATCTTTGGTGCAAGAAGAGGAGGCTGATCTGTATCATCTTAACTTGGTTCTGATTTCTCTATTTTATTAAGAATACCGCTTCTTCTATTTGTATTGAATAGAACATACTGAGGCAAACCTTCTTCATGTAAAACTTGTTTGATTTAGATCGGGAGAATCATACAATTTTATGAAACTATGTGTATATGGCTCGAATCCGTAGTCAATCCTATTTTCGATAGGAGCAGTTGACAATTGAATCCAACTTTTTTGATTATTTTCGTATCCATAATAGTGCGAAAGGAAAGCCTAGCTCCAAGTTGTTCAAGAATAGTGGTGTTGTTGAGTTTCTCGATCCTTTGATTTAGGATTAGTCAGTTCCATTTCTTGATGGGGGAAGGGAAGGGATATAACTCAACGGTAGAGTGTCACCTTAACGTGGTGGAAGTCATCAATTCAAGCTTGATTATCCCTAAACCCAATGTGAGTTTTTCTATTTTGCCTTGCCCCCTACTGTGATCGAATAAGAATGGATAAGAGGCTCGTGAGGGGGTAGCGATGGCTATATTTTTGGGAGTGAACTCTAAGCAAATATGAAGTGCAGGGATACAAGTTATGCCTTAGAATGAAAGACAATTCTGAATTGACTTTGTCTACAAACAAGGAAGCTATAAGTAATGCAACTATGAATCTCATGGAGAGTTTGATCCTGGCTGAGGATGAGCGCTAGCGGCATGCTTAACACATGCAAGGCAGACGGGAAGTGGTGTTTCCAGTGGTAGACGGGTGAGTAAAGTGAACTAGAAATGGCTGGTAATATCCCATAGGCTGAGGAGAAAAAGGAGAAATCCACCCGAGGAGGGGCTCGAGTCTGATTAGCTAGTTGGTGAGGTAATGGCTTACCAAGGCGATGATTAGTAGTTGGTCCGAGAGGATGATCTACCACACTAGGACTAAGACACGACCCAAACTTCTATGGTAGGCAGCAATGGTGAATTTTCCGTAATGGGCGAAAGCCTGATGGAGCAATACCACGTGGAGGTAGAAGGCCCACGGGTCGTAAACGTCTTTTCTCAGAGAAAAACAATAACGATATCTAGGGAATAAACATTGGCTAACTTTATGCCAGCAGCCGCGGTAATATAGAGGATGCAAGCATTATCCAAAATGATTGGGCGTAAAGCATTTTAGATGGCTTTTTAAGTCCACAGTCAAATCCCAAGGCTCAACCATAGACAGACGGTGGAAACTACCAAGCTAGAGTACTGTAGGGGCAGAAGAAATTTTCGATGGAGCGGTGAAATGCATAGAGATCAGAAAGAACACCAACGGTGAAAGCACTCTATTGGGCCGACACTGACACTAAAAGACTAAAGTTAGGGGAGCAAATGGGATTAGATACCCCAATAGTACTAGCCGTAAAAAAGGAATACTAGGTGCTATGCGTATAGACCCATGCAGTGTTGTAGCTAACACGTTAAGTATCTCGCCTGAGGAGTACGTTCACAAGAATAAAACTCAAAGGAATTTACAGTGGCCCACACAAGCAATGGAGTATGTGGTTTAATTTGATGCAAAGCAAAGAACCTTACTAGGGTATAACATGTCGCGAATCCTCTTGAAAGAGAAGGGTGCCTTCAGGAACACGAACACAAGTGGTGCATGGCTGGGTTAAGTCTCGCAACGAGCGCAACCCTCATGCTTAGTTGCCACCATTGAGTTTGGAACCCTGAGCAAACTGCCGATGATAAGTGGAAGGAATGTGAGGATGGCGTCAAGTCATCATGCCCCTTATGCCCTGGGCGGCACATGTGCTACAATAGGCGAGACAAAGGGTTGTGATCCCACAAGGGTAAGCTAACTCCAAAAACCCGTCCTCAGTTTGAATTGCAGGTTGCAACTCACCTACATGAAGCTAAAATCGCTAATAATCATCGGTCAACCATACGGCAGTGAATTCATTCCTGGGCCTTGTACACACTGCTCGTCACTCTATGAGAGTTGGTCATGTCTGAAGTCGTTACTTTAACCCCAAGGAGGGGGATGCCGAAAACAAGGCTAGTGAGTAGAGTGAAGTCAAAACAAGGTAGCCATACTAGAAGGTGCAGCTGGATCACATCTTTTTCAGAGAGAGTTAATGCTTGTTGGATATTTTGGTTTGACACTGTTTCACACCCAAAAATAAGTTAGCTACGTCTGCATTAAACTTGAAGATAGAACCTTTTTTCATTTCTTGACTTTGAAATAGACCAAGCCCATGAGCTTATTATCCTAGGTCGAAACAAGTTGATAGGATCCCTTTCTATGCCCCCAAGTCCCTTCTGTGTGGCGACATGGGGGTGTAAAAAGGAAAGAAAGGGATGGGGTTTCACTCACATTTAGCATAGCTGGCCCCCAGCGAGAGGCCTACACAACGGGGCTTTTAGCTCAGTGGTAGAGCACGCCCTTGATAATTGTATCGTTATGCCTAGGTCATAAGGGCTCTCAGCCACATGGACAATTCAATGTGCTCATCAGCGCTTGACCCTAAGATGTGAATCATCCAATGCACATTAGCATGGCGTACTTCTCCTGTTTGAATCGGGGTTTTAAACCAAACTTCTCCCGAGGATGATAGATGGGTGATTCAGGTGAGATCTAATGTAGATCCAACTTTCTATTCACTCATGGGATCTGGGCGGTTCGAGGAGGTCACCACGGCTCTTTTTTTCTCGATAATTCATATATCCTTTATCAGTGTATGGACAGCTATCTCTTAGGCACAGGTTTAGTTCAGCCTTAATGGGAAAATAAAATAGAGCACCTAGCAATGTATCTTCACAAACCAAGAACTACGAGATCGCCCCTTTCATTCTGGGGTGACGGAGGGATCATACTATTCAAGCCTTTTTTTCATGCTTTTTCTAGAGGTCTGAAGAAAGCTGCAATCAATAGGATTTTCCTAATCCTCTCTTCTCAGAAGGAAGAACATGAAATTCTTTTTCCTTTTTGTAGGGAACAGGAGATTGGATCTAACCGTAATAATAATGTTTGGCTAATAAATAATTCACTTCTTAGTCTTCAACCCCTCAATCACTACGAATTCCCCTGATTAATGCAATGTGATATGACTATTTATCTATCTCTTGAATCGAAATGAAAGTAGGTTTGAAAAAAGATCTTAGAGTGTTTAGGGTTAAGCCAAGAGGGTCCCTTAACGTCATCTTTTTTTTTCTTTCCATCAAAGTTATTTCTTATTTCACAAATAATTGCCATGGAAAGGAAGAAGGGGGAGGAAGCCCACTTGAAGAGCACAGTACAACGAAAAGTTGTATGCTGTGTTCGTAAAGGATGAATTACTCTAAAAAACGAATCTATTGATTCTCTCCCAATTGGTTGGACCGTAGGTGCGATGATTTACTTCATGGGCGAGGTCTCTAGTTCAAGTCCAAGATGGCCCAACTACGCCAAGGAAAAGAATAGAAGAAGCATCTGACTCCTTCATGCATGCTCTACTTGGCTCGAAGGAAATAGCTTAGTTGGTAGAGCTCTGCTCTTGCAATTGGGTTATTGCAATTACGGGTTGGGTATCTAATTGTCCAGGTGGTAATGATAATATCTTATACCTGAACCGGTGGCTCATTTTTTTAAGTAATGGGGAAGAACACCGAAACATGCCACTGAAAAACTCTACTGAGACAAAGATGGGCTGTAAAAAATGTAGAAGAGATAGGATGAGGGATTGGTTAGATCTAGTATGGATCATACATGGACGGTAGTTAGAGTCGGCGAATGGTACTCAAATATTGGCTTGGGGCATTTTCTTTATCCCTTTTTAACTTGAAAAAGCAGGGGCACCTTTCGTTCTTGAACCGATAACCATCTTTTGGCTAACCTAGCCTCCTCTATCCCTCGAGACCAACAAGGGGTAGTACAGGAATATTCACTTGTTGTCCATCGACTATGCCTTTCAGCTTAATCTTAGGCCCTGACTCACCCTCCGTGGACAAACCTTGCAAAGGAACCCTTGGGTTTTCGAGGCATTGGATTCTCACCAATGTTTGCGTTACTCAAGCCAACATTCTAGCTTCCGCTTCGTCTACTCCCGCTCACGCAGGTGCTTCTCCTTTAGGTGGAACACTCTTCTACCGATGCATTTTTACATCCCAAAGCTTCTGCAGATCGCTTAGCCCTATTCATCTTGGCATAAGAGTGCTCAATCAGTGAGCTATTACGCGCTCATTCAAGGGTGGTTGCTTCTTGGTAAACCTAATTACTGTCTCTACACCTCTACCTCCTTTATCATTGAGCGGTTATTTAAGGACCTTAGCTAGTGATTCGGGCTGTTTCCCTCTAGATGATGAAGCTATCCACCATCATCTCATTGGCCAACCTCAATCCCTGTTATTTTGAGTTCATATCTAGTATTTAGAGTTTGTCTCGATTTGGTACTGCTTTCGTGACCCGTATTAAAATAGTGCTTTACCTCTAGATTTCCATGGACTAATAGATCTCGTAGTTCCTATGGGGCGGAGAGGATGGGGTTGGTCCATGGTTTTTCTTCCTTTTTCCACATATCACTCAAAGGGTTGAAGGGAGATAGTGCATCAAGCTGTTCGCAAGGGCCAACTTGATCATCTTCCTTAGTGATCCTAGATGGGGGAAGTTAGAGGAGGCTAGGTTAGCTAAAAGATGGTTATCGGTTCAAGGACGAAAGGTGCCCCGGCTTTTTCAAGTTAAAAAGGGATAAAGAAAATGCCCCAAGCCAATGTTTGAGTACCAGGCCCTATGACCCTGAAGTAACCCATGCTATACTTCTAGGAAAAGCTTGAATGACCTTCAACAAAAGCGTACTTGTACTCGAAACCAACACAAGTGGGTAGGTAGAGAATACCTAGGGGAGCGAGACAACTCTCTCTAAGGAACTCAGAAAAATAGCCCCGTAACTTCGAGAGAAGAGGTGCCTCCTCACAAAGGAGGTCGCAGTGACCAGACTCGGGCGACTGTTTACCAAAAACACAGGTCTCCGCAAAGCCGTAAGACCATGTGTGGGGGTTGATGCATGCCCAGTACCAGAAGGTCAAGGAAGTTGGTGACCTGATGACAAGAGAGTCGGCGACCGAAGCCCTAGTGAACAACGGCCATACAATCTGAGCACTGCCTCCGAGAGAGGCTTGGTGAAATAGACATGTCTGTGAAGCTGTAGACTACCCGCACCTAGACAGAAAGACTCTATGAAGCTTTACTATTCCTTGAGTTTTTCCTGCGTAGCTTACGTGGAAGGAGAAGAAGGCCTCCTTCTAGGGGGCCCGAGCCATCAGTGAGATGCCACTCTAGATGAGCTAGAATTCTAACCTTATGTCAAGACCTACAGGCCAATGGACAATCTCAGGTAGACAGTTTTTAAGGGGCATAGGCCTCCTAAAAGATAACAGAGGCATGCAAAGGTTTCCTCGGGCCAGCCAGAGATTGGCCCTCGAGCGCAAAGCAGAAGTGAGCTTGATTGTGAGACCTACTCGTCGAGCAAGGATGAAAGTAGACCTTAATGATCTGACGGTGCTGAATGGAATGGCTGTCGCTTAGCAGATAAAAGTTACTCTAGGGATAACAAGTTGATTTTCCCCAATAGCTCACATCAACGAGAAGGTTTGGCACTTTGATGTCGGCTCTTCGCCACCTAGGGCTGTAGTATGTTCTAAGGGTTGGGCTATTCACCCATTAAAGTGGTATGTGAGCTGGGTTCAGAACATCGTGAGACAATTCGTTCCATATCTGGTGTGGGCGTTAGAGTATTGAAAGGACCTTTCCCTAGTACGAAAGGACCGAGAAGGACGCACCTCTGGTGTACCAGTTATCGTGCCCACGATAAATGCTGGGTAGCCAAGTGCGGAGTAGATAATTGCTGAAAGCATCTAAGTAGTAAGCCCGCCCCAAGATGAGTGCTCTCCTATTATGACTTCCCTAGAGCCTTCGGTAGCACAGCCGAGACGGCAAGGGGTTCTCTGTCCCTACGGGGATTGAGTGACAGAAGTTTTGAGAATTCAAGAGAAGGTCACGACGAAAGACAACTGCTTACCATTACGATAAGTTCCAAGTAGAAGTGCAATGATGTATGCAGCTGAGACATCCTAACAGACCGATAGACTTGACCTTGTTCCTACATGACCTAATCAATTCAATCAGGCACTCACCACCTATTTTCATTGTTCAACTCTTTGACAACCTGAAAAATCTATTGTTCAACTTTTGCTTCAGGCTCTAGGCCTTTTACAAGTTAGTCTTGGTAAAGCCCCCAGACGATGTACTTTTTTTTAACGAGGCCCTCGATAATGTGACATAATGACTTTTTATTAATTTGAAGTTTATTGAAATTTCATAAACCAAAATTAAAACTTAACTAAATGAAGTGAAACCGGCTGAAGGATTATACTACAAATAATAATGAGATGAATTGGATCAATATCCATACTTTACTTTTTGTATTGTATATAATGTATACAAAAAATAGAAATAATAATATATAAATATAACATATAAATATATATAATATTTAGAATATATATATAAAATAAAATAGATATAATATATAAATAAATTGAATATAATATTTAATTTATGTTTCACTCCGATAGTATAATTAGATTGGGTCGATGCAGAAGAAATGAATGCATTTTCATACTATTAAGATAATAAAGTAAAAAAAAAAACTAAAATCTAATTTGGATTATGCCAAATCGCTTATTCTACTAGATTTTACGGAACCCTATTTATGCACAACATCTTCAAGTCTGATCATAGAAAAGATTCTCTTCAAGCAAACCAGCCTATCCTTTGTATGGGGCTTACATGGTGGTTGAAACAAATACACATTTGGTTGTGAATTCCAATGTAGCAGATAAAGGCATATTTCTACACGACCCAATTAATAGTTCAAGCCACACACTCCCATAATCCATTTTCTCTTCGGGGAATTCTCTTCAACTATTCATGTTATATCAAATAAATAATAGAATATTGATCAGATCGATAAGATAACATGAATCTATTATTTTAGATTTAGTTTTAAACTGTATTTTCTTTTTATTTTAATATCTTTTTGAGAAATAACCTCCCCAAAATTATCTCCTATTTTCACTCCACCTTCTAGTTGTCCCATTTTTCCTCTCTCTCACGTTCTAATTGTTGTTCTTTCTTTTTCCCTATTCTTTTATTTTTCCATTCTTATTCTTTTTCTTTCTTGGGACAGTGGACTATTCAAGTTATTTTTCTTGTGCGATTGATTTCTCTTTATTTTTGATTGTATTATGTATGTTTCCAAATTTCCCAAAGTGTTACCACTTGATTTGTTCCTCTTGTCGATTTTTGTACTTCTTTGCTCTTTCCAGATTTCGTCATTTAGCCAATCGTGGTAAATGGAAAGATAAGTTGTTAATCATCTTTTATTTCTTTAATCTTGGTGTTTGTGCTCATATCTTGAGAACGTTGGTTTTTCATTTAAATCGATTTGGAGTTTATAATGAGCTATTGTACAATTTGTTTTAGGTGAAACTTTTGAGACGATCGTTCCTCCATCAACTTAGTTCCTGTTAGTAATTGCGAATTCTTTAAAGGTAAGTGATCGAATGAGATTAGGGCTGTAACAGCCCAATTACGACCCAAATCAGAACGGTGGTTTCGGGACCACGAATCTGAATTAGAGAAATGATTTTATTATTCTTTTGATATCAATGTTGTGTGATTAAGCATATATTAAAATACTGTAGATTAAATTGGGTGTTTTAATGATCTTTTTAATGAAGGATTAAAATGGAATAAGTATGAAAGATAACTATTGTGAGATTAGGTGGCCAAATTGAATGGTTTCATCTTTACATGGTGTTAAATTTGCAAATGGACCTTTAAATTGATAGTGGTGGACGGCATGAATCATGAATTGTTATTATAATGTATTTTATATGTTTAATTTATTTGATAGCGGAAGACTAGTATACTAATAAAAAATGGGAATAAAGAAAACATTGTTTGTCTCATCTCTTTCTTCTCCATCTTCTTAACCGAAACCACAAAGAAAAGAAGAAGAAAAAGCCTCCATTCATTCGGTCACTGCATGTATTATTGGGGTAAGGAATTGAGCTTAATTTTCATAAGTTTTTGCATTTTTGAGCTAGTTATTGGGTGTACTACTAAACCCATGTTAGAAATTTTGACTTTGAAACAAGTTGTGGATTCGGCCATGGACGAATCTTCTTACCTTACTATGGTCGATGGAAAGATACTAAATATATGTTTGAAAGCTATATGAGTAGAGTAGGAATTTTTGATAGAATCGGGTAAATTAGAAATTTCAAGTTTAATAAATAGATGAGGGATTAGAAGCTTTAATAAATAGTTAGTATGGAATTGTAGGGTCCTTAGGTTGGTTCGGCTATAAGGAATGTATGTATAATTATGTGTAATTGGGGAGAAATTTTAGCATGGACTAAATTGAGTATATTATTTTAATAAGGGGTGAATTGGTAAAATTATAAATTTCATGTTTGGATTAAATTGAGTAATATACGGGAACTTTAATGAGCTTAGGGAGCAATCGGCTTTAGCTCATTAATGTATAAATTGACATATTTTCGAATGAGAAAAAAATCTTGTATTAATTTGTAAATGTGTGAAATGTCAATGATGAATTGATAAATTGCTCATGTATGGTTTATGGATTTAATTGAATAGAAATGTATTGAAATGAGTTCAATTTGAAATTTGTTTAGATCAAAATTCGAAGGAAAAGGGGTTGGATAAAGGAAAAGCTAGGTTGAACGAATAATCGAAAAGTTTTATCCGTGGTATCCGAGGTAAGATTTAAGAAACCGAGTTGAATTGAATTTTATTTTGTAATGCAACTTCTTCTATAAGAAGATAGGTATGCTATATACATATACATAATTGTTGAATGTGTTATGGAGTTGAATAAATTTGGCCGAATGAAATATTGATTATGGTCTGAAACTAATTGCAAGAAAAGGGCATGTAAATGTTAATAATGTAATTAAATTATGTGGATATTAAGTTTGAATTTGATTGATTTCAAATGGATCGGTTGGATGCATGACAATTAAAATGGCCGAATGTGATATAGTTTGGGGTAGAGAATATTAAGGATATATTTTGCCGTAAGTAATTACACGTGATTCAGTGGAGTGATGTTTCAATTATTTGTGAACGATATGTTACGAGAAATGTTGGTAACGGCTCTTTGTGAGCGGTACGTTACGGGAAATATAAAGTAACGGCTCTTTGTGAGCGATAAGTTACGAGAGATGTAAGTAACGGCTCTTTGTGAGCTATACGTTACGAGAAATGTTAAGTAACGGCTCTATGTGAGCGATACGTTACTAAAATTTTTCTTTTTCAACAAGTGTGTAAGTATGAAATTCAACAAGAGATTGCTATTGATAATAAATTTAAGCATATAGAAAGGCACGAGTGTAATATCAAAAGTTATGCACAAATGGTTAAATTTGGAGAGGTAAGTAAACTCGAGGTATGTATTATACTTATTACCTTGAGATGTTAGTAGCTTGGAATGTGAGTATAAAATTCAATATGTAACACCCCAAACCCGGCCCATTCACGCCGACCGAATTTGGAATGCCACTGCGAAACACTTTCAAAAATATTCTTACTTAATAGTAAAAACCGTGGAAAATTTGTTTCCTTTAATAAAACATTTTCGTGACTTGTAATATTCTAAGTAAAAATTGAAGTTTGTTATAAAAATATCAGATTCAAGCTTTACTTGAGCAAATAAAACCATTTACAATCAACATTTAAATTATCCATCCATAATAAAGCATAATAATAAAGATGCTTAGATACTTTAGTGGGCCTTTTTACATTAGACACTTAATCAAAATAATGAAAATGTAGATACTTAATTAACCAAACAAAATATCCTTTTACATGAAAATCCGCTTTCGCATGGCCACCTTTGTATCCTCTCCAACCCGGTCCAAGATTTATGCGCCACCTAAAAGGGTTGAGAAAAATTGAGTGAGTCACCAAGACTCAGTGCATAGTTAGTACACATGTCTCCACATATGGGCTTAACCCATATCCACACAGTCCATAAACATGAATATGCGAATATGAATATGCAATTATGAATATGCAATTATGAATATGCAATTATGAAACTCAACCCGCATAGTGATCCACATATCTTATCTTGGCAGACTTACTGCTCAAGGCCATGGCCAAGCCACCGATCCCATAGGGATCCCACATATCAATCAGTCTACGGTGATGCACACAGCTATCAACCGCCGAGATGGGCACTTAGCCAACACCTCCCTTGATGAAGCACATAGTTAACATCAAGCGCTAATGTAGCACGAGGCTAGCATTAGACCACACACATAACGTACATCCTTTCCTCCAATAGTCACATCCCAAATCCCATGCATATATATATATATATATATATATATATATATATTTATCATGGTAACATATTCCTCAAAACAATTATACATCACACGTCATCACATTTTTATACATTCATCAATAATCATTCATTACCGCAATTCACTGAAAGATTAGTACCATAACCACCAACCTGATTATTCGATCACCCATCTTGGGTATCCACCATCTTAACCCTAATTTCGGCTAACATGCACAACATATACATTTACATAAAATATTACATACAACACATATAACAAGCAAAAGAACAGTGCGATAACTACGCACCTGAATAAAGCGAGATCCGATTTATCTAACACAATCTAAAATCCCGAAACTTGTCCTATTGCTGATGATTTGCCTTTAAAACCAAAGTTAGAAATCGGTCAACCCTTCAATACTAAAATATGTGGCCTTAAGCCGAATACCATGAATCATTTACCTAGCTTATTTCGATCCCGAAACACCACTTGTTCCTGTCGATTAGCTCCTGAAGTTATCGAAATTCCTATTAAAACATTGTTAGAATCGGCTAATACACAAATCTATGAACAATGGCCCTTGGCCACATGTTATACTTACCATTTACCTTGCTCGACAAAGTTTCTTGAGCACTTCAACTCCCGAAAGACTCCTTTAATGCTCCTTAGCATTAGCTACACACAAAAAGAGCACATCATTATGGCCTTATACATATTCGGCCATTCCTAATGCCAAGCTCAACATTCGGTCATCACAAAACCCAAAATATAGCCTATGGCCAAAAATCAACAGCCACTTGCCTTTGCTAAAAGATCCGAAAACTATCATTTGCTTTTGGTGTTTATGAAAACCCTATTAACTACTTATTAGTATTGGCCAACACAAAAATACTAAAAACATGGCCCTTGGCCGAAACTGCATTCTTGCTTACCTTGATGCTCATAATCCCGAGAGCTTCCTTAATGCAACTTCACGTTGGCACATGCAAAAGAACACATAGCAAGGCTTAAAGAACATTCGGCCATACTCAATGCCTAACAACGTGATTCGGCACGCGAAAAAGGGAAAGAAGAATCGAATGCTAACTAAAGGCACTTACTAACCTTCGAAATCGTCAACATCTTTCTTTGGGGATTCGGCCCATGCTCGAAAAGGCAAGGAGCATTCGGCCAAAGTGACAATCAAGAGAAAGAAGTAGTAAAGAAGTTTTGGCATAACAACAATAGCATGCTTCAAAGTAAAATCGAAGGTAGTATAGAAGGAGGAGGGTTTCGGTTTGAAACAACAAGGGAAGGAGATGAAAGAACAAGAGCTAGCCGAAAACTATGCTCCCTAGCTTCTTCAAAACTGAAATTCACCCTAGCCCTCCCTTTCTTTCTCGGCCAAGACAAAAATGTCAAGAAAACAAAACAAAAGAAAAGGTTCGGCCAAGCTTCCTATGGTGTCCTACCTTCGGCCATCACAAAATGGAGGGAAAGAAATGAATTTTGGCCAAGTTTGCTAAACTAATGGCCGGCCATGCCTCTCCTCTTTTCCCCATGCTTCATTACCAGGTACCAAAAAAAAACATTGTTTATTCAATCCTCTCTTACTACCCTATTTCCTATACATAAAAAAAATAAAACACAATAAAATAAAATAACCCCATCATCCTATATTTTATCAAATAAGTAAAAAAAAATATAATTTTGCTCCACACCCCCAATATACATAAATAAAATAAAATAAAACAAGCAGCAGCTCCTTATGCTGCATGCGTGCATGGGCCATGCAGCCCTTTCCCACGCTGGCACAAAAAAAGAAAAACCCATGCCTTGCTGCTCTCAGGTCTCGAACCCGAGACCTGAGGAAGCATCTTCAGGCCTTCTGCCACTCGACCCTTTGTGCATTTCATGCAATTAAACGCGTCGAAATTCTTTTAAACTATCCTTCGCTGGCTCCTTATGCTTTAACGCTAAAAGTAAAAATAGAACACCTCAAGTGCGACCCCCAGGACTCGAACACGAGCCCTCCTAGTCGTAGCTCACCAGCAATGTCCTTAGCCACTCGGCCACTTTGAGTTTCATGACATAAACGCATCGCGATTTCTTTTTAACCCTTTATTCTTGAGCTTCCCTGAGCCTTAACGCCAAGCAAAAATAAAAACACTCGCGCGCCTCTATCAGGGCTCGAACGCCCGACTTCATGAAGCTCCCCTGGCTGCAAGCTCCCCAACCACTTTGCTACTGGTACGTTGATGTCAAAATCTCGCCACAAATTATTATAAAGCCTCCTTCAAAGCAGCGCCATTTTGCAAAATAAAATGCTTATGCCGCGCCCAAGACTCGAACCTCTGACCTGATTGTGGCGTCACTCCCAAGCTTTAAGTGGCACACGGAAACCACTCTACCAGGGCATTTCATATGCCACAACCTGCCAAAATTTATTCTTAAGGCCTCCTTGCCTATTTTCCTCTTTTTAACCCAAAATTCCAAAAATTTCCAAAATACTCCCTTTTAATCCGAGAGTTTTAAAAACCCCTAAAACACATTCAAAGCACTCTTAAAGCCCACCAACTCGTAAATTAGCACGAACGCATAACCCCTACTTTAGGGTATTACACGATAAGTAGAAGATATGTATATCCATTATTCAGTATGGGATGGCGGTACATGGAAATAAGCATAAGTATATGTATGTTGCTCTGAATTTTACTGTGAAATTTGGTATTTCGGTAAGGATGTGATGAATGCAAATAATTATGAATTTCCCGAATAAGTTATTATATGTGTATAAGTTGTTTAAATCTTACTAGGCTGTAAAAGCTTACTTGGTTCTCGGTTGTTTTGCATTGTAGATTCCTTTTGGGTGTTTGGCTCTTACTTGGGATCATTTTGGAAGCTCATCACACAATCTTCTATCTTGGTATCTTTTTAAAATATGAAACTTTTAGGAATTATGGCATGTATAGGCTATGTCACTTTTGAATTGTTTTTCAATGGTGTGTATTTGTACAAACGCCATGTGAAAATGGCCAAATTATGGTATCATGGTTTCATATATATTCGGCCATGGTCTTAGCTTAATGAAGGTGTATATATTTTTTAATGTGTTATGTTTGGTACTTGGATATGGGGATGTAATGGATTGAGTAATTATAGTATGAATGTTCGGTCATGATATGTCTAGGAGATATAAGCATATTTTCACGATGGACATGAATAGAATTTAGGTTATGATTTTGGGGTTGTGCATATTTGAATATTACATGTAGATGTATATGAATGAAGTTCGATTTACGATATAGTAATATACAAATGAACTTTTAAAATTTTTGCATTGTTAAATAAATGGTGTGGTCATTAATATTGAATCTGATGTACCCTAGATTCGGATAAGTAGGTTTTTAGCATATATGTTTGTTGGTTTTGGTATTTGATAAATTGTTTTGGAGATTGTTGATAAGCATGTATATAATGAACTTTCTTATTAAATGTCCAAATGAATAGTGACAATCGTTAAGAGATCAAAGATGCGTTTATTTGAAATTTGTTATATGGACTAGGGATATGTAAATGACTGGTTAATGCAAATTAGGAACATACATCATTACCTATAAAGCATTCGGCTATAACCACATGAAAAGTGAACATCATGTGTGAAATGTGCGTATATATTTTTATTTATAATTTGACCTTTACTTATAATTAAATAAGTAAATTTTAGTTGTGATGTATATATATATATGTTTGTTCCAATTTATATCATGATACATGATCGATGTTTACTTCCAAAAAAAAAATGCTTGTTGTGAATTATGATTTAATTAGTAATGTCCCATAACCCTAATCCGGCGACGGATACGGTGAAGGGTGTTACAAGGGCTATTTTTGGTGTTTAGGGGCAAGTGCCTTATTGTTTTGGCTTAAATTTTAAGAAGTAAGGGTCGATTCTTTTTAATTAGTTCTCGTTTATATCTCTAATCCGTTATTCAGGGTGTCATCTTAGGTACTGGAATCTTTATCGTGGTGTTTGCATTGAAAAATTAATAAGGTGTGTAACGAAAATTCGAGAAAACAACGACCGACGAAAGCTAAAATTGGGACTGTTGACACCACACAACCGTGTGGTAGGCCGTGTGTGACATAGGACCATGTGACAAGCCGTATGCTAGATTGTGTGAGTCACACAGACTAGGCTATTTGGGTCGTATGGGCCATACAGAGTGTATGAGACTGTGTGCCAGGCCGTATGGGTCCATTTACTGAAAATTTTCACCTAGGCCAATTTGGCTCTGACTTTCGTAATTAGACTCCCTGTAGGACCCATATTGCTTAAATAAGACTTGAAAACAAGGTATTTGTTAATATGCTTTTGTATGTAATATGCTTAAAGTGTGTGATTTATACTTGTATGATCCGTGTTTTGTCAATTTTGAAGGCACGTTTTCGTGTTACTATGTTGCATGTGATCTCAGAATATGTTAATTTGAATATATCTGAATCTGTTATATAACCATGCATATGACTTAATGGCAAAACTGATGTGTTTTCAATGAGATTTGATAAATCTGTTCTGTAAAAAGCATGGATTCTCATGCCTTCTATTTTCTACTATTGTATGTCAGCATGTCCTACATGCTTTTCATTCAGATTTTGTACATGCATGCCATGAAATGTTTCATGACGTTTGGGATAATGTTGAAAGGGGGAAGTTTCTAACAATTTAATGATCTGCACATTCTGGTGGTTTAACCACATTTTTGTCTGGCTGCTTGTCTACAATTATAGTGGCTCGTCCACTCGTATCTGTTCTAGCAACTTTGCTGCAATATAGTGGCTTGGCCACATATATTTTTTATTTAGCAATTTTAATTGCAATCACTGGTGGCAATGTCCACAATTATATGTTGGTGTGATCGGGTTGGATGAGTTCTGCGGAACTCTATTTTGGGTGTGTAGCGGAGTTGGGTAGGAAGTTTTTTGAAAAACCTGCATTATGATTTCTAAAAAATATCGCATTGACTTAATCATGCATTCTCAGTTCTGTTCAATTGTTCGTGATGAATTTCTTTGTGATACTCTGATTTGTATATTGTGATATGTGTGTTCCATGTTCAAGTTTCATTATACACTGGGCTTTACAGCTCACCCCTTTGTTTCATCTCTGAATTTTCAACTAAACTTTGAGTTTAGGATCAGACGACATGCGAGAAATCAAATTGATTCTTATTTGGGCTGTAAATTTGTTTAGACTTCATTGTTTGCTTTTGTTCTGTTTGTTTGTTTTTGAGTCGCAGGTTAACAATTTAAAATTTCAGTTTTCAAAATTAAAAATTTGAAAATTTTTCCACTACAAAATTAAGAAACCCCTAAGGAGTTTTTCTGTAAACAAACAAATAGTTTTAACAAGTGTTTGTCTTTAAGTTGGAAATGATTTACTAAAATTATTACTGTCAAAACATGATTGTGAGTTCGGAATTCTAGGTTTGAGATAAGTGATTCCGGATTTAAGTTTTCTAAATATTTGTGAAAGTTTTGCCAAATTTTATGTTTCCAAAATGCACTCCGAGTGTAATTGAAATGAAAGTTTTTAAACAAGTTGATGTATCCCTCAAAATCTAGTCATAACATCTAGGTCGGGTTTGGAGAATTACAATTATAGTTGCTTTGGCAATGAATGTGACATCTCAGATCCGACGATCGGGTTGGGAGTGGAGTATTACATACATACTCTTTTGGGGTGTAGTAAAAAAAATAAAACGATAAATTTTCACAAAAAAAAAGGACATGTGATAGTATTTAAACCATATTTATAGAATTCTAATTTTGTACTGATTGAGTACTAAATATTTACCCAAAAATAATAGAAGGAAAAAATATCATTATAATAATATTTATTACTTCATTAAAAATATTTTTATGTATTTTTTCTGATTGAATAGGTATTGGATCTAAGGGTGATCACTTAATTGAATCGAGTAAAACTTTTTGAGTTAGTGAAATTGATGAGACCTATTTTATCATCCTAACTTAATTTGATTTTTTTTTTTCGAATCAAGTTAGGTTGAATAAATTTGTGTGAGTGAAGTTAAAAAAAAAAATTAAGACAGCCATATTGAAATCTTATTAATAATATGGGCTAAATTTCAACTTGAAGAACATAAATATCATATATGCTTCAAAACTCTTTTAAAATAAAATAAGAGAAAAAAACAAGATAATTAGTATGTTAAACTTGATGTGATAATTTTTGTTTAGGGGCTCAAAGTTTTCATTTTGGATTTTTTTTAAAAAATAATTTAGCATTTAGATATATTTTTTCAATTTTTTAAAAATGATTTTTATATAATTTTTAATTTTTATATATTTTTGAATTTTTTGAGAGGGAGCAAGTTGCACACTTTCAAATTTGCCAGGGACTCAATGAGTATTTACATCAATATGTTATTCGAGTTATTCAACTAGAACATAAGAAATCGAATTACTTATTCAAGTTGATTTAAAAAAAAAAAACTGAATAACTAGATTCGATTAACTGAAAATTTTAAAAAGATGATTTTTTTTCCAATCGAATCTAGTTTTACTCACCCTTAATTAAATCGGGTAAGTGTCGAGTGACTTGTGATATCAAATTTAGCAACGAACTTTAATATAATATAGAAAACACGTCATTAGTTAATAAAACATTATATAATATATGAATACCTTAAACACAATTATGATAAAAAAATACACAAATATAATATAAATATACAAGTTACTAAATCTTAATTTTAATAGAAATCTCTCTCTAATTTTTTTTATTATAGAAATCTCTAAAATAAATAAATAAATAAATCACCCCAATCACCCAACTATCAAACAAAGAAAATTAAGGGAAAAAATTAGCTGATTCCTAGTTGTCAACATTTGCCAATTGAGTATCGTGCGGGATGCAGTATTAGAACACTTTGTACCGTCTAAAGCTAAACAATATCGTCTGAATCAGACCATCTCCCTCTTATAGTCAGTAGAAAATTGGGCGTAAGAGGCAAGACACTTCCAATAATGGCGCATTTGAAAAGTAAACTAATAATTAGACTTACGTATAATTGATTGTAAATATACATTTGTGATATATTTGGCAACAACTTTAATTAATTAGTCGCATTCAATTAACTGTAATTATAACATCTTAATTATGGGTTTCCAAATATTTTTTTTAGGTGATTTAAGTTTAAAAATTTATTTTTATACAATAATGGCATTTTAATTTTAGGACAGATGTTATATTTTAAAAATAAAATTTTATACAATATTATTTAAACCAGATTAAATCGATCGAATTGGAAACTAGTCGATATACAAATTCAGATAGAAGAATTAGAGTTGAACCACAAATCAAAAGTTCAACCGATAAAAAATTAACAAATCGACTTTGTTTATGTTTTTAGCCCAAAATTATGGCCTAAATCGGGGATAAAGCCCAACCTAAACCCTAAACCAACTGCGCTAACTCAAATCCTTAAAAGAAGAAATTAAAAAAAGAAAAACAAAAAAAGAAGAAACAACTAACCTAAACTAAAGAATATCAAAGCGAAAGCCAAAAAGAAAAAAAATAAACCTAAGTTGTGTTCTTCTCAAGGGTCTCTTGCTGCTGTCGCTTCCCAAATCGCGATTTGAGGCTCACCGTCGCTGTCATCTCTACTTGTCACTGCCATCGAGATATGGTCTACTCTTTGTTGCTGTCTTTTTTTTTTTTCTTACCAATTGCTTGTTTTTGTAGTTGCCTAGTTTAGTTTTGGGGTTCATGGGTTGATAATGTTAATATGTTTACAAGTTAATCTTAAGGTTAAGGGTGAAAACTGAAAAGAGGGGTAATAACTTAGAATTATTGGTTTTATTTATTTGTATTTATAATTTTTTTTTATTTTTCCCAATTTACATATTGTTTAGAATTATTGGTTAATATGTTTCTCAATTTCCCAATTCAACCAATCGAATTTAACACTAGTGGTTTGATCAATTCAATCATCAATCCGATTATGAAAATATTGATTATATGTTACTTTACTAATCCCGTTTAAATAAACTAAAAATTTTATTAACGAGAGATAATTTCTAATAAATTTTGACCTACTAAATAATTAACTAAATCATATACTAGTTAAGGAAACAATCCACTTATACTGGTGTAAAACTTAAGTGGTTGTACACTCTTTCACAAAATTTTTTAGACAATTAATATTTTAACAATAGAACTGTCAAATTTCATATTCTATTGGTGTAGATCATGCATATCAAGTTGACATAAATTAAAAATTTTTAACTATTCGTTTTATATAAAAAAAAGCTTTCAACCGTTAAATATTTACTAGTATAGAAAAATGTTAGATCAATATGATAGAGATATCAGATCGATTAAAAATTTTACAGCATGACAAGTAAAAAAAATCTTGGTAAATTCACGGTTAGATTATTAAAATATTAATTGTATAAAAAATTAAGGAAGTATGTAAAATCACTTAAATTTGGATCCCTCTCTTTTTTTTCGCTCAATCGAGATATTACACTTTTAAGCAATTGCAAACAATGTTACAATCAACAAGATGCAACATTCTCCCAATAAAAAGTCCCTCACCCAAGAACAAAGAAGCAAAACACAAACCGAAAACAATATAATTTCACACCACTAGCCCCCCCAAAACCCCTTCTAAAATTCTGCCCTCAAAAAGAAAAGTATGAAGCCAACCAACACATAAACCACATTTAACCAACAAACCTTAAGGCACAAACATCATACCAACTCTTCAGAAGAAATACAACAATATTACTCCAATTAAAATCACCACGATGCCATAAACATACCAGGCTTTTTTATTCTTGCAACCGCCAGAGCAAAAGCCAACTCGTTTCCATGTTTTTCGGCTATTGAGAAGGAGACATTACCTACTCTAACCATCTTGATTTCAATTTCCTTGAAGAAAGGATGCAGCAACCATGGTCTCAATCCTTTGTTCACAAGCTAACCAAACACCTCATTTGATCCAATCTCAATGATAAGAGAATTTTACCTTTCCACCCCATTGCTAAAAACACATCCAAAGCAATGATAATCGCTCCCACCTCGGCAGAAAATGAGTCTTTTTCTGCAACGGACCCGAAAATAATGCCCTTGCCACCCCATCCAAGTCTATTAACACCACTCCGCACTCGACTTCTTCCTAGTTTGCCACACCACATACATTAAATTTTACCCATCTCTCCGAGGACACCAAAACCTGCCACCCATCCCAGATTTTTTTAGATCACACCAACTTCTAAACGGACAAATCCACCATGATCTCTCATCCACTCTTAATTCTTCTTGAACTGACCTAACCCACATCAAAGCCTGCACTTTGGAGTGAAAAACCAAACTGTTCATAGTAGGCCACTTCCTGTCAAACACCAACTCATTCCTTGCCAGCCATACGGACCAGCATGCCGCTGTCACCGAAATCATCCATATGCTTTTGCCCACACCTATATATAATACATTATTACATAAAGTGAAAACATCAAAGAACCCTTCAACTGGGATCCATTCAACGTCCCACCATTCGAAACTTTTTCTCCAAATCCCTTCAATGAATTTGCATTGGAAAAAAATATGCTCCACTTTCTGCGGTTCTCTATTTCACCAAGGACAACCACTGTCCAATTGACAAATCTACAGACCTCTTCTAATCAGGAACTCATTAGTAGGAAGTCTATCAATTGAAATCATCCAAAGGAAGTTTCTCACTCTAGGAGGCACCTTTAACTTCCAAATCTTATCAAAAGCGAAACAAATGTCATCCACTCCTTATTTGATTAATAATTTAGTTAATTTTTTCACCGAGAACACCCACTTATTATCATGAATCCATATTAATCTATCCTCCTCTTCTGGCACCAACACCTTACTGCAAACAACTTCCCTTAAACGATTGAGCATAT
This sequence comes from Gossypium australe, assembly GCA_005393395.2. Classification (NCBI taxonomy): domain Eukaryota; kingdom Viridiplantae; phylum Streptophyta; class Magnoliopsida; order Malvales; family Malvaceae; genus Gossypium; species Gossypium australe. Next base: position 13,718,539 of record CM016618.1, on the reverse strand, counting down.
TCAACTCCTTATCCAATAATGGTCGGATAAAGAAATCAACCCAATTAACCTCGTTAAACTAATTCGAGTTCGAAAAGTTTTTCACCAACCCTTTCTTGTTACTGACTAAACGAAACAGCCTTGGAAATTCCATTCTCAGAGGCCGTTCACCACACTAAATATCCTCCCAAAACAATATCGTATTTCCATTCCCTACCAACCAACGAAAAGATTCTTTCCTCATCCATTTACCCACTTTTGAGTCTTTAGCATTCTCCACGATACCCCTCTAAACCATCGACATATCTTTTGTGTTGCTCGTTCTAAATCGCCATCATTGCGTAGGGGATCCATGCTTCGCAACAATGATTTTTCTCCACAAAGCATCTCTTTCCACCGTGAATCTCCAACTCCATTTGGCCATGAGATACTTGTTTTTAACCTTGATATCCACCACTCGCACCCCCTTATCCTTTGGCAAACAAATCTGCTTCCACTTTACCTTCGCCATTTTCCTTCGGCCATCTACACTTCCCCACAAAAAATTCCTTCTAATTTTGTCAATTTTATTAATCATGGCAATAGGCGCTTGAAATATTGACATGAAGTAGATAGGCAACGAGGATAACAGTGCGTTAATGAGCACAATTCGACCTACCCAAGAGAGTGAACAACACTTCCAGCCCGATAGTTTCCCCTCAACTCTTTCCACGATTCTATTCCAAGTAGAAATCTTCCTTAGATCAGCTCCTAGAGGGATTCCCAAATAATTGAACGGTAATTCTCCTATCTTACACCTACAAACAGCAGTCATTCTAAACAAAAACTCCTCTTCAATACCAAACTCCACAATGCATGACTTACTGAAGCTAATACTTAATCCAGAGAAAATTTCAAAACAGCGAAGAATGTACTTAGAATTCCTCACCACATCCTCTTCTGCCCTCAAAAATAAAATGGTGACATCCGCGAATCGTAAAAGTGAGACTGATTAACCAGGTATTACATCTTTTATCCCCTCTATAATCCCCAACTCCACCGCTTCATCCAACAACAAGTGCAAACTTCCGTCACTGGAATAAATAAGAATGGTGATAATAGGTCCCCTTGTCTTAGACCACTGTAGACTTTGAACTCATTTGTGACCGCACCATTTATCAACACTGCTACTCTCGCAGTTGACACAGACTCCAACATCCAACCAGTCCACCTCTCACCAAATCCCATCTTCAACAAAACAAACTCAAAAAAACCTCAGCTCACACAATCATAAGCCTTGGAGAAATCTAGCTTAAAAATCAAATATCCCCCCGCACCTACCTTCTTCTTAATATAATGAATTATCTCATTTGCAATTAATATTCCATCAAAGATTTGTCTTCCACGAATGAATGCACATTGTGTTGGAACGCCGGTACCCCATGGCGCAGCAGAATAAAATCAGATCCGGCGATCCAAATCATGAATCCATGTGTGAGGAACGAATCGGGGTGAAATAAAGGTTTCGAAATTACCAAAACTTCAATCTGAGTAGGCAGCGACGCCTTGGCAACAAGAGTTTCGATCTACTGTCGAATCAAGCCACAACCTTTTCTGATGTCGGCCTCTACGTAATCCACCCGGTTTGACTATGAACGGAAGAAATCTCCAAAACTGTTTTGGAGGTTTATTTGCTTGACGGCTGCTAGACCTAACAAGCAATCACTTAGGGTTTTCATCTTTTGCTTTATCTCCTTTTAATACCTTTTATGATGGGTGTCTTTTTCATTGGGCCTTTTATAATTGGTATCCTTTTAATTGGGCCTTTTATAATTGGTATCTCTTGAATGTATTATAAGATTAAATAAATACAATAAAGTTTTTAACCAAAAATTATAATTACATTAATTATATCCGAAATTTATAATTACATTAATTATAATAAGGATTTCGGTAAACTATATTTATTTAAATTTATATATGAATCAAATTCATATATTAATAAAATTATGTTATCATTATGTGTACAACATCCTTGTACATATAATATGTTCAATATTTGATTGCCCAATTAAATTAATTCTTCAATTAATTTAATTTATGTGACAACCAAGCACAATACCAATTATATTTTATTCCGTTCATTTCAACCATAGAGTGTGACCCTGTAGGTTCTTGCAACGTTAGCAGTAATACTGGAACGATTCTATTGTCACAGACAATGAGTGGTATCTAGCAATGCATTATTGCTACCTAAGTTACAAGGAATCATGATTCGACATAATCTTTTGTGATTAACCTTTCATGCATTAATCCTTAAGTCCTTTATCTCTGGAACGGATACAAGTCATGGGATAGTCACACTTGTATAGTCCATTCCATGTTTCTTGATATCTTGAGTAGACTATGATATACAAATTAGTATGACATCTCATATCAACTTATTTGAGCATGGCCATGCATTTCTAGTCTCACTCAATCAAGTGGCCTAAGATATTACTCCTATTATGTAGGAGGGACTTATCCTTTATTGATCAACCATATCCCTCTACATAGATTGTGGTATATCCAACATCTACGTTTGACTGTATCAAAATATACAACTCACGATGCTGGGAAAATAATGATCTCAAGTTTGAGGATCATATACATATTAATCACTATGAGTAATGTTGTGACAATTACATAATAATCCAAGAAACATACTCATAGCGGGTCAATCCAATATGTTGTTCTCTAACACACATATTCATGCATTGATTTTGACACTCCATATCAATGACAACTCTTTATCATCAATCAACTACATGTTAGTCTTAATGCATTATTGTTGTCCTAGTCAACAATAATACTCGACTAAGGATCTTTTAAGAATAATCATATTATTCTCAAGACATTATTATAAAACAGTTTATCTATACACACAGAAAGAAAAACTGAAATAATAATGACAATGCGTTATATTAATAAACATAGTAAATTAAGTATGTTATTACAACCATCTCATGATTGATCTTTGGGCATACTCTTACACATTGTGTATCACTTACCACAACCCCAATAACTTCAAGAATTCTTCTCAATAAAACCTTTGCAACAATTTTGTACAAGGAACTCACCAAACAGATTGGTCTGAATTCGAAAATGTCATGCAGATTTTCATTCTTGGGTGTGAGAGCTATAAAAGACGAGTTAATGCTTCTCTCCAATTTGCCAGTTTTATAAAATTTCGCTATCATTTCAAACAAATATTTTTGTACGACCTCCCAACATTTTCTAAAAAAACATAGATTAAATCAATCCGGATTCGGAGCTTTGTTCCCATCACAACTCCACACCGCTTCCTTGATTTACTCCATGGAGAAAGGCACCTCAAGTTTCAAAGCTTCTGCTTCTTTCAGCCTATTGAATTTCAAGACTATATCCATTTTCCATTTCCTCGAAGGACAACTAAAATGGTCTCTAAAATAATTGAACATCTTCTCTCTCGATTGTCACTTTCAACATCCAAAATCTTGATCCTCTCTTTAATCTCATTTATTCTTTTTTCCAATACATATATATCCTCCCCACTCCATTTCCTAAGGGCTCCTTTTAACTTCCTCAATTTCCCCGATAATCTACCATTCATGCTGACCATTTTAGTCCATTCTTTTCTAATTAAACTCGGACACTCCTTTTTGCAAGGCCACGCGTTTATAAACTTAAAAGGTTTCGGACCCCAATCCACAGTTCCGTTAGTTAACAAAATCAGAATATGATCCAATACAGACCTCTTTAAACCCTGCTATTGAATATCTTCAAAATGTTCTAACCATTCTTCATCCACCAAAAATATATCCAACCTACTTTTTATCTTATTCGGACCATACGAGGTGAATTTTTTCCCCAACAATGGCAAATCAACCAATTTGCATTTATCAATAAAACACCCAAAATCCTTCGAGCCCATTAATGATCCCACACAATTACTTCTTTCGCTCTTATTCCTAATCGCATTAAAATCACCTCCCATAATCCAATGGTTAGTGAACTATTTTTGAATCTCAATCATCTCCTCCCATAAAATCTTTTGTTCCAACAACATATTGGGCGCATATACATTGATCAGTACACCATCCCAACCTTCAAACAACCGATTCCTATCAACCATTATAAATCGATTAATACAATATTCCTTTTTCAATAGAAAATAAGTTTTACCCCAAATTGTAATTAACCCTCCTGAACGACCAACAGCAGCCGCATACCTAAAATCAAAGTTATCGTCTCCCCAAATTCTTCTAATTAAATCCCCAAACACTACTTCTCATTTTATCTCATGTAAAAAACATACATTTACCCTGTGCATTCTAACTAATCTACTCACCATTGCAACTTTAACCTCTGATCCCAAACCCCTAATATTCTAGGAAACAATTCTCATATCACCCAACCAATATTCCAGTATACGCAAAACAACAAAATCTATCACGCACCTGATATTTCATTAGGGCTTTCTCGTTTTCTTCAAGACCTTATCTACTGATTTTCAAGACTCATAATATCCTCAATGACATCTCTTCATCTCCCCTCACTCTTAACCCCAATTTCTTCCCAACTTCCCAGGTCTGCTTTGCCTCTCTAAGACTTACCTTCCTCCTATTGTTGATGTCCGATTCTGACAACGATAAATTTACAATTTTCTCTTCACTCTTTGACGCAACCCCGTCCTTTCCTTTCTCCAGATTCTATCCCTCTTTTGTTTTTCTTTGGAAGTCAGCACCCTATCCTGAATATCTCGCATGGAGCTGATTTTTTATTAAAATGTTACTTCTTCCTTCCACTTCGGATTTTATTTAGGAATACATCTTCTATCTCCTGGTAGAACCCCCGTCCCCCTGTTCTTGGAACTTCTGATATGTTTGAAGAATTTTGTTCTGCTGTCTAGAAATTTTCCTTACTCAAACACAGCCCTTCATTTTTAAATGAGCCCACACCCTCTTCTATATCCACATGTACATATGCTCCCCCACTTGGGCCTATTACAAGTGCCAGACCCATATTTGTTAAGTCCTCTCTAGCCCGAACCATACTTCTATTATTTCTGATACCTCCAGATTCTCCTTCAAAATTTCCATTACTTTCGACATCATGCTCTTCTTCATTTAATTTCCCCAACATCTTCTGACATTCTTTTCCGGCTCTTTCATTTTCAATGCCTTTTTTCCATAATTACTTCCATCATGACGTTTCGGTTGCCTTCCAGGGATTTCTCTGCTTCCAATCCAATCACCGATTTTGATTCCGACAAACTTTCTTCCGTAACTCGGTTTTTGAGATATTATCTTTAGATTCTTCCGACCATCCTTTTTCTCTAACACTGATCGGAAAACTTATATCTCCCACCTCCAGTATTACTACTTCAATCTTTCTCACTTGATTGATTGAAATCAGTATCTCAATCTTCTTGTAACTCTCTCAAACCCGGCCTAGACATTATGGACGGATCTGGCGACGTCATATGATAGGGTGATTAAAAATTAAATTGACGATAAACCATTTCCGTTTTTTAATATTTGATTAACTCAAAATAAAATAAAATAAAAACACATGTCCATTGATTAGTCTCAAATTTATCTTTTTAGCAGAAGCTTTGGACATCATTCATTTTTAAAGAAACTCGTTCGTTTTATGAAAAACCTTAGTTTTTAGAAAATCCGTATTTTTGTTAAGGTTGTAGTTGTAAGTCAGAAAAAGCAGTTAAAATTTCCAAAGTTAAAGCGGAACAGTCCATAAAGTCCAACTACATAAAAATACCCCATAAACAAATAAAACCATAAATGAAAGTAAGTAATTTAAAATATGTGTGCCCACCGCCGAGTCCTCTGCTGCACTGAACCGTCAAGTCTGGGGATTACCTGTACAGATTAACAAGAAGGGGTGAGTTTTCATAAACTCAGTGTGCAATCCTCACAGAAACATGCATACAATCAATTAGCAGTAAACAGTCAAATGCAGTCTGGGCCTAAGCTCATTACAGTTTCAGTAGTAGTTTGGGCCTTAACCCATTTCAGTTCAGTATCAGATATGCATTAGGGCTTTAGCCCATCACAGTACCAGTAATGCAAACAGTAAACAGTGAACAGAGTCCTACTCATCAACCTCTACACACCATCTCCGTCCATCCCTACACTCCATGTGGGGTTTAAAACACCCACCCATTCCTACACTCGAAGTAGTACCGAATACGGCACATAATCAGTATATTGTAGCTAAGCTGCCAAATAATAGGCTTAAAGCCTTTCAGTACACTTCCTCCAAATATCATCATCCCAACCCAATGCAACGCAAACATACAATATGTCATGCTTTTATGCAACCATCAATCATACGTATACATATATATATATCGGTAATCATGCAAAATTTATCATGCATCATATACACTAAAATCATACATTTAGGGGTCTAGGTAACGCTTACCGATCCTACCATAGGTTCATAGTCGACTTGGGCGGCCCATGCAACCCTAGGAATTATTTCAGAAAAATGGGCTTACATGCCCATGTGGCTTGGCCGTATGGGCCCACATGCCTAGATTGACCTTGGCCCGTATGGATCACACGGCCTGGCAAAAATTCCCACACACCCGTGTGGACTACCCATATGGGCCCACATGTCATTGTGTCCCACACGGCCCAAATCAGTCTAGCCTGTGTGTCGTACATGGCCTACCTGGCCATCACACAGCCGTGTCATGCGCGCACGACTTAGCCTCGTCGATCACACACCCATGTTATGGCACACAGCCTACCACACAGGCAACCACACGCTTGTGTGGCTTCAACAGTGGGGTTTTCGGCTTACGCCAAAACCTCGGTTTCTGCGTAATCGAGTACACACCTAGTATGCTTTGATGCTAAAACGATCCCTGAGCACTCTAGAACCTAAAAATCATCATCCCAAAAACCAATTTTAGTTACATTAACAAAACCTAAATGGGATTGCAATGAGACGTTCATCCTTTAACTATCGAAACCCATACCTTTGATCTAAATGAGAATCCCACACGCTTAACTTGCCGAATGGGAGCGATGTTCAGTCCCTTGATTACTTCCTAGACATCAAAAGGAACCCCTCTTAGAAAGAATTCAGACAGAATTTAGAAAAGCAAGAACTGGAACTTACCAACCTACCGTTAATGCATGAACGATATGGGACATGCGTTTTTATTTTATTTTATTTTAGAAAAGAAATCATTTTAAAATATTAATATTATAACATTTACTAATATTGGTATCTTAATTAATCTTAAACACAAATTACTATAAGCTTGAAAGATTTGAAATCATAAAAAAAATTATCAATAAATGCTTAATTTTAATAAAAATCTCTAAAATACCAATTGAGTCTTAGTTCGATTGATATGAGTGTTGTTGCTAATACAGAAGGACGTGGGTTCGAGTGTATTGAAGTGCATTATCCTCTTATTATAGGTAGTTCTTGGCATTATATAAAAAAATAAAAATCTCTAAAATAAATTAATAAATAAATAGACTTGCATCTACTCTTATCTTTCTCATACAACTATCAAACGAAGGAAACTAAGAAAAAAAAATATAGCGCAAATCCTGCTTGTCAACAATTGCTCCATCGGTGCGCCAATTATGTCAATGGGGCGTAAGCGACGAGAATGAAGGCCAAGACAATTCCACTGAAGACTTTGGATTTTGAATCTAACAATTTCGTTTTTATTGGGGAAAAGGAATTTCATTTTTGAATTATTTTATGAAATTTAATTGTTTAAATATTAATAGGATATTAAAATTTTATTAAAAGTATCATGGAGACTCTGCATTAGGAGTAGATTGCATTTTGTGTTTTTTACTAAAAAATAAGTAAATTAATCATTGAAGATTAGATCAAAGAGCAAACTGGTCCTTTCTATTAAAAATTTCATCTATTTTTACTGTTAAAAACTAGCATGACTGACAGATAACTAGATAGTTACATATGGCGTGCCACCTGTATCTCATTCTGACATATAAAAACCAATTTTTAATAGTAAAAAATTGATAGAATTTTTAACAAGAGGGTCACCTTCCTCTTTAAACTAACGTTTAGGAACTCCCATTTTTTTGAACAGAGCGAGCAAAATACAATTAAGCTCCTAGTACCAGGACTTCCACGATACCTTTATTTTAAAATTTTATGTAAAAATTTAAACCCATTATAAATAAATATCATGTATGAGTTTTCTATCCAAATTTTATTTTAATTTATTTTCATATCTTAGCTTTGTTGAAATATATTATAGTTTAGATCAACATATTATTTCCATTTGCAATCCAAAAATATTTTGTAAGAGTTAATTCTGATACAAGTTGTTGAGGCAATCATTTTCTTTATAAAAATCACAGTCATCTACAAGAAATAATATTACTTATGGGTGGCACCAATTAATTAGCATATTAAATAATTACTTTTATATGAATTCCAACTAGATTGCAAGATTTAATATTTAAAAAACATTAAAAAATAAAAAATTATATTTTGTTTTTATATTGATTTAAATCAGGGTTAAGTTTAAAATTTTAGTCTCCATTTTATTTCAAAAAAATGTCATTTTTCATTTATATTAATTTAAATTTTAAATAAATTGATTCTAGTTTATTTCAAAAAATATGTCATTTTTCATTTATATTAATTTAAATTTTAAATAAATTGATTCTGGTTCAAATCCATATATATGTAAAGAAATTTTTTTTAATTTTTTTCTAATATTAAATCTGGTACCCTAATTCGAATCAACAAAATTATAAAAAAATATTAATTTCTCAACTTTCAAGGGTAGAAAACTAGTTATCAGACAAGTTTTAATTATGAAAAACTTTATGTTGCGGACTTGAGAATACAGTTTTAGGCTCCGAGCTTCTGCATATGTTGCAGACTCGAGAATATAGGAATATTAAGCCCTGTCTAGGCCAATTATCATACAGGTTTAAACTTAATGGGTAACCAGACACTATTATTTTCACCTGTATACTAAGATCTTTTACGAGGTTTCATCAGGTAAAATTGTGATTGAAGTGTAACGCCCCAAAATTCTTATTCTTGTGTCTGTTAAAAAGTGACACAAGTGTGTATCTGGTTTAGTGTTCTGGGTGTGTGTGGGAGGTCCCAAGTTCAAGCCTTAGCTTTCGAAAATTTTCATATTTTTCTGAGATAAAGCCCTATCTCTATTCAGTAGGCTTATATTTGATTATTTGTAGAAACATATCAGAATAGGCTTACTGGTCCGGTGGTTAAGATGTGTGTTGTTGTGTTAGGAGTTTGGAGTTTGAGTCCCAACGTAGGCATGAGAGTTTATTTTTTCTCATTTGACCGAGAGAGTTTTGATCAAACAGAAATTCTGAGTAGTGAGTTGGTGGAGAGAAATTAGGGATATGTGAACAGTTTTTCAAATTTTCCAAAATTCTCTTTTCTTTCTGACGTTTTTCTCTGTTCTTCCACTTTCAAACTTTCAGCTTTCTATTTTGTAGTTCCATCAGTTTTTTCTTCCTTCCTAATCATGGTACATTGACATTTCGATCCTCCGTGCTGTTGTGTAGGTAAAGGGTTCGAGGTGTTTTTGATTTCTTTTGCGTTAGTTTAGGTTAATATAATCGTGGGATTTGATTTTTCTGCGACTATTTTGGCTATAGGAGAATACGGTGAACAATGAATTTCGCACCTTTCACTTGAATGGTTTAAGTGGTGGATTTCATCGCTGGTACGTCTTTAGCGTTATTTCGGGTTTTAGTATTGAATCATAAATTGACTGCTAAGACGGCTTTTGGGTGCTCCTTTCTTAGGTTCCAAGGCCTCAGGAGTGTTTTTGCATCTAAATCGAGATAGATGTGTACCAAAAACATAAAAAGGGGGTTTTGGTGAAAGCCGAAAACCCCACTGTCGACATCATATGAGTGTGTAGTCGCCCGTGTAGTAGGCCCTCTGCCCTAACACGGGCATGTGATCAACGAGGTTAGGTCGTGCCCGCAAGACACGGCCGTGTGATGGCCAGGTAAGCCATGTGCGACACATAGGCTAGACTAATTTGGGCCGTGTAGGCCACATGGGCGTGTGGGCCCACATGGGTAATCTACATGGGTGTGTGGAAATTTGGGCCAGACCGTGTGATCTACACGGGCCAAAGCCAATCTGGGCGTGTGGGCCTACACGGGCAGGCCATATGGGCGTGTGAGCCCATTTAACTGACATCTGTTCTAAGGTTGCACGGGTCGTCCAAGTCGACTGTGAACCTACTGTAATGTCAGTAAGCACTACTTAGACCCTTAAATGCGTGGACTGTATGTACTGAGCATGATGATTATATGAATGAATATTGAACTGTATGTGTAACTGATATTCATGTATTAGCTTGTCATATACTGTATGTTGCATTGCATTGGGTTGGGATGTTGATATTTGGAGGAAGTGTACTAAAAGGCTCTTAAGCCTATTATCTGGAAGCTCAGCTACAATTTACTGTTTATTTGCCGCATTCGGTACTACTAGAGTGCAGGGATGAATGGGTGTTTTAAACCCTACATGGAGTGTAGGGATAGACAAAGATGGTGTGTAGAGGCTGGTTGGGTAGGATCCTATTTACTGATTAATGTATATCTGATACTACTACTGTAACGGGCTTAGGCCCTAAAACATATTTGATACTGAAACCTAATAGGCTAAGGCCCGAATTGCTACTAAAACTGAAATGGGCTTAGGCTGAGACTGTATTTGACTGTTTGTTGTGATTGACTGTATGCATGTCCTCTGTGAGGATTACACACTGAGTTTACCTAAACTCACCCATTTCTGTTTTATCTGTATAGGTAATCCCTAGACTTAGAGGGATTCGGTGCGGTGGAGGACTCAGCGGTGACCACAAGTTTATTAAACGGTTTTAATTTCTTTAATGGTTTTAATTTCTATTATTTTGGGAGTATTTTGTTGTAATTTGGACTGTTTGCATTCATTTTGGTTTATTTTGCTGTTTTCATGAACTTTTGAACTGCAACAAAAATTCAGTTTTAATAAACACAATGTTTTCTTAAATGCGAACTATTTTCTTTAAATAACACATTTTTAAAAGCTTCTGCTACACAATATGTTTTTAAATGAATCCAACTTAATGAGAAAATAATTTTGAAATTGTCAAGAGATACAAATGGAAACGGTTTTAACTTGATAAGTTCGATTTCAAATTCCATTCCATGTGACATCGCCAGATTCGGCCATAATGTCTTAGCCAGGTTTGGGGTGTTACATTTAGTGGTATCAGAGCCAGGTTGTAAAACTCGGCTATAGATTTTGGGTTTTAAAACTTGGTTTTTAAGAACTGGTTTTCAAATGATTTGAAATGATATGATTGAGAATGTGGTACACCGAGTCTCCAAACACTTTAGTAGTGTATACTAAAATTGTATTCTGTTAAACTGTTATAAATAGCCTATTCTGCAAACACTTTAGTAGTGTATACTAAAATTGTAATGAAACTGAAACTGATATAGACTTTACTTGCGAAAAACAACCTCTGAATTTATGATACTACTTTGCATAAAACATCTGTTAATAAATATTGGAACTGTAACTGATTCATAAAATTCATAATACAGATAAACCCGAATAGACATGAGTGCACGTGGTATTCATGGACTTTGTACTCGGGGCCAAGGTAGAGGCCGTAGGGGGCTCGAGCTGAGCCCTCTTCCCTGGGTAGTATACCGAATTTAGAGATGAGTGAGACACCAGTGTCACCTGCTACCGAGATTGGGTCTCAAGGTTACATAGCTGGGGACGACGCACTGTCTCAGGCTATACTAAGGATACTAGAGAGGGTCACTAGACCCAATACTGGATCTAAGGGTCGTGGGTCGATTACTGAATGACTCCAGTCCAATGGAGCTGAGTTATTTAGGAGTGTCATTGGAGTCACCCTTAATATGGCCGAGTATTGGATAGAGGCTACAGAGCGGATTATGGATGACTTAGATTGCACCACTGAGCATAAATTAAAGGGTACAGTCTCTCTGTTACAAGACGGGGCTTATCAATGGTGGCTGACCGTTAGGGAGGGCACTCAGTCCGAACGTCTGACCTGGGAGTTCTTTAAGACCACCTTTTAGGGGAAATATATGGGAGCCAGTTATGTGGACGCGTAGGAGGGAGTTTCTAAATCTTACTCAGGGGGATCGATCAGTGGCCGAGTATGAGGCTGAGTTCCTAAGATTGAGCTGCTATGCATGAGTTATGGTGGCATCAGAGTATGAGAGGTGTGTCCACTTTGAAGATGGCCTCAGAGATAAATTGAGAGTTTTGATAACTCCATAGAATGAGCGAGATTTTTCTATTCTGGTCGAAAAGGTGAAGATCGCCGAGGATGTTAAGCATACTGAGTGCCAAAACAGAGATAGAGAGAGAGGTAAGAACAAGAGGGATTCGGAGCCCTCGAGTTCTGTACAGAGGCCTAAGAAAAAGGCCAAACCTGATGGGCTAGTTAGAGCTGGGCCCCTTGTTACTGCTATTGGACTGCAGCCATGTGTCGATTGCGGTAGATGCCATCAGGGCGAGTGTTGGAGGAGGATTAGGCGTGTATGAGGTGTGGATCATTGGATCATTGCATTAGGGAGTGTCCGTTGAGGGCTGATCAGATGTAAGCTCAGGGTACTGGTACTGCGTAGCCACAGAGAGTAGCACATCAACCACCGAGGGGTCATGATCAGGCTAGGGGTGGTAATGGTATGGGCCGTGGATAGAGAGCACCAGACAGAAGTGCTAGACAGACTAAGGTGAGGCAGTCTGCTCTTGTTTATGCTACTCGTCCCCGTGAGGAGAGAGATGCTCGTGATGCCATCACTGGTATGTTCCTTATTTTTGATGTACCATATCTTGCTCTGATAGACATAGGATCTACTCATTCCTATATAGCCTATTTTGTTTCAAAAAATCTAGGGTTATCGGTTGAGAGCACTACGGGTGAGGTCATTGTACTGAGTCTGTTAGGGCAATTTATTCGGGTTAGTAAATCGTTTAGAGATGTTTCGCTAGAGGTTCAAGGATCGGTATTTCTGGCTAATTTGATGGAGCTTACATTTGGGGAGTTCAATCTGATTCTTTGTATGGACTGGTTAGTCAAGCATCGTGTCAGTCTGAACTGTGCGACGAAGAGGGTCGTCTTGGGAACTGAGGGGGATAATGAGGTAGTCATAATTGAAGAACGTCGGGATTATTTGGCTAATGTGATCTCTGCACTGGTGGCTGAGAAACTAGTTCGTAACGGATGTGAGGCGTTCTTGGCCTATGTTAGTGTTTCCGTTTCTGGGGACTCTACTGTAAAGGACATCAGAACTGTAAGAGGTTTTCTGGATGTCTTTCTTGAGGAGCTACCGAGATTACCTCTGAATCAAGAAGTGGAATTTGGGATTGAGCTTCTTCCTGGTACAGCTCTAGTGTCTATCGCTCCCTATCGAATGACACCAAAGGAGCTTACAGAGCTTAAGGTTCAACTGCAGAAACTTTTTGATCGTGGTTTCATTCGTCTGAATGTGTCTCCGTAGGGAGCATCAGTCCTGTTTGTTAAGAAAAATGGTGGGACCATGAGGATGTGTATTGATTATCGACAACTGAACAAGCTGACTATTAAGAATAAATATCCACTTCCGAGGATCGACGACTTATTTGATCAGTTCTGAGGGGCTTTAGTATTTTCTAAGATAGATCTTTGTTCTAGGTACCACCAGCTCAGAGTTAAGGATGTGGGTATTCATAAGACTGCTTTTAGGACTCTTTATGGGCATTACGAGTTCCTAGTTATGCCTTTTGGGTTGACGAATGCACCAGCTGCATTCATGGATCTAATGAACTGAATGTTCCAGCCCTATCTGGATTAGTTCGTCGTGGTCTTCATCTACGACATTCTAGTTTACTCTAAGACTGAAGATGAGCATGATGAGCATCTTAGAGTAGTGCTTCAGATTCTGCGTGAGAAGAAACTCTACGCTAAATTCAGTAAGTGTGAGTTATGGCTTCGTAAAGTTACTTTTCAAGGACACGTAGTGTCTGCTGAGGGGATCTGAGTCGATCCTAGAAAGATTGAGGTTGTATTGGATTGGAAACAACCGAAGAATGTGTCTGAGATCTGTAGTTTTTTGGGGTTGGCAGGTTATTATCGACGATTTGTGGAAGGCTTCTCACTAACTACAGCGCCGTTAACTAAGCTGCTATGTAAGGCTGTACCGTTTGTTTGGTCTAATGCACAGCAGGAGAGCTTCGAGAAGCTCAAGACTATACTGACTGAGGCTTCTATTTTGATACAGTCTAAACCTGGAAAGGAGTTCACGATTTATAGTAATACATTACATGCCAGTTTGAGATGTGTGCTGGTACAAGATGGTAAGGTTGTGGCATATGTGTCTCATTAGCTCAAGACGCATGAGGCAAACTATCCAACGCATGATTTGGAATTGGCCCTCGTAGTCTTTTCCTTGAAAATTTGGAGGCACTATATGTACAATGAGAAGTGCATTATCTACACTGATCACAAAAGCCTTAAGTACCTCCTAACTCAAAAGGAATTGATAATGAATGTTGGTAATTGTTGATGTTTGGAATGATTGGGTTGAATGGTATGAAATGTTTAAAGGCATGGTTGAATAAAGTATGCTTAAATTGTGAAAATAGGTACTCACTTTTTAGGAGACTTATTGAGCTTTGCTTGTTGATATCGTAGTTAAAGAAATAATGATTGTATGAGAGTGTTTAGGCATGAAAAATCATGGCAGGAACGATAATGAATGGTTGTTGTTTCATAATTGAATTGTGGTGCTAATCGTGGCATATTGGTAAGGCACTTAGATTGAGTGAATTAAGTTGAGTTTGGTATATCTTGGTGTCTTGTATCACATTAGTCAAGGGTCTAATGCATTGGCTTGTAGGTTAAGGGATCTTTGGTAAATTTTGGCTGTTGTTGAAGGTATTTTAGGCGCACACGGCTTGTGACACGGTCTGCTACACAGTCGTGTGCCATACACAAGTGCAGGACATGACCATGTGGTCTGTTCAATTTAGGTGCAGGATGGTTCACACGGCTACAGTTTGTTACACGGCTAAACGACACAGTTGTGTACCTTTTATCACACGACATCAAATTGTTAGACGGTTTGAGGACATAGGCATGTGGTCTTGCACCATACGGCCTCAGGCTTTCACACGGCCTAGCCATACGGCCGTATGACCCCTGTTTTTGCATTTTTACCATCTTTTTCTTAAATATCTCAAATTAGTCCCTACTTCATTCTAAATTGTTTCATAACTTTCGTAAGCTCAATTTAACCCCAATTATGTATGAATATTGTATTTTTTATTACATGTTTAATGAATAATTTTTTAAAAAATAAAATTTGAATTGTGATAGCTTGTTTCTATTCTATTTTGTATGGTAGCATTTCATAACCTTAATCAGGAGACGGAGACGGGTAAAGGTTGTTACAAAGCGTGCTAAGAAAGGCAAGGCTAAGGTCTCTAGGCCATCACATGTGGAAAGGAAGAGAACTAGGAAGCCCAAAGACTTATCTAAGTCTAAATGCTTCTTTTGCAACAACAAAAGACACTTCAAGGCAAAACGTAAATAGTGGAAGGAATACCTGACCACCAAAGTTAAAGGCATGGAACTCTTGATGATAGGAGCTTGTTTAGTGAAGGATTCAATAGAGCACTGGGTCATTGATTTGGAAGCCTCTAATCATGTTTGTGTTTATCTATAGGGGTTCAAGGAAAGAAAGGATCTTAGATATGAGAGCTTATCGTTGCGGTATGGAAACGGGACAAGTGTGGCAGATGAAGTAGTGGGTGATGTACATCTTTATTTTGAAAATTTTAGGAAGATTATTTTAAGAGACGTTTTCTATGTACCAAATTTCAAAAGAAACTTAATTTATGTTGTATGTTTATATAAATACGACTTGACCTTTACTTTTAATAATGGAATTGAAATATTTTGGAATCGCAATCTTAACTGTAATAGGTGGATGTCAATAATATTTATTTTATCAAACCAAAGATATACACACTACTTGAGACTAAAATATCGAATAAAAGAAATAAAACTTATCACTCTAATGAGGCATACCTTTAGCATTTGATACTTGGTCATATTAATCGAGAAAAACTCACTAGACTTGTCAAAGACGACATCTTAAGTTCCCTTAAAGAAGCTAATCTTCCATAATGTGAATCTTGCTCGGAAGGTAAGATAACTAAACAATCTTTTAATGCAAAAGAAGCAAGGGTTGGAAAACCCCTATAACTTGTTCAAACTGACTTATGTGGCCCCATGAGTGTACACTTTGATGTAAGTAAAATCTCAACTTCAAATAGATAAGGAACTAAAAGCTGGTTCGTTGAGTGCACGACTTCTTCAATATGTAGCGTCATTCATAACAGTGGAATTCATAGGTTGAGACATAGGTTAATGATATCCTTTCATAGGCATTACATGGTTGATGAAAAGTAAACGTGGCCACGGGTCATTCGTCTTTGTGATGGATGACTTGATCATTACTTGATAGTGATTGATTTTTCATGAAAGAAGATGTAATGGTTACCATGAGATAAAATAGGATCATATTGGAAGAGCAAATATTATCCCAGAGAGATCAATGATATCCTATGAGGGTAACACACTTATGAAAATGTCATTGGACGAGCACTAAAGTAGTTACTTTCGTAATGGTATGTCTTTAGCTAGAGCTCAGTCATGAAACTATAGTGGAATGAATTCGTGATGAAATGAGTTTATAATTAATAGGCGGTAAGCGAAAACTTATTTAAAAATCATTTGAGCCCTAATTACATATGTCCAATCAGTCCTTTTGCTAGCTCATTGAAACCATAAATGAATTGCGAGTTTGAATAGAAATGAATAGAATGGAAAGGAAAAGAGAAATGGAAAACATTCATGAATGATTATGGTTTTCCCGAAATGAAAAAATGGAATTGTTTTGAAATGAATGTAGGTTTCAAAAAATGGAAATGGAAATGATCCATTTGCAATTCTATATGTATTACTTAAAAATGATCGAAAGAATAAATTTATGTTTTTGAGTTATTTTGAAGCCCAAAAATGAAAATAAACAATTTGGTCACAGTGAACATGTTGAGTTATGAAATATTGAATATATTTTCTCAAACTTTTACTATGAGAAAAATTGTCAAAATTTTTACCAGGGATAAAATCGTAAAAATTTTAGTAGGGGTAAAATAGGGATAATAAAATTTTTTTATTATAGAATATTAAAGTTTATTTTGGGAAATAGAAAAATCGAATCTGGTTGGATCACATTATAAAGTACTGAGTCAAAAGGCCCAATAAGTACTTGTAATTGGACCCGATGTGAGAGAGGCCCAAAACCTTTCATATAATAGGAAGGAAGTGACAACCCTAGTAGGAATACTAGGGTGTGTCGTCCACACCGCTACTACTTTAATTAGGAAATTGTTTTTCTATTGAAACCACTACAACAAAACAATGGTTCTTCTACCTTCTCTTCTTACAAAAAGATGACACCAGTAGGCCATTATACACAACTTTCAGATATTGTTACCCTACCAAAAAATAAAAAAAAAATTATTCTCAACTATTAAATATATTTTTCCTAAATAAGAATTCTACTGGTTTCTATTAAAGAAGAGAGAATTTTTGTTTTAACCCTAAATAAAAGAGAAAAATTTTTATAGTTTTGTGTTTCGATTCAATTTGTTCGAGCCCACACTCGAAGAAGTTCGTAGTACAAGAATAGTGAAGAAGATAATTTCGTTGAAAGTCGAGAACAACGAATGTTCGCTAAGCCGAAAACACAGGTATGAGTTCGGTTAGGGCTTATTGCTATAAATATCACAAACCGGATTGATTTTTAAAATTTTAATTTTCTATTGTGTAAAAAAATCATTTTCAAACCGGAATGTTTTCCAATAGTACACACATTACTAAGCGTCTTTATTTTTTAAAAAAAATAGTGAAAACTGATATTATAGAATAAATTTTGCTTTTTAAGGAAGACACATAGTTTCCTGTTATAAAGTTCCCAACTGAAAGTTAATAAAAGATTTTGTTCTAGCACTTGGTTCAATTTATTTGAGCCCCCACTCAAACCAATTTGGGTTCGAGAATAGCAAAGAAGATCATTCGGTAGAAAGGTGGGATTGACTTTAACCACCTCGTATAAAACATAAATATAATTTTAGTTTTGGGTTTATTACTATAAATATAAAAAGGGCTCAATTTAAAATAAAATTAATCTTTTTCTATGCTTAAAAACACTATTTTCTAGACTAATATTTCGAACAGGCTAGGAATCCCCAAATCCTCAAATGCTTTACGCTTGGTTTTTCCTCTATCAATTGGTATAGAGTTTTATGTGCTGCCTTAGTTGGTACATCATTCAAAATATATCAAGTTGTTTGTAATGCAAATCCTCAAAAGAATATCGACGGTTGTGAATCACTTAACATTGAACAAACCATGCTTAGCAAAGTTCTATTCCTTCTCTCTGCTATGTTATTCTCTTGTAGAGTACCCGACATAATTAATTAGGATAATATTTCATTCTCTATGAGGTATCCTAAGAAGAGTTGTAACAGCCAGATTTTGGGTCTGGTCAGAACAGTGGTTTTGGGATCACAAATTTGACGCAGTAAAAATTGTTTTTATTATATTTTTATAGTCTACAGTTTTATGGAATGATTTCGTGGAAATTTCGTTCGAAAATTTTGACGTTTGGGCACTTAATTTAGTTAAAAGGACTAAATTGCAAAAAGTGCAAAAGAGCAAAAAGTGTGTTCTATAAGCTAGACGTGTCTAATTGCTATGAAACTTTAAATTGAAGGTCCTTAAATGGTAGTTAGACCATTGGTTAAGTTAGTGGACAAAAATGTACATGAAGTAAGAGAATTTTTATGTTTTAAGTTAGGGGCATTTTGGTCATTTGGCTAATTAAATGAATTAAAAATCAAATTAAAAGCCAATTTTTTCTCATCTTCCATCCATTGGCTGAAAATTTTAAGAGGAAGACATATCTAGGGTTTTTCAAGCTTCCAAGCTCGATTATAAGTCCGTTCTAGCCCCGTTTTAATGATTTTTATGTTTTTGAGATCCTTGCAACTCGATCTACCTATTTTTAGTACTAATTTGAAGTATGATTACGGTCTAGGGTTTGATCCATGTTATATATTTGTGTATTTTTATGTTTAATGGAAGATTATACAAATTTGATGTTGGATAAACAACTTTTGCTAAGTGATTTTTGGTAAAAATGTAAAAAAGGACCTGTTTGTAAAAGTTATAAAATATGTAGTAAAAGTGTGATGTAATGCAAAATGTGGGCTGGTATGGGCATAAAAATAGCTTGGTTAGGCTTGTGTAGTAAAAAAATTGAACATATTTCATTTTACGAGCCTAGGGACTAAAATGTAAAATGTTATAAGTTTAGGGGAAAAAATGTACTTTTTCCATAATATGATTTTTGGGCTGAATTGAATAATGTGATGATTGAATGAGTTAAATTTGTTATTATAGATCAAGAAAAACGAGGTATGGACCTAGACCGAGGGAAAAACAAAGTAATTGACGATTAGGTCAAATTCCACTATTTTGTACCGAGGTAAGTTCGTATGTAAATAATGTAATGTTATATTTGTATTTTACTATTTTGATATTGCATGAAATGTATGATTGATTCTATAAGTATATTCGACGAAATTCCGGCAAGAGAGAAAATCCCAGTTGAACCTTAAGAATAGATTAGGATACAAGTGACATGTCACTAGGAACCCATGTGATTATGTGATTTATGTGTCCCGGGTTCTGGTCCTATACGTCATACCGGTGGTTGGGTATACCGGCATATGTTGCGGATACCTGACAGCTTGTATGAGCAGCACTGCGTAGCTACGTCTCGACTGACAGCTTGTGTAAGCAGGCCTGAGGATAGCTCGAGAGCGAGCTTATATATGTTATGAGATTTGTGGTAGCATTGAATACATATGTGGCACTTATGTGTAAAGATTTCTGCGTATCCGATAGTATTCTAAGTGGTTCAACTGGTATGACCAAGACGAGAAAGTATGTAATTATGTTACGAGTTGGTACATGTGTGTACGAAAAACTCAAAGGAAATGGATTCGGTATATGATGAACTATTGGTAAGAATGTGATTGAGTATGTTATGTACATGAAGTTTTGATGACATTTAGGTTGATATAAGGATGTTGCTTATATGGCAATTGTATGGTTAATGTTGTTTATTATTTGCATATGAACTTACTAAGCTATATAGCTTACTCCCTTTTTCTTTCCCTTGCCTTATAGTGTCACCAAGCTAGCTCGGGATTGGAGATCGTCGGAGATCCATTCACACTATCAACTATTATTTTGGTACCAATGAATTCTACATTTTGAGTTATGGCATGTACAGGGGACTTGGTCATTTTGTTATGTGTCATCATTGATTTGGCCAAATGTGTTGCCTTATATTGGTTGAAAGTTCATTTGGTATAATGCCATTGAAAATTGGCTACAATTGGTATGAGCAATTTACATGATGATGCATTTAATTGATGTGGGAATTTACATAATTTGAGTTGATAAGCATGTGATGTTTGTGTATGATAAATGGTAACATGTGAATGATGTGTTGATGTCTTGATTGTGGCTGATTTGGTTGTATGTAATATGCTTGGATTGGTGTTATATGATGTTGTGTATGTATGTACAAGTAAGGGTGGCAAAATGGCTTGGTAAATAGCCTTATTGTTGTCCACACGGGTAGACACACGGCCTGCCCCACGGGCATGTGTTTCGGCCGTTTGTCCCCTGCACCTTAATTGTTGCAAAACAGAACGTCCAGAATTGAGCACACGGGTAGAGATACGGGTGTGTGTCTCGCCCATGTGTGCTACACGGCCTTGGACACAAGCGTGTGCCTGGGCCGTGTGAAGTCTGCACCTATTTTATGAAAAATCATGGAAATTAAATCGACCATACGGCCTAGCACACGGGCGTGTGGCACAAGTCAGAGAGCACCCTATTTTGAACACGGCCTGTAGCACGGGCGTGTTTAAGGGTCACACGGGCGTGTCCCTTGACCACACGGGCATGTGAGCCCTGTAACATGAAAAATTTTCTAAGTTTTGTAAAATTTTCTAAAGTTCTTGGTTTAGTCTGGAACCACTTCCAAAGAATGCATTGAGCCTCGTAGGCTCGTTTTAGGGATGATATGAATGTGTATGAAAAGGTTTTAATTTGGATGGAAATTTATGACTCAAAAAATGTATGTTTGCATGTATTTATGTTTGGTAATGCCTCTACCCTGTTCCGACGTTGAATACGGGTAAGGGGTGTTACACTTTTAATAAGTATTCCTCACCTCGGTTAGACCGAAGTGCCTTAATGGGAAAACCTAATATTCTCTTCACTTTTGCACAAAACTCTTGGAATTTATTGAAGATTTCGATCTTGCAGTGCATTAGGTACACCAAATCATATTTGGAATAATCATTTATAAAAGTTACATGATAATGGTAACCATATCAAGCACTAACGTTCATGAGACCGCATACATCAGCGTGCACAAGTTCTAAGGGTTGAACGGTCTATGTATCTTTTGCATTAAAAGATCACTTGACCATTTTACCTTCCAAGAAAGATTCACATTATGAAAGATGTACCTCTTTAAATGAACTTAAAGTCTCATTTTTCACAAGTCTAGTAATTTTATCTTCATTAATATGATAAAGTCTTATATGCCATGGGTATGCCTTATTAGAGAGAAATTTCAAGTTTCTTATTTACGAGTTCAATTTCTAGCAGTAAGTGCATATTTGATTTGATAAAATAAATATTATTTTGCATCCCTCCATTAGAGATAAGAGATTGATTTCTATGAATTGCAATACCATTACAGAAAGTCACAGTATAATCATCTTTAAATAAACATGCAACATAAATTACATTTCTTCTAAAGTTTAGTACATAGAAAACATCTCCCAAAGCAATCTTCCTAAAACTATCAAAATAACGGGTTGCTTTTGTAGCCACATAGCTCCCATCTTTGGCTCCCAATGGTAGATTCTTATCCCAAAGATCTTTCGTTTCCTTAAACCTCTACAAGGAAATACAAACATGACTAGTAACACCATAATCAATGACTTAGTGGTCTACTGAGTCCTTCACTAAACAAGTTTCAATAATCAAGAGTTTCATACCTTTACTATTAGAGGCTAGGTAATCCTTACACTCTTTACAGTTTTCCTTGCAGCGCTCTTTCTTATTACAAAAGAAGCAGTTAGAGTTTTTTTTTTTTTAGGTATTATTCATGTATGTTTTATGGTCTATATTCTGGGTTCATGACTGTCCCTCCTAACAATGTCGTCTGCAAGGTTTGAACTTAAATTTCCCCTTAGAATGCAATGTACCTTACCATTGTAACCAACACTTATTGATAAAAACACTTGGATTTTAACAAGTTTTTAGACTTCTTTTTGTTCGCTTTGAGCGAACTTGAAGTTTTAACCTTTTTCTTACCCTTAGATTGCTTGTCCTCCCTTCAAAGGAAACAATCACTCGGTTTGCATTTGTTTTATTAATTCCTCTTTCTTAATATACGAATATGCATTATTCTACAACTCATGATGGTGGAGCCTAAATGTCCCACTACCATTGATGAAATAACTTTTGCAAACCAGAGGAAATTATTCGTATCTTAATTAACCTTAAACTCAAAAAACTATAATAACTTAATCCACAATAAAATTTTGTTCTGTCCGTTTACGCGTACTTTTAATAAAAATATTCAAAATAAATTAATAAAAAAATCACCCTGGCTCTCTTGCAAATAAGAGCAGTTGACCGTGACTTGCATCTGGTGTATCTTTCTATTCCACGCAGCAACTATCAAACATAAGAAATTAAGGGAAAAAGTAGCGCAAATCCTGCTTGTCAACATTCTCATTTGCTTCATCGGCCCGCCAATTATGTAATGGGGCGTAAGAGACGATAATGAAGGCCTAGACGATTTCACTAATGACTTTAGATTTTGATTAAATAGTCAAACCTCTCTCTAATAACTTTATTTAAGATTTTGCTTAGTATAGAGAGACAATTGCTATACACTTATATTGTTATGAAAAAAGAATTATATTAAATTTATCATAAAATTTATACTATGTATTCCCATCAAATAAAAAAAATAAGAAATATGTATAGAAAAAAAATAAAGATCCAAACAATAAAATTTAATAAAAAAAAACCCGTATAGTTGGTGCACACATTATTACTTTTATGCATCTTTTACTGTACATTATTTTACATGACTAATTATGATGTTCATAAATTTAATAAGTTTAATTAATCAATATGAGTTATCAAATTAAATTAATTAATTAATTAATTAATAATTTATTAAATTCAAGTAATGAATTTATAAGTTTATAATGTTCCAAATTCATAGTAAAAATATTTAATTAGGGAACTTAATAGTTTATTGAATTGATATATTTAATTCCACTCATTGAAGATTATTTTCATTTAATAAAATATGGTTAATATATTTTTTAGGTGAAATTTAAACATTTTATTGTAATAACATTTTAATTAAGATAATTTTTGTTTAATAAATTAGAAGTAGACTTGTTTATATTAGAGGTGTTCATGGGCCGGGCCGGGTCGGGTTTGGGCAGGGCTCAACTAAAAAATTAGGGTCATTCATCGGGCTCGGGCCGAGCCGTGCCCAAAAAATGGGCCTAAATTTTTTCCCAAGCCCGACCCATATAAAAATGCTAAAACCTGGGTCCGGCCCAGCCCGCCCGTATTAATTTTTTATATTATTTTATATAATTTTTAAATATATAATACATCAAAAATACTAAAAAAATCAAAATAAATATTTCCCAACAAATTGAAAATAAATTTTAAAAAAATATCTAGACTTAAATAACACTAAGATAGATGTAACTTAACAAGCAAATACCTCTAAAATAATAATAAAATTAACACATGCCTTTAAAATAATAACAAAATTAACAATAAAATAAGTTTTATATAATATTCAATCAATAACAACATAATAGTAGCAACATAATAGTAATATGATAGCAAAATAGGGAGAAAACAACAAGAAAATAACATTCAAAAATAAAAAAAATAGCAGATTTTGACAATATATTATATTAAAGAACAAATTTAATAAGGAACGTATTTCATAATTATGATTGTTGCTTGAAAAGCTATTATACAATATTAAAATAAAACATAAAATAACCGATTTCACTAGAAATTTAACTATTATAACAAGATATTATTATAACGAGTGACTGTTATAAAGAATTGGGATAAATATAAAAATAACTTAAGAGAATTTTTTAATCTATAAAAATAACAACGGACTAAAAAAACTCAATTTAAATGTAATGTAGTGATATAATAACAATAAAATGGTAATAGATAATAAAACTAATTATTCTAGTTTTAATTTTTCCAAAACTTACATTATTGCATGTAATGTTACATTCTAGAAGAAGATAATCTTATTTGGATTCTCAATATTCTAGTTATCCTTTAATCTTATATCCTCGAATAGTATCAATATGTCGTAATATATGAAGTAATCTTAATACAGTTCATTCGTTAGATTATTTTAGATTATGGTTATAACCTTGAATGTTGGACATATTTACTCTTTGTTTTTATTATTTTAATAAATTTAAGGTTTTTTTTCTCAAATAAAATTTAGGACTAATTTTAAAAAAATTATTAATCGTGAAACAATAATTAGCGTACTGTAAAACTATAATTACTATATTTACTCTAATAATTTATTTATTACTATATTAATTATAATTATATTTATAATTATGGCTGACAATCATTTTTCATGAATTATTATAATTATGATTTATAAATTTATTTAAATATTATAAATTTATTAGTATATAAATTGTAATAAAAATTATAATAATTTATATTTTAGACTAAAAACTATTAAAGAAACTATACTTGTTAAAAAAAAAATATAACAAAGATAATTAGTAAAATGTATTTCTGGATAATCTTACATTCTATCAATCAATCAATCAATTGAATCTTAATTCCATCCAGATGAACCAAATTAACAAGGTAATGTAATATTACGCCCATAATCTTACATTCCCCTAATTATAATACGAAACATAATCTTATTAAAATAATTACCAAGTATGTTACTAAAATAAACTAAGATTATTAAAATAATTAACGTGTATATAAGTTCACAATGTTACAATTCTAACAAAATAATAGAGATTAGAAGGTCAAAAAATGAAAATATGTAGTAGTAATGAACATAACGTGAACTTTGGGTGTTTTCCTAAAATAGAATTTCAATTCAAGAGAAAGAAAAATAGAAAATATTGTGAGTAGGGTTCATCAATTAGAAAGATTACAATTTTCTCTTTCATATTATAAAAGAACAAAAAATATATTGTGAGCAGAGTTTTTATTTGTCAAATTTGGATTTTGCTAACAAAAAAAAAATACTCTTGTTTTTTTTTTAAAAAAAAATAGACTTGATTGGCATTTTAGTTGAATTTTTCATAAGATGACTTAATTAAAAAATATTTATTTCAATAAATTTTTTTTTTGTAGTATATATATACCTTCATTGAGTGCTAGTTCTTCACAACTTAGCAATTAGCAAAGAAAAAAAACCCTTAAATTAGAGTAGAATCTCTGCTTGTATTGCAAAATAAAATTGATGAGTTTAATCCGTGTGTTTTTGTTTTTAATTCTTGGGACATTGGCATCTCTTAACATGTCTCGAGCAATTCTCGAAAGCAC
The DNA here is from genome assembly GCA_005393395.2 of Gossypium australe. Taxonomy (NCBI): domain Eukaryota; kingdom Viridiplantae; phylum Streptophyta; class Magnoliopsida; order Malvales; family Malvaceae; genus Gossypium; species Gossypium australe. The sequence continues at coordinate 13,692,693 of CM016618.1, read as the reverse complement.
CATTGTTGACAAACATGGGCAATGGATGGTTGATTTCAGTCGAAAATATGAGAGCAAATTAGAGGAGGAGAAGCGTCGTAATATATTCAAAGGCAACTAGGAATATATTGAGAGCTTCAACTGTAATGCCCCAAATTTTGGGCCTAGATGAATTGGGCTTTGGGCTTTGGATCTCATAATTTTTTTAAGCAAGAAAATGACAAATGACATGTAGGCTTTGAGGGTTAATGAAATTTGGAGTGTCTAGGGGTGTTGGAGAAGTTCTGGGTTCGAACTTTGAGGAAAAGGAATTTTTAATAAATTATTAAAGGAACTAGGGCTGTGAGTAGTTGGACTTTTAAATAAAAATAGGGAAAAATGGCATCAAAGAGCCTTGTGGTGGACTGGCTAAGTGACGCCACTTAGGGTATAGGAAGGTGGCGTTATGGGCTAGCAAGGAGATCCTAGGTTTGAATCCTAGCTTAGTATTTCTTTTAAGAGTTTAATTTTGGCCTTCTAGAAGGTTGGAAGTGGTGTGATGATGGACTCTAAGGAGAGTGATCGGAAGAGAAAATTTAGGAAAAGGATTAGGGAGTTATCAGGGAGAAAAACGAAGAGATGAGATGGGAAAGAGTTGTAGCCGATTGGGACTTCGAGGGGTAGGTAGAGTTTCAGTTTTGTGTATAAATAGGGGGTGCCGAATTCCCTCTGTGCTATTTCAGCAATTGGAAATCCCTTTGTGCTATTTCGGCAACTATAGTGCTCTATCGAATTCTCTTTCACTTTTTCTGTTCTAAATCTCGCCTCTTCCGTATGTGTTTTCTTTTCTTCTCTCCTAAAGCCTTAAATTGAATATCATTCTCTTCTTTCTCCATTGCTTGTGCCGTCCCACCTTCATCTCAATTGTTGGGGACTGAATATTTGTGACTTCAAAAGCCAAAAACCTTTGCTCTTGGAGCCGATTTCTTCATCGCCCCAAACCTTGTGCCGAATACTCTAGCTAGTGACTAAATCTCTGTCGTGCTGTCATCATTCCTTTGATTTTTGGTGGATCGGATCTTGGAAAAATCTGAATCAAGCTTGGATCTACAAGTCTCTGCCGAAAAACTATCCATACGTTTCGGCTTTTGGGTAAGTGTTCTTGATTTTGGGATAAGTGAGCCGAATAGCCTATAGTAAGGGAAAGGGTGACTTAAGTGGATACAAGTCACCTATTATTTTGTCTTTAACGATTAAGATTGATGCAGATCTAGGGGATATTCGTGAGTAGTACCTAAGGAAGGGCTATTAGGACTGGTGGCACACGGTAAGGTTATGGTATTGGTTGTTGGTTCAAGTCTGAGGATAGTGTAACACGTCTCATTTACCAAGTGTGTACATACACTTCACACATGACAAATCGACAAAAGCCAAAATCCTGAAAAACCGGAATGCCAAAAAGCCGAAAGGTTGGCGTCGACAACTGCAAGAGCGTGCGAACATTCGTGTGGGAATACCGATACGACTATCAGGACCAAGAGAGTGATCTCATGGTCTCGGGCCACTGTTTGGCCAACCGGGCCAGGATGGGCTAAATGGGCCTACCGAGCTTGTGGGCCCAAATCGGCAAGTGTTGATATGTGAAATTGAATGATGGATTGATATGGGTGGTTGTATGATTTGATTATGATCGGGCCTAATGGGCTACATATACATGATTGGGCTTAATGGGCTATATGGACGTGATTGGGCTTAGTGGGCCTTATGGTATTTTAGAAATGCATGCTAGGTTTTTAATAGACTCTAGGCTTAGTTCTGATGAATTTTTAAACAACATAAAGCTTAATTTAATAATCAAACATGTCTGCGGACAAGTCGCTAGGGTTGAGTGTGGCAATGGACATATGCATGTCTAGGATTGGATCTAGGGAGAGCTTGGTACTTAAGCGGTCTTAATGACTCACCTCCTCTTCTCTAGAATCCTACCTGGTGCATAGTTTCTATTCGCTTTAGCCGCGAAGACTTGTTGACTGGTCAAGGTTCGTAGTTAAGCCCCATACTGTTAAGAATTACTAAAATACCCCTGTAGGGTAGGATTGGAGGAATACCCCTGAATTGCAAAATTACCAAAATATCCTTGATTTGTGAAATGACTAAAATACCCCTATGTGTTGAATGTAAGCTTTATGGATGTTACTCGTATATTTGCTGCATTCATATGATATTCTGTTTAGGATGCATATGGGTAAGAATTATGGAACGGAGGAAGTATATGAGGATCACATGGTTGCTTGACAATTGTGGATCCACCGATGGCTTTTTAAGCCTATTATATAATTAGCAGATTTGCTGCAACGTTAGCTAGTACCGCAATCGGGCTACCCTTGATGTGTATCGGATGGGTGGGTTGATTTAGAAATCCCTACAGATGTGTTTCGGTTGGACGGAGACGAAGTGTACCAGATGGATTATTTGGGGAGGGTTTGCACTGCATTGCATGTATGATATTATTATGTTAATAATATGATATGTATGCTATCTGTTTGACGAGGGTCATACGCACTGAGTTTTCAAAAATTCAATCCCTCTTTTATTTTTCTCAGGTGATCTTCAATAGGCGGTTCGACGGATGGAGAGACTCAGAGGTGGCTAACTAGCAAGACGATTAGACCTGTGATAAACCGTAAAAGTAACATATTTTAATCTCACGTTTAGCTTAATTTTTGATGATTTATTCCTTGATTTGTATAAAAAGGTGCTTGTAATCCTTTCTTTTCACGTCTTAGACCTAGGAAAGCACCCGAGGATGAAAAGAACACAAATTGGGCCTAGAATGGAGTAAATGGGCCTTAGCATGAAATTGACACGGCCTGACCCATAGCCCACACGGCCGTGCCTCGACGAACACTTAGACATGGCCTCAACTCCGCCTCACACGGCCGTGCCTCACTTTAGAAGTTCGAACACGGTCTGGTCTCGATCTACACGGGCGTGTGACATGGCCGTGCCTCTGTTGCTGGAAAGAGCAATTTCAGTCGGAAAAGGATACTTGGAGGCAAAGAAACACATTCCAAAGCATATTCAAACACCCTATTAGGAATTCCACTTGAATTAGGATACTTAGGGGCCAAGAAAGGCATCACAAAGTCTATATAAACACCCAATGGGGCAACTTGAAAGGGGAGTTCGGCAAAAGCCGAAACCGGGAGTGAAAGCTAGGCCAATGAGCCAAGCCGAGAAGGTCAAAGTTAGGGAATAACGCGAGGATAGCCAGTTGATCCATCCCAAGAAGCCGAAGTTATACTCAAGACGGCGAAATTCTCCTTCAATTCCTTCAGGGGGTTTTAGGGTTTTCTTATATTTTGTTTTATCTTTTCTTTTGCAATGTTTTCTTTATTCATTATGAACTAAACCCCTCAGATACCTGAAGGGGATGAAACCTAGACGAATCTTGTTATTTGATTTTTAAGTTATATGATGAATTACTTAGTTTGTTCTTAATTATGTTGCTTAATCCAAATCTAATGTGCTTAGGTGGAGGAGGAATAGACCTGCCTAAGAGAAGATATAACATAATTAAGCGGAGTGGATCGAACACCTAGAGATAGGGTTACGAGATTTTGCCGGATTAGGGTGAAACCTAATATGGGAGTCCATTGATCGATTTACTGCTATCCTGGGGGCTATTCCCTTTTTCATTGAGGAATAAAGCCAAACAATGGTTAAACTCGTTACAACGAGGGTCAATCACTACATGGGATCAGATGACCGAAAAGTTTTTGATGAAATATTTTCAACCGGCCAAAACGGCCAAATTACGGAATGATATCTCTTCTTTTGTGCAGATGGATTTAGAGACGCTATACGATGCAAGGGAGAGATTCAAAGATCTCCTGAGGAGGTGCCCACACCATGGCCTACCCTTGTGGCTACAAGTCCAAACCTTTTATAACGGTGTAAACCCCTCAACGAGGCAACTTATAGATTCAGCCGCTAGTGGAACGCTAAACAACAAAACTACAGAAGCAGCCTACGAGTTCATTGAAGAGATGTCATTAAACAATTATCAGTGGCAAGCTTCAAGGACCAAATCGATAAAATCGGCAGGAGTTTTCAACATCGATGCCATGACCATGCTATCAACACAGCTAGAGATGATGAATAAAAAGCTTGATAATTTGTGTTCTTCACAAGTACATCCAGTCATGCAGTGTGACGTAAGTGGAACTATGGCGAATCCTGAGTACCCACTCTACCAATCGGGAGCAGAAGATGAACAGATGAACTATATAGGTAATAATTTCTGATCTAATAATAATCCTTATAGTAATACTTATAATCCAGGTTGTTGGAACCACCCAAATTTTTCGTGGGGAGGACAAGGAAACCAAGGAAATCAAAGGCAACAACCTCCTCAAAACTTCCGAAATCAACCCTATCCACAAGAAAAGAAACCAACCCTCGAGGAACATCTCCAAGAAACTGATAGAGCAGTCAAAAGCAACGAGAGACGACTCGATGAAATTGCTAAATCAGTCAAGGAAGTGACTGATGCAGTAGAACAACTCGCAAAACTAATGTCAGAACGACAACAAGGGCGTCTACCTAGTAACACGGAGATTAACCCTAAGGAGCAAAATCAAGCCATCACCGCTCAGGACAGTAAAGGTTTAGATGAACCCAATGCAATACCAGAAAATAATGTAGACGAAGGTAAAACAGAGGTAACACAAGAAAAACCAAAACCGATAATCAAAGAGTACCAACCTCGCATACCTTATCCCGAAGCAATGAAAAGAGTGGATTCAGAAGAACAATTCGGTAAGTTTCTTAAACTTTTAAAGAAATTACATATTAACTTACCTCTTCTTGAAGCTCTTTTTCAGATGCCAGACTCGAGGAAATTTTTAAGACAGCTCTTGACAAACAAACGCAAATTAGACGAGGAGCACCACGTGGAATTAAACGCAGCATGCTCAGCAATGTTACAGAACAGACTACCGCAGAAGCAAAAAGACACAGGGAGTTTTACAATTCCATGTTTAATTGGTAGTTTATCTATTGATAATGCTTTAGCTGATTTAGGGGCAAGCATCAATGTTATGCCTTATAAAATGTTTAAACAACTAGGTCTAGGGAAACCTAGACAAACTAGGATGAGCATTCAGTTAATGATAAAACTATCAGAATTCCTAGGGGTATAATAGAAAATGTTCTAATCAAAATTGATAAATTCATATTCCCAGTAGATTTTGTTGTCTTAGACATGAATGAGGACAATTCGATTCCCTTAATTTTAGGAAAACCCTTTTTAGCAACTGCCAAGACTAAAATTAATGTTGGTACATGAGAACTCATTCTTCGTGTAGGTGACGAATCAATCAGACTACAAGCTTTTGACTCGACCAGGACATCAAGTGATGAAGGTGAGAAAGTAAATTCAGTTGATAATCAAATTGTTCAACTTTCACCACAGGAAACACCACAAGGCTACAAACCTGAGCCGAATCATGGGCCTCAAGCCGTACAAGCTCATAACAGTAAATTGTTAGTGGAATCTGACCCAAGGCAAGAACCTGTGGTAAGTGAAGGTAAGGTTGAGGTAAGCCATGATTTACCAAACCCGGTAAACACAGAGTAGCAACCTCGTGTGCCATATCCCGATGCAATAAAGAAAAACCACACAGAGGAAGAATTCGATGAACTCACACTTCGTGTAGACGATGAAACAATCACTTTTCAAGCTCTTGACTCAGCTAGGACATCGAGTAATAAAGGTATGAACGTTAATTCTATTGATAATCATTTGGTTCAACCTTCTTTACAGGAAGCATCACGAAATCACTTAGCTGAGCTAGATCTTAGACCTCGTGCCAACAAAGAAGAGACACATAAGGAACAAAGCCTTAGGGTTGACAAACTAAAAGAGCAGGAAACACAAATCAGAGAGGAACAAGAGCCGCACAAAGTGAAACTGAAGGAGACCCCAGACAAGCTGATAGGAATAACAAATCACATCAAAATAGAGGATCAGGTATTGTTGAATAAGGAAGACCCTTGAATCACCAATTCAAACCTCAAGACAAACAAAGAAATCACTTTTAAGGTACTTAATGTCTTCCTATACGGTACAGTCGAGGTAAGCAATCCTAAATTCGACACTTTTGAGGTAAACATTACTCGACTTAAACTATATATCCATAACCGAAGTGATCGCATGAGAAAGGATTTTCACCTCCTCAAACCACCATGACCATACGAATGAGAGGTAAAGTCTAGCTTAAGATTATAGACGAGCGCTTCTCAGGAGGCAACCCGAGCACTAACCGCATTTTTACATTTTTTTTATTATTTTTCTTTTTAGCACCTAACCATAAACTAACCAAAGAGAAGATTTCTAGGCCACACGGCCCTACACACGGGCGTGCCCGTGGCTGTGTGAAAGCTAGGGGATGTACCATGGGCGTGCCAATAGCCGTGTACGACATAGAAAAATTTCTTTTCCCAACATAGGTGGCGATAATAAACCATGCCCGTGCCGACGCCCCGTGCGAGGTTACTGACTTGTTAAGCACGGGCTAAACACGACCGTGCCTTCCAACCGTGCCAACATTCTGACTTATCGAACACGGGAGGAGCACGCCCGTATTAAATGACCTTGTGAAGAAAGACATGGGCGTGCCACTACACCCATGGCCGTGCCCGAACACCCTGAACGCGCCCAAAATTCAAAATCCTAAAACACAAGTTACATCTTTATTTAAACCTCATTCTCCCTTTTTCTAGTTGTCTTTCATTTTCCATTATTTATTTTTATTTTTATTTTTATTTCTATTTTATCATTTTTTTTGTCTTCTTCTTATTCTTTATGATTTAGATCTAGCTTAGGATACAATAAAATCAGACCGGCTGCTTCGAGGATTCAATTTCAAACGGTTCAAGACGCTTCCCCACGTTCACCTCCAATCCTATCCGGATTCTTTTCATTGACTTCATCCAAAATTTAGGAAGTTTCACTTCTCTCCCCATCTTATGATTTTATGATTATTTGATATTATCTATCTTTGTACATTGAGGACAATGTACATCTTAAGTGTGGGGGGGTTTACTATAGTATTATTTGAAAATCTCTGAATTATGCCTTGTTCGAAAAGTAAGTTTCTCATATTATGATTAGAATGAAATTTCCTTTGATTTATGATTTTTATTGATATGTTTTAGAGTAAGTCATTGATAATTGTGCATTGATGATTAAATTTGAAGAACACTAGAGAATCAAGCATGATAAAGTCTATTTTTCAAAAAAATTAAAATTTTTAAGTTGTCTACCTGAATCGTAATGATATCTTGAAATTTGAAATTTACGAGGTTGACATCAAATACCCATAATTTTTGTGAGATTTTGAGCCTTATAGAGCATATATTCTTTTTCTTGATCACTTATTGATTATGAGTGTGTCAACATTGATTTGTTATTCTAGAACTTGCATTGATTATACTTGTCGAGACCACACCTATGATTTGATATACCGAGATGATAAAGGCACCTAGGTTCTAACCCACTTACTCCACTAAAAAGCCTACCTTCATAATTAACCCTTAGTGAACCCCGTTGAGCCTAACAACCCTTTTTATTGACTCACCCGCTAATATTAACCCAAAACCCTTTGTTTTTGTTATCACTATTCCTTTTTAATTACCCTTTTTTTCGAGATTTGATTTCGAACAATTTCCTAACTATGTTCTATATTTCAATTGTAAAAGTTTTTCCTTATTATTATGTTAATTTGTTCTTAAAAAAAAAGAGTGAGAGAATATTCATTATTAGATTAAATGAGCTTATACGTTAAATTCCAAATGTTGAAGAAGAAGCTCGTATTATTAGTATTATAAATTTCTAATTGATGTAATTATTTAAGATTAGTTCATTTTTTCTAGTTAAGTAAATTGTCAGGTCAATCTCGATTCTAACCTTCTAATTCAGCCTATATCCATACCCTTAACCTAAGCCCCGTTATAACCCTGTTAAAGACCTTTTGATCTGTTTATCATCTCATTTTACAGTGGTGGAGATTTGATTTTCATGCAAGCCTATGGGATTAACTCTTTATGTTTAACTTTTAAGTGCTTAATTTTGAACCTTAAACACTTCGAGTGATTTGAGTGAATCTTTAGTGAGGATGTCAATTCTTGTCGATTTTGAATTAAAGGTAATTATTCAGGTATGGGGAAACTCCTATGTTTTCAGGGCTATAAATGTACGACTTTGATTGTTTGAATCTTTAGGACCCTCTAAGTTGAATTATCCATGTATGAATTATCTTTGAATTATGATAAAGCATAATTGATAGGAATTATGAATCAAGGAAGTTCATTTTAATTGTAAGATGAGAATTTTGCTTGAGGACAAGCAAAAGCTTAAGTGTGGGGGGTATTTGATAAACCGAAAAAGTAACATATTTTAATCCCATGTTTAGATTAATTTTTGATGATTTATTCCTTGATTTGTATAAAAAAGTGCTTGTAATCCTTTCTTTTCATGTCTTAGACCTAGGAAAGCACCCGAGGATGAAAATAACACAAATTGGGCCTAAAACAGAGTAAATGGGCCTTAGCATGAAATTGACACGGCCTGGCCCATAGCCCGCACGGCCGTGCCTTGACGAACACTTAGAGCACGGCCTCAACTCCGCCTCACACGGTCGTGCCTCACTTTAGAAGTCCGAACACGGTCTGGTTTCGATCCACACGGGCGTGTGACATGGCCGTGCCTCTGTCGCTGGAAAGAGCAATTTCAGTCGGGAAAGGATACTTGAAGGCAAAGAAACACATTCCAAAGCCTATTCAAACACCCTATTAGGAATTCCACTTAAATTAAGATACTTAGGGGCCAAGCAAGGCATCACAAAGTCTATATAAACACCCAAGGGGGCAACTTGAAAGGGGAGTTCGGCAGAAGCCGAAACCGGGAGCGAAAGCTAGGCCAAGGAGCCAAGCCAAGAAGGTCAAAGTTAGGGAATAACGCGAGGATAGCCAGTTGATCCATTCCAAGAAGCCGGAGTTATACTCAAGACGGCGGAATTCTCCTTCAATTCCTTCAGGGGGTTTTAGGGTTTTCTTATGTTTTGTTTTATCTTTTCTCTTGCGATGTTTTCTTTATTCATTATAAACTAAACCCCTCAGATACCTGAAGGGGATGAAACCTAGACGAATCTTGTTATTTGATTTTTAAGTTATATGATGAATTACTTAGTTTGTTCTTAATTATGTTGCTTAATCCAAATCTAATGTGCTTCGGTGGATGAGGAATAGACCCTGCCTAAGAAAAGATCTAACATAATTAAGCGGAGTTGATCGAACGCCTAGGGATAAGTTTACGAGATTTTACCGAATTAGGGTGAAACCTAATATGGGAGTCCATTGATCGATTTACTACTATCCTGGGGGGTTATTATAAGCGAATGAGAGTTCCACTAATTAACCTAGGGTTAGACGTTATTCGCCTCGAGAGAGGGTTTAATATAGGTTAGGGAGTCTTACGGATCAAGCTAAGTAAATAGATCATATAATTAAAAGTTAGATAACAAGTGAAGTCTAGGTGGATTCTTCCTAAGGGTATCGCCGTAATCAACTGAGTTTTTCTTCTAGTTATTTCCCAATTCGTTCTTTTTGTCTTTGCGTCTTTAGCTTAGTAGTCGTTTAGATTAGATCAAATTCACTTTATTTTAAGGCTAAATAATAAAAAGAAAGTTAGTATTTATACTTTTAGTTCCTTTGGGTTAGATAATTCGGTCTTGCCTAAGCTATACTACTGTTCGATAGGTACACTTGCCTTTAATCGTTGTCAGAGTTAGTCTCCAAGCTTGGTCATTCTTTCATAAAATTTTTAAAGCTCTGATTTTAGCGATCAACCTGTTTTTCTTAATATCTAAATTCTAGATTTTAAGTAATTTATTTGAAGTTATTTTATTTCGGATTGTATTAAAGCTTGCCCTCTAGTTAATATTCCATTACTTCCACTATGCATTGGAATTTTGAAACGGAACCTAGATTTATTTCTTTTAAGCATACTTCAAGTTTTTGAAAATAATTATATTTTAAGAACGAGCTTCTGCTGTCAAAGGAATATTTTTTTTCATAGTAATAAGGAAATGGCTTTTGGCTACACCTCGTTTTGAAAGCAAACTGGATTTTACTTAACTTTTCTTTAGAAGGGTTTTCAATGAAAACAAGATTTTCGCAAAAACATTTCAATATGACATGCCGGATTCGGGCCTAACTTCTAGATCGGGTTTGGGTGTTACATCAACAATGGCGGAAATAGGAGTTTTAAGTTAGGTCTTAATGAATTTGCAGACATGACACAGGATGAATTCATTGCAACTCACACTGGATACAAGATGCAGAACAATCCCACATTGTTCGAATCAACATCGTTTATGTATGAAAACTACTCAAACGCTCCGAAAAACTTCGATTGGAGGGACCAAAATGTCGTTACTCATATTAAGAATCAGGGTCAATGTGGTAAGTCTCGATAATATATATAATTAAATTGGTGTTACGAGAGTATTTTAATAATTTCATAATTGAGTTAGATTTCAGTTGATCTGTAACACTAACATTAATTACAAATTTAAAATAATTATATATATTGCTCCGCCAAGCTTTTATTTATTCACTAATACTTGAAAAGAGTTATTTGTTGGTTTAGTGGCAGCCGTTGAAGGGTTAATCAAAATCAAAACTGGCAAATTAATCTCATTATCTGAGCCACAACTGTTGGGTTGCAGCACAAATGGAGGAAACCGAGGTTGCAAAGGAGGATGGATGATGAATGCTTTCGACTACATTAGCCAAAACCAAGGAATAACCTCTGAAGAAAGCTACCCATATCAACAAATGCAAGAAATTTGCGAGACACAGATAAACGAAGTTGCCACCATCAGTGGCTATCAAATGGTGCCTAAAAACGACGAAGAAGCATTGCCTAAGGCTGTCACGAATCAACCGGTCTCGGTTGCACTTGAAGGCCATGGACGAGACTTTCAGTTTTACAATGGTGGAGTGTTTACAGGAGATTGTGGAAATTCTCTCACCCATACAGTCACCATTGTTGGATATGGGACAAGTAAAGAAGGTTTAAACTATTGGCTGATTAAGAATTCATGGGGACAAAGTTGGGGTGAAAATGGGTATATGAAGATTCAAAGGAATGTGGAAACGCAAGGTGGCTTATGTGGTATCGCCATGAAAGCTTCGTATCCAATTGCATAAGTTCATACTAAATGTGGAATGAGTCTTGCACTCTTCCCAACCTTTTTATCTTTATAATGAATAAATGATTATTTATTAAAAAACAAAAAGCTTCCAAAAAGTTTGATATGTATAGAAACAATTATTTGGCAATTCTTTTTTTTTAATATTTTAAAATTTTAAAATAAATGGTGATTTGAATTTGATAAGTATAATTTTTTAAATAAAAATAATTCATTGTTCGTCAACAATAATTAAGATAAATTACATAACTAATCACTCAATTATTAACGTATTTTTGTATGAAACTCACATTCATTTACAAATATTTTATCACCTTCAGTCTTTTTAACTATGAATATATCCACAACTAGTCCAAATCTCTCACATAGTATTCAATCCAATGTTTGCTAACATTTGGAGCTAGAAGCTCAGCATAGAGAGAAATCGCTATTACAACTATTTAATTTGATAGTTTTTAATTTTCATATTTTCTTAAATTTTTATTAACACAATCCAAAATTTAATAGCAAAACTCACATTTCATATTCATTAAAAATATTTGAATAAAACATCATCATAAAATGCTATGTAAGCCAATTTTTAAAAATTGACTTTAGAAAATTATTTAAAATTTGACTTTAAAATGTTATGAAATATATACATAAAATGCCAATGAAGTCAATTTTTTAATTGCCTAACTTAAGAAATATCTAAATTAAACGCCAACCAACCATTTAATGGAATAGAACTGTAATCAGTAATTTAATTATTTGGTTTAATGGAATGGAATAAAACTATAATAGTATTATTGTGTTTGGTTAAATAGAATAAATACTGTAATAACATAAGGGAAAAAACTAAAATGACTAGAGTACTCTTAGCAGAATTCTTTTTAAGTAAATGGTTATTGTTATTTTTATTAAATTTTAATAGGATTATTATTAAATATAATTTAATAATAAATAATTTAATCCTATTTTAATATAATTATTATTAAATACAATTTAATAATTGTGTTTTTATTATTCAATTATTGTTAAATGTTTATATAAATTTAATTTAACTAATATAATTCATACAAATAATATATCTAGAAATTTTTAATATTATAATTAAATATAATAATTTGGTAACATATATTATAAATATATCTAATAGTACGGATCGGTGCGACGGAGCCTCTTGGTGACCACGAGTTTATAAACGGTTTATGATTATGATTTTATTTTGATTTTAAGGATTATTTCTGAAGTTTTGTAATAATTGGACCCACCGGACTTTTTGGTTTAACTTTGGAATTTGGATTCTTAGTTTAACTTTTTAGTTGCAACGGATATTTAAAACCATGGTTCTTACGAAATCAAGAGTTTTCCAAAATTACGAATAGAATTTTCAAAATAACATTTTCTATTACTTCCGTCGTAAAACTCGTTTTGGCAAATTATTTAATTAAATAACGTTTGTGACAATTGATATAAGCAAATATAAGATATATCGTCGACTATAACGTCTAGGTCGGGTTTGGGGTGTTACAAAGGTAGCTCCATTAGCCATTGTCACATTCAACTTGTTGATGGGGCTCACTGGTAAAGACAGTTGCTTCACCAACTTAGCACTTATGAAGTTATGAGTGCTACCAGCACAGTCGATTAAGAGGATAACCCTAGTGCTCTCCGTATGGGTTGCTACCCTCATAGTATGAATACCTTAGGACCCCAATATAGCGTGTAAGGACAACACTGGACCAGGGTTAGGTTCTTCCCCCATGCTCAAATCTTCCAACTGATCACTACATTCTTGAAACTCTTCACTGTCTCCTTCTGTAGCAAGTTATAACAACAACAGGTACAGCTTAGATTTCATGCAACTATGGCCAACAACATATTTTGCTCCACACCAATAGCAAAGTCCCTTCTCCATTCGGTCCTCTATTTTAATAGGAGATGGAGATCTAGATACTCCACGACGCTACCCTGAGGTTGTAGCTGATCCCCAATGCACTGATCCTACACTTCACCGAAAGTGCTACTTTATGGGCATTAGAGTTCAAGGCTAATGGTGGTGTAATGTTTAGTGTAGATGGTGTGGTGTTTCTAACATGAGGACCTATCCTGTCAATAGTCTTCATTTTGAAGAGCCACTAAGAATGGCTTCCACCAATGTGGTGGTAAGAAAACCTTCCATCAAGGTTGTACGTTTTAAAAGTTGTAGATACTGTCCCATATCTGCACGCAAATTACTGATAAATATGCTGAGTGCATAGGGTTCAAGTAAGTGTAGTTGATTTAGCAAGCTAATGAAAGAGTCATGGTACTGGTCCACTGACCCTATATGCTTAAGAGTTATTAGGTCCATCATAGGGTCTTGAAAAGTTTATGAATGAAACCTGTCCTTGAAGCCCTGAGCAAAGAACTCCAACTCTGGCATATGAAACCCACCCTGCTTCTGAGCATAAAAGTGATGCCAATCTAGGGCCCTCCCTTCCAAGCTTAACATAACCTAACTCACTTAGGCATTCACAGGAGTCTCTTCAGCCAAGAAACACTGCTCCAGTTAACCAACCAGCCTCTAAAATTTATTCCATCGAAACGGGGGCACTCCAGACTAGAAGATTTAGAATTGACTTCTATGTTACCTGAGTGTTGAGATCCACTATCTCCCCTCTGAGGTGACAACAAGGGGTCCTTAGCTGAGAATCCTGGTGGGGAACAGTTCATCACTCCTTTTCCCTTGTCAGGGGCTGAAAATTTTCCTAGATACTGCTCAAATACCCCATGCAATTGACTTTGAAGTTCAAACCTCAACTCAGCACGAAACTCCTCCTTCAGTTCCTTGAACATGTCCCCAATGTGATCGTCCAACTATGAAAACTCAGAATGCAACTTGGTGAACTCTTGCTGCAGGTGAGTGACTTCTTTTTTGCAAACGCGTGAAAATCCCTTCCCCAGCCATGAGAACCGCCAAGCTCTGATACCTTTGGTAGGGGATAAATTGAAAAATATGAACAACTAAAATTAAAGAAGAAAACATAGTAGAACGAGAGAGAGAGAGAGAGAGAGAGAGAGAGAGAGAGAGAGAGAGAAACAAGAATCTTTTTTAATTTTTTTAATTGATGACTCAAGACGTGTGTGTCCCTTTCCCCCTATTTTTGTTATATGGGAAGAAGAAGATTGCCACGTGGAACAAGGAAAAAGAAAAACGGTTACAGGGTGAAACGATCAAAACGATCCGTTTCATTAAAGGTTTTTACCCTAAACGTTGCGTTGCATAAAGAAAACAAAACAAAAATAACAGAATTTAACAAAAAACTTAACCCCACTTTAGCTAATTAATATATCCCTTAACACCATCTCAAGAAATTTTGAAGCATTCTAGTTTTTTGGTTCGTAGGCCTAGCATGCACCAACACTGCTTTGCAATATCACATCTGCTCTTAAAATATGTTGAATAAGCATTTTAGTTCCAATTCCAATACATTATTTGTAGAATAGGCACCCACCACTAAGTTTAAACTTTTCATTCAAGATGGTAAAAGTACACTATGCCCTGGATTGCATTTTAGTCTCTCTATTAAAAAATAGACAAATTAGTCGTTATATGTTAGATGAGTGAGAAAAGTAATCTTTTTGTTAAAATTGCACCGTTAAATGCATGTTTTAGTGTTATATATAAAATATAATAACAAATTTAGTCCTCAATCTTTACACCTTTATTCAATTTGACCCTACTCTTTTATTTGAAGTAATTAGAAATTTTTTAAAACTAACAAGGCTAAAGGCTCAAGAAGGCCTTAGTAACAAATTAAAAAGAAACCTATTAAGCCCTTTTCAAATTTTAAAAATTATTTAAAAAATCATATAAATTATAAACAAAATTCATTAAAAAAAGTTATAAACATTTTAATTATAATTTTTTTAAGAAATAAATAACAATACTAGACCATTAAACTTGAATTTTTTTTTAAGAAAAAAACTAGAATTAGATTTCGTAAATCTTATAACCACTGGATGAAAAAAAAAATCATTCAAAATAAAATCTCATCAACTTCAGTAATTTCTTCAACATTTGCAGGTAACTCTCTAAACCAAAAGAAATTACCTGCAAATTTTATAACCTAATTCGTTTTGGTTTATGAGAATCAATCACTCGTCTTCGATGTGTTTTAGGTGACAATTATTGAATATTGGGTCTTAAAACATAATTCATTTTGGTTTATTGAGTTACCTGAAAATGTTGGAGAAATTATAGAAACTCATAATACTTTGTTTTTGAATCACCTTTTTTTTCTCTAATGGTTATAATATTTTCAAAATCTTAATCTCAATATTTTCTTTTAAAAAAACTTAAATTTAATGGGTCGGTATTGTTATTTTTAATAAAAAAATTTGCTTATCATTTTTTTAATAATTTTTAAGTTTTTAAAAGGACTTAGGTTTTTTTTAATTGTTACTAAGGCTTTTTTGACTTTTAACTTTCTTAGTTTCAAAATTTTCTAATTTATTTTCAATAAACAATAAGGATCAAATCGATAAAGGTGGAAATGTTTAGATCTAAATTTGTTATTATCATTATATATATATATATATATATATAACACTAAAACAAATATTTAAAAGTGCAATTTTAATAAAAGAATTGTTTTGTTCACTCATCTAATATATAAAAATTAATTTATTTATTTATTTTAATAAAAAAATTAAAATACAATTCATGATATAACACAGAAAGGTTTTGTGGTAGTTTTACCTTTCAAGGTATTTAGTAGCTAGCACCTAACCAAATTAAGATTAATAGGAAAGATCATCCTAACCATGTGCTATGCCTACAAATATGTGGGTGACAATTTTCTACAATTAAAGTTTTGTTTAATCATCATATTTTAATAAAATTAATAAATAATTATAAACAATGAGAATAAAACTTCAATTTTATCACTAAAACCAATCTTTCATTTTGATTTTTTTATGTACATTTTAATATTATCATACAAAATTTTTATCCACGCATTGCATCTTTCATTTCATCTATATTGCCTACGTGTTATTATTAATCGTTTCAATTCTTTTTCTTTTTTCTTTTTTTTTTTTGCTTATTGTATATTATTTTTAGACGCAAACATATATTTTAAATACGTAATTTTTACATATACATTTGTGATTGAATTTCTAATAATTATTGTAAACGTGTGCAATTATTATGTTTTAAGATCAAATCCTCGTTTTCATTGGTTTCTTGACATTAAACAACAAAGAAAGAGAAATGAATTTTACTTTAGTGTTAAAAATGCTCAAGTAAAATTGAATAATGGTCATATTATTTTCATCGTCTTCATTCCTCTTGCAACCATCTCATTATGAAGGAGAGCAGCTCTTGTTTTGTCGCCATTTCTGAGGTAACCAGTGATTAAAGCTTCATATATCTCTTCACTCAACCCTATAGAACGATCTTTCATTATTCTTAGATACTTCTCAGCTTCCTCTACTTTTCCACAGTCACAAAGACCTCTAATCAATGTTGTAAAAACTGGTAATCCAGGAGACAGTGACCTATACTCCATTTCATAGTATAATTTGAGAACTTGTTGGATCTTCTCCTGTTTCCCATAACCAGACATAAGATGAATGTATGTGACTTCATTAGGTGAAAGTCCTTTATCTAGAACAAGAGTTAAGAACCCATTAGCTTTCTCCGAATCCCCAATTTCGCAAAGCCCTCTCACCATTTCATTGAAAGTGGAACAACTTGGAACGAGTCCCCTACCGATCATTTCCTCAAAGTGTTTCACAGCAGCATCCAATTTGCCGGCTTTAGTACATGCCTCGATCAAATGGTTAAAAGTTTCATCATATGGCTTCAAACCCATATTTTTCATCTCTTGCAACATGCTTTCTGCTTCTTGAATTTTGCCTCTTTCACAATATGCTTTTATGAAGGATGAAAACAGAAAAGAGTTGGCACTGAAGTCTCTCTTAAGCATTTCATCATACACCTCCCATGCTGATTCCAAATTCCCGAGCTTCAATTTAGTATAAACAATGAAAGAGGAAGCAATGGTATCGAGAATCAAGTTCTTTTGCAACATTCTCTTCAATAATTCCATACCCTCTTCAATTCTACCCTCTTCTATAACCTTAAACACCAAGTTCGTATTAACAATAACTATTGGAGAGCATCTCTTACCATGAATCCTATCCAACAAATTCACCACAACTTGCAACTTCCCTTCTTTACACAAAGCACCAATCATCGTCCTTACCGTAATTTCATTGGGGTATTTCCTATTGCGAATCATATGCCCATAAACCTTCCAAACCATTGCATTTTCACCAGATTTTTGCATCCCATGAAGCAAGGCATTGAAACTTGACAAGTTCAAACAAAACCCATGATTCTCCAAGTAACAAGAAACCTCAAAACCATCCTCAAACATTCTCAACTTTGCATATGCCTGAACCAACAAATCGAACACCAAAGGACTTGAATCAACAACTTTGTAACTACCCAGTAAAGATTCCACAAGACAAAATCTAGTTGAATTGGATTCACTTGTTTTCAAAGCTGATTGGATCAATATCTTAGCTTCAGCTAATTGTTGGGCATGAACTACAATATGAATTGCAATGCAGTAAGAGTAAATCTGGTGTTGGAAGTTTTGGGTTTTTGCAGACCAGTAAAAGAAATTTAAAGCCGATCGTGCATGCTCAGGCAGCTTGAGTTGGAGCAGTACTTGTTGAACAAGGGAATGGGTTAATTGGACTGAAGATAAATTTCTAGTGAGAGTATCCCAGTTATGGGTTTTCTTGAATAAATCAGAGATGAAACTAACATTCGAGTCATTGTTAGATTGCACGAGCAATTGGGAGGGGATAATGATGGTTTTGGTTACTGCAAATGAAGGAGTGTTGGTGATTGAGGAAGAAACTAAAAACGACTGAAGTTTTCTACTCAACAGAGCCATTGACAGATGCATTGGTCGATGTTAGCATACCTCAAACATGGACACAATTATCATATCATCTTCAACTTGCTCTGTCAAATGAAAAATTAAGATACTGTTCTACTCCCAACATGATATTCTTCGACTTTTGTATCCGATTCCTATTCATTCAGTACTTGCTGTATCATATCACAGAACAAATAAAAGTGATTAATCGCAGCATTCGTAAAAATGGTCAAAACATATAGATAAACAAGGAAACATTTAATAACCCCTAAACCCTCGAAATAAAAATGATTCTTCTGAAACATCAAATTAATTGACAAAAGCAACATTCATACACCATGAGACAGAGTAACAAGCAGTAGCAGCTAAAACAGAAAATCAAATACAGAACAAAGCAGATAACAGAAACCGAGCCATAACTCGTAATCTATAGACTCAAGTAGAAATCTTAAAATCAAACTTAGGGTTTCAAAAATTACCTTATTTAACTTCCTGGTCTGCTGCAAACCTAAAGGAAAGAGAGAGAGCTTGGGTGAAGAGAGATGAGACTGGTGGGTCGTGAATATTTTCAAGGAAATTTTTGAAGAGGTATAATAACTTATTTGGTCCTCCAATTTTATAAGACATCATTTTAGTCCTTTATTTAATTCTTTTTGCCTATTTTAATCCTTGAACTTACATTATTTATCAAATCACTCCAAAATGGATGAAAAATTAATGTTTATTAGCTTCGCTAACGTGGCGTAAACATGGATTGCCACATGGATGTCATGTCAACAATTAATTAATTTTTAATTTTTAAAAAATTCAAAAATGATAAAAATTATTTTTGAAAATAAAAAATCGTTAAAAAATTATAAAAATATTTTTAATATTTTTAATTTTAATAATTAACTAATTACTAATATGGTATACACATGAACTATCGCGTGGATACCACATCAGGAAAGTTAACAGACATGAACTTTTCCATTCATTTTGGAGTAATTTGATGAACAATGCAACTTGAAAAGCTAAAAAAGGCAAAAAAAATAAAAAATAAAATGGAGAGCTAAAATTACTTTTATTTTGCAAACTTAAAGGGCTAAATAAGTCATTATGCCTTTTGAAGAAACCTATATATAATTTTGTTTGGAGAAAATACATTAAACTAGTGGCATAGGTCAGGATCACAATCGAGTGACAGATAATGGAGGAGTCAAAGGCAAATATTGTTAAATTCACCATCGCTTCACAGCACATTATGCTTCATCATTCGTTCCATTCCATATGAAGATATAATTTTGAAAGTCACTATTAACCCTATAACACCACAAAAATCGGGTTTGAAGAAATTGGGTTTTGAAAACCAAGTATGGTCATCCCACGATTGAGTTTAGATTTTGGAAATTTTTGACAAGGAAATTGATCTAGTTCAATGGTTAGGTGTTCTGGTTATGTGTGAGAAGTTTTGGGTTCGAACCTTATTCTTTGAAATTTTGTTATTTTTATCAAACCCTTACTCTTGATCGCCTTTCATAAGTTCTATTTTCGATAAACTAATAACAAGAATGAGCCTGCTAGTTTAATGGTTAACTGTTTGCAAACCCTTTGGTCTTGGGTTTAAGTCTCGACAAAAACTAGGGAGATGGTTTTACTTAACTGCCTTGTGGGGTAGTTTATTTTAGTTAATTCAACTTTCCCAAAACAAAAACTTCTTTTTTGTTTCACACTGTTTCATTTTTTTTATGTTACGCTTTTGCTTCCTTCTTTATTGATTCAGTTTCACCTTTTTAAGTTCATTTCTTTTTGTGATATGTTATGTTACATTGATTCTGTACAAGGTTTGAATTCTCTGTTTTAGTTCAATTTGTTGGTCGGTAAGTTCGATTTAAAGTTCTAGTGTCGAAAGTTATTTGACATAACTGCTATTTTAGAATGTTAGTTTTTAGCGATTTGACAGCGAATTAATTATTTTGTTGGGCAATTTCTTGTCGTTTAGGTACAAGAATTCATCCTTGTTGCTCCTACATCGAGTCCGTAACAGGTGGGTGCTGAAACCCCTCTTTTTCAGCATTTTTAATCGTCAGAAAATGAAACTATCGATGCCACACGGCCAGGGACATAGGATGTGCCCAGGCCATGTGAGCCACACAGGCAAGGACATGGGCGTGTGCCTAGGCCGCGTGAGCCACACGGGCAAGGAGATGGGCGTGTGTCCAGACCATGTAACTCACTGTTTACGCTTTAGAACCACACAACCAGGGACATGGGTGTGTGCCCAGGTCGTGTGAGCCACACAGGTAAGCACATGGGTGTGTGCCCAGGCCATGTGAGCCACGCGAGCAAAGAAATGGGCGAGTGTCCAAGCCGTGTGGCATATGAATAGGATCCGAATCATATTTTCAAGACCGTGAGTGTTGCCCAACACGAGCACTAACCTCCACAATGTATTTATGATCTGAATTTGATCGTAAGAGGACTATCTAATGCTTTAAGACTAATATATGGATGATATATGCGATATCTAAACATGTTAGACTAATGATGAACAACTTGTAAACTGTACATATATTTGTTATGTTTGAACCTAAATGAGTAGGATCTGTCAAAACGTAATGTGCTATTGTCCATATGTGCGAATTATCAGGTACGATCTGTATTCTGTTAAGTTTGTTGGTATGCCTCTACGTTACTTTATTGATGAAGAATATAGATACCTGAACATGTTAAACTAATTGTTACTGATTCTGATTTATAACCGTGCATGTGACTTCATGTCAAATCTAGTATGGTCTGTTGAGGTTTGATAAGCCTGTTTTACAAAACATGGACTTCCATATTTACTGATTCTGTTATTGAGAGATAGCATGACTTACATGCTCATTACTCTGATTCTGCATATACATGTCATGACACATTGCATGGGACTTGGGTTGCTGTGAAAGGAGGAAGTTTCTGGCAGTTTAATGATCTGCATTATCTGGTGGCTTATCCACAATTCTGTTCCGACAGTTCGACTGTACTATAGTGGCTTGACCACATGTATTCGATCTGGCAGTTTTAACTACAAAATACTGGTGGCACCATCCATAGATATCTGTTGGTATGATTTGGTTCGATGAGTTCTGGGGGAACTCTATTTTTGTGTGCAACAGAGTTTGGGTAGGATGTTTTCTGATAAATTTGCATTCTGATCTGTTTAAAAAAAATAGCATTTGCATAACGCACACCCTTTATTTGATTCTGTTCTACTTTGCTCTGTTCTGTTCGGTAATTGTTCTGCTTGATTTGTTATGTTTTGTTTTGTTCTGTTTTGTTCGATTCTGTTGTACTACCATTGTGGAAGCCTTTGTGATACTCTAGATCTATTCCATACTGGTTATAAAACAGTCTTAAGTTCCTTATGTGACTTTGATTTATATATCAAGATTTGTTTATTTGTATCTGAGTTTGGTTATACGCGATGCTTGGTAGCTCACCCTTTGTCTTACCTTATTCTGTTCAGGTAGACATCTGACTTAGGATCGGACAACGTTTTGGAGCTCGGATTGTTTTGCATTGATATAACTATGATTTGGTCTCTTGGGTTTATAATTTGTTTTTTGACTTGCCCTACTTTTCTTTGATAATCTTGTCAGCATCTGTCAATTTCTAACACGAAACTACATAACCACCTAAATCGACTAAAATAAATTTCTAGTTTTCAAAGTTAAAACTCCGATAAGGAATCAGTTTCAATATGTTGGTGTAACTCATCCAAATTCGGCTTAAACTTCTAGGTCGGGTTTGGGGTGTTACAAACCCTATAGATGTTGGATTAATTCATCCCTATCCCGCCTTGTTTCGCTTTAATTTACATTTTGTTAGTTAATTTTAATATTTTCGGATTTTTTAAGTGAAATAAATATTTAAATATAATTCTTTAAAAAACTATTTAAACGTAAAATATACACATTTTTATATTATGTTATTACATTTTTTACTCTTTTAATAGTTAATATATACAATGATAAAATAATAATTTTATATAGTAGATCGACATAAAGCTTATCATAATCACTCCATATCCACTATCTAAAAGAAAAAAAATTTCACCCTATCTTGCATCCACTTTTCAAAAAAAAAAAAAAAATTGTTCTCTTCAAAAAGAATAAATTTGAAATCCATCAAATGATTCGAGTTTTGTCATCCCTAAAACAACCACTATTTAAGTAAAAAAATTATATAACAAATTTAATAATAAAAAAAGAGAATTGATTGAAAAACAAATGTAACTTTGATAAAAAATAATAAAACTAAACTAGTGAAGATTATGATCTCCCTATATCAAATTTTATAATTTAGTTAGGATTCGAAGCGAGATGCTAACTCAACCAAACTCTTAATCAATAATATAAATAAATTGGAAATATATATCTTTTACTTTTCATTATATCATTAAATTCACATTTAAAAATATTTATAATATTTAATTTAGAATTATTAGTTTAAAAAGTTGAAATAAAATAAAAATTGTTATAATTATAATTATAATTTACCATTGTTCATTAAAAAGTTCAACATAAACAAAATTTTGCTAATTTTTTTTTTTAAATGTTGTGCAAATTTTATTGATGTAAAATAAAGTTATTATTTGAACAGAATTCTAATCATATTAATTATCAATTAATAAATTTAGTTATTATTTTGAATAATGTTATTTTGCATTAATTACATAAAATGAAATTCTATTATAGATGAATAATTATTATTTAAAAATTCTTTATTATAATATTTGAATTGATAAGTTAATATAAATATTATCTTACACTAATTACTATAATGAATATATAGTACAATCTTTAAATTTTACATATTGTGCTAGTTCAGTCATAATTTTAAAAAATAAACCTCGCAACATTTATATATTGGTCTCATTTTGATCTAATTTTAAACAATCAAATAAAAATAAAATTACATAATTTTTTTCAAAAACTTGAGTTAAATTTATATAAATTTTGTTAAATATTTGTTATTAATTTTTTTTTTCAATCTAGCATTCTCCAATTAAACCGTTCTCATTAACTAAAGAGTATTGAGTGGTTAAACACATCCCAATGAAAGTTAATTGTATTGCTGACAGGATTACTAAATTGGTCTCTTTCGATATGGTGGGAGTCAACGATTTGACAACAGCTCTGAAGGAATTATTAAAACTCATTGATAAAGATAAAACAAATGGTACTTCTGATATTATAAGACTATTTTGAGACTATTTTTAGTTTTTGTTTTATCAAAAAAAATATTTTTTTTCAATGTTTGATATCCCTCTCAAAATATTTTCAATAACAATTACAAACTTTCACACTCTTAAATTTTCTCAAAAAATATATATTAATTTCCTCTAAAACAAAAGCAATTAGTGGGTAGCATATTGCACACCAAGCCAATTTAGTTCTTCCCTAAATTTCCTTTTAGACCTCTCATCAATTGATAAACAACTGACAACCGTAGGCACAAGCCTCCCTTCCACCTTTGAGCTTCAACCCACACGATGGCACTATGCCTTTGGGTTTTGTACGAAAGAAAATACCCTAATAGCCTTCTCAGGGGCTAAAGAAGACAACAACATGTCAATGCGTGAAGCTATATTTGTGTTTTGCAGCAAGGGAAAAAAAAAAAGAAAAAGGAAACATGGATGGCGATTTGCTGAATCTGAAAGTAGGTTTAAAGTCAAATTTCAAAATTTTCGACATCGTTTTTGAATATTTTAAAAGTTAGATCACCAAAAAAGAAACTTAAAACATAGTTAAGTGACCTACGGTGTAGTTTACCCTTATTAATAATACTAAAATTATTTCCTCGCATTGTAAGGGTTTAAAATTTTTTAATTAAACTAGAACTCCTATCAAATGTGTATGTATGTGGAAACCACAAATTGATAATACAAATGTGTGTTTAAAAAATATATGAATTAATAATGGAACCTATTGTTTGAAATTAACTAATAATAACACATGAAATATGCACGATATTAATATTAAAACAAATTAGATTAAATTATTTATCATTGTTGTAATATCCTAGATTAGGGGTTATGAAATTGGTGCATAAATTCATGAGTTAGTAGGCTCAGTGAATGGTTTGGATGTAATTAAGGGGTTCTTAAAACTCTCAAAAAAAAATATATCAAGGGTTTTGTTTACTATGGCCGTCCAAGCTTATGATCCACTAAGCTATTGCATTTTTTTTTTAATTATTATTATTACTTCATCCCTTTAGCCACCCCATGCTTGAATAATTTAAGGAAACCATGAAGACTTGTTCTCCATGTTCGGCCAAGCTAATTAAAATTCCCATGCTTTCTTTATTTTTTTATTTTTTTAAAAATTCAGCCACATTCTTGAGCTCTTCAAGGATAACACATAAAGAATGTTTTATTGTTTGTCCCTAGCTCCACCGTGAAGAATAAAGTATTTAAGTGGCTGCTATTGCCAAAATTTGGCTGCATGTTTTGTGGGAATTAGTTTAGCATAAAAGGCCATAAAGGATAGTGGTGATTTTATTTTATTATCTTGAGTGGGTTGTTAAGGGATAATTGTTTGTTGTATTATTGTATTTGGAGTAAGTGATGTAGAGATAATAGTGGCATGTGTTTAATTAATTTTTAAAAGATGTGATAATGAAAATTGTGGGATTTGGAGTAGTGGAACGGCATGAGACTTTGTAAAGGTAAGGATAATTATTTTTATTTAATACAAGATGGAGTTATTGTAGATTTATATTAATTTATCAAGTATGGGTCTCTTGGGTAGGTAATATTCGGCCAAGTGAAGGGGGAAAGAGTGCTGAAATTATTTATTTTCTTCTCTAGTCTTCATTGCTGAAAATTTTAGTCAAGTAAATTCATTCTTTCCCTCTCTTTTCTTTGAAGCCAAAACCGATTGTTGACATAGCCATAGGTGCATTTTGTGCATTTTTCTTTCTTCCTATTTTCCTTGCCCGAAGCCGAATATCCCATCTCCTCAAAAAGCCATAACCGAAATTTAGGGACTATTTCTATTCATGTTCTTTGTCCGAAACTTGAAGGAGGAAGTCTTCGGGATTCAAAGCAATCAAGGTTTTACGACATCTTCATAGCCAAGAGATTAATTTCGGGATTTGGATTGGCAAGGTAAGTGACTAAGAATATTCAGCCAAGGCCCTATTTGTTGATTAAGATCTATTTCTTTTTTCCAAAAGCCGAAACTAATTTGTTAAAGTGATTTAATGCTTGGTCGAATACAAGAAGAGTACAACAAAGATTTCGGGATTTGGGTTAGCAGTGAAATCGGCACCAAGGGATTTAAGATCTAAGGCATTAGATCAAGTTTTACGGGTTTTAAAGTGAACCGCTAAGTTAATCAGGTGTGTACCCACACTAAATCTTAATAAATTTACGGCTTTAAATTTACTGTATGTGTTAATATGGAAGTGTAAGAATATGGCTAAAGTACCATGTAATGGTGCGAAGTAATCAGGTACGTTTACCTACTCCTACTATGAGTATATTGTGATAAATATCTGTTATGGCACATAAGTGCAACTATAAGAATGTAAATAAAGTATAAGGCATAATATTTGCATGTTTTGTATGACATGGGGCATATGGGTGATATGTAAAGGGGAAGTGATCTGGTGGTCTTCACCACGATATCTGAATGTGGTGACTTATGTCACGTGCTATTATCTGGTGGCTTTGCCACAATATATATAAGGGCGATGAGCACGTCGACTGCAGCGACTGCCTTCGATGATGTGTAGCGGATGGAGGGTTGACTTAGTAGTCCCCACGGTGTACAGGTTGGTTCGGGTGATGTGTAGCGGATGGCATATAGGTTTGGGTTCGGGTTGCATCATTATTTTTCTATCTGTTATATGAATATGTATATGATATGATAATGTATGCCTGAATTGTTAAATTTTAGTGTTGGTTACACATTGAGTCTGTTTGACTCACCCCGTTGGGGAATATTTTTATTTCAGGTGACGATCAGTGATGGACTGGGTCGGCAGTAGCTTAAAGGTGGCCATGCACAGCAAGAAATTTTACGATTTGGACTTTTTTATTTAAATTAAGTACTTTAAACTATTTGGGTTTGTTTTGATGTAATAAGGCCCTAATATGAACTTTATTTCTGCATGCACGTTAATTTTTTTTTTATGTTACGAACTTTTTATCAAATTAAAGGCTAAATGTTTTACTTAAATAAACCCTAAATGTTTGCCACATAAATTCATATGATTTTAATTAAAGATAAAATCTATCGTTCGACATATATTTCAACTTAAAAGTTGTGAACTTAACAATGGCATCTTTATAAAAACTTTTATTTCAAAATAAATTGGTTTTTAACTCGAGCCCAACCTAAATTGAATTTTTAATCACTTAAAGATTTTCAAAGAACTTGAACAGTTTTATTCGAGGAACATACCAGATCCGGTAGAGGCTCGTGGGCCGGGTTTGGGGTGTTTCAATTGTGCTGTCATGCATCTTGAGTCGGTGTCGAATTAACTTGTGACACCAACTCAATCAAATACATTATTAATAAAAACTCTATCACATGCATGTGTATGCATATAAATGAGTTTAAATATCATCATATGCATATTATTGTTTTTTTTTTTAAATTAAAAAGACTAAAGTACCCTGAAATAATATAACTTATTCTAAATATGAAAAATTATTTTTATAATTTTCTAACAGAGTTAATACTCGATTAACTCGTGCCATCAATTCAATTAAAAATTTTATTAATAGTAGGTTATTATCAGTTCAGTAGTACACATTTTTAGTGGGACAAAATTCCACTAACGGATATACAATCCCTTAGGGTTTTTTTTCAATGTATAATATAATTTTTTTATTTTTTTAATTTTTTTTCTTAAGTCAAGGAATTGAATCAAAATTTACATCATATTTGAATTAAAAAAAAAAGAAGTAAAAAGTGGAAAGCTAAAAAAAAAAAAGAGTAAATGATTACATTTTATTTTGTTTGAATAGTTAAAATTAGACTTGTCTAAGGATTGAGTAGTCCGCTCGGCCTGGCTTCATTTGGGTTAGGCTTGGACAATAATTTTTACACCTCGAGTCGACTCGACTCAACTCAGGTTCGAATCTTGGAGTCAACATTGTTGGGAAGATTAATAATGAACCCCAAATATGGACCGTAAAACGAACATGAAGTATAAAAAAAATATTTTTAATTTTTAAATAGTGAAATGGGCTTTTTGGGTGGGCCAAACCAAAAATGTGTCTAAACTTAAATTTTTTTTGGAACTAAGCCTAGCCTAGCCGCGTAAGCAACTCTCATTAAAATTAATGAAAAAAAATGAAAATTAAGTAATTTTAACCATTTTTGTTTGGATAAATAGTTAAAAGGAAATGAAAGGGTTAATTATAATGGATTTTTAGAATTATAATATTTTCATAGAACTATTTATAAAATAAATATAAGGCAAGAAAGATATTCTACACTTATATTATGTTTGGATTGGTATTTTTATTTAAGTGACTTTTTTTTTATCAATCTAATTATAGGTTCTGATCATATTTGATCTTTTTGATATAATATCTAAAATTACTCATAGCCCCTTCCCAACCCATAAATAAGAGGATAATGCATTTTAACGCACTTGAACCCACATTCTCCTATATTGACAACAATGTCCATACCAATTGAGTTGAGACTCAATCGACTATTTAAGTGACTTTTAAAATACTTAATTTTCATTTACCTTAATTTAGAGTAAAAGTTAGAGAAAGGAAATATGTTATAAAGGTTATGTGATGTAAAATACTTAAATTTCATTTACCTTAATTTTCATTTACCTTAATTTAAAATACTTTTAAAATATTTTACTAAGAAGTATGTCATGTAATGAACGGCTTATGTTATAAAGGTTGAGGTATTAAATTATATAAAAATTTAAAGTTAGAGAATAAATTTTAAATGTGATATAAGGATCAAATTTGAAATTTGATCACTATTATACAATCTAACTCATTATGCCGAGATAGAACATTTTTGTGTTAGCAAGAATTTTTTAAGAACAATTTATGATAAAACTTTAATCGAAATAATTGAAGATAATAATTGTTTGGACTAATTAATCTCATTGAAAAATAGAAGTGCAAATTATGTCTAATTAAGATATAGAATTAGATCATAAATAATCTTATCATAGTAGAGGGATCAAACTGGAAATTTACCATCATCTTACCATGGCAAAAAAGAAAAGAAAAAGGAGTTGTAGAAAAACACGTAAATTAGGGCCTTTATAGAAAAAAAATTAAAAACACACCCTCTAGTGTCACGGGACTAGACTAGAACTTTCATGACACTAGACTCCAATTTGAGCCAAGAAAGAATGATGAAAAATAAAACCCTTGGACATTACTTTCATATATAGAAGTAAAGATAATACAAATTGGTTTAAGCACAAAGAAAAAACACATGCTCACAAATTGGTTTAAAGCTTGAAACAAAGACTAAACATGCAATCAAATGAGGAAGGAGATAAGTGACCATAAAAAGTAAAATTGACAATGCAACAGACAGATTTAAGAATGGTGGGTACATTCACGTTTACCTTAGGGAAGACTAATAGAAAGAGGAAGGCCATTTGGTGGAGGATCGGATAAGGAAGGAGTTGGTGCATGGCATTTATCATTGGTCTTTTGTCTTTTGAAATAGACATGAACAATTAGGTGGTTTTGTGGGAGTTAGAACATCAACTGACTACCCAACAGAAGAGCTCTCATTATTTAATTACCAATACGAGAAGAACCACCAGCACTTGGACCATCCTTTAATTGCTAAGAAGACCAATTTGGTTATGTGAACTTGTAGATTACCCACTCTTCTTCCTCCCCTTGATTTGGGCTAGTGAGGAATGAGAAAAATGGTGTTAAAGAACTTGGGTAGTTTTACTCAAATGTTTTTTTGTTAATTTGGTTGTCATCGTTAAAAAAATTGGTCAGATTGATTACGCCACCATTAAAATTTGACGGATGCTCTCATTTTTTTATTTCTTCCTTAGGTTTTTTTTTCATCTTTTCCCTTCTAACCCAATAACCCTAGCTGTAACTTAAAAGATGTTGCAATTCCTCTATTGAACTACAACAAGGAAAATAGGAAGAAAGAAAACGTGTCCCTTAGTGTCGTTCATTGTCAATCCAAAACTACCAAAGTGAAGCCCAAAGCCTCCTCTTAAAATCTACAGGATTAGATTTCTAAAAAAAAAAAAAAAGAAAAAACCAAAAAATTGTGAGGTCTCATCATCAATATGACCTGATTTTGAGATGTCTTTTTATTTTTTAGCTCTCCAATGGTGGTTCAATGGAAGCAACAGCAATATCTTTAAGGGAGACGACAATTCGGGTTTCTGAGTTAAAATAGAATAGATGGAAAAAAAAAAGGATAGAAGATAAAAAAAAATAAAGGGGAAAAGAAGAAAAAAGAATAAGGAAAAAAATTAAATGAGGGAATTTAAGGGTGGAAGAGATATATTAATAATTGACCAGAAATTTTGGGATGACAAAAATAAGAATAACAAGTGACTAATGAGATAATTTATATTATTCATAATTATGGATGAAGATCAAATATTAACTTTGATTAATTTCAAAATAAAAATATCTAATGTTTTTCAAATTTTCAAATATTCTTTTAATTATTTTTAGTGGTGTTTGACTTCAAAATCTCAAAAAGATTTTTGATTGATTTTCCTTTTAATTTTCCTTGTGTTTTAAATCAAAATTTCACAGATTTATACTCATCCCTAAATTTTTATAGTAGATAAATATTACAATGACAATTTAAAAATAAACGGAATCATAATAATTATTTTCATTAACTCAAAAGACTATTATTATGGTTTCATATACAATATATAAAAGTTAAGTTAAATCTATATATAAACGTTAATTTTATAAAAAAAAAACAAAATTAAATAGATTAAATAATCTAAACAAAATTAAATAGATTAAATAATCTATTACCGTTGTGTTCAAAGCTAATTTCTTCTCCCTGCATCATCACCATTTTGTTTTGTGGAGTTATGCCTTAAATTTTCAAACTAAATAGTGTGTGACATGGTAATGAGGAAGTGTTCTTCATCCTGACGAACAATCGAGGTCACAACAAGAAGAGGGTCTTCGTCTCGACAATGCGAATGCCACGTCACGACATGGCGTTGTGCACCTCAAGTTTTTTGGCTTTCTTCTCCCTGTTAAACTTTGTTTTAGTTTCCCACATAAACTCTAATTAACCTAGGGTTCTTGTAGTCATATATGCTACGAATTTTAGCTTATAAATAAGTCTTAGTTACTATAAGTTTTATACAACACAAATATTTAGATTGAGAGAATTCTGTTCTTTGTTTTGAAGGGTTTTTCTTTTGGGGCTTCGGGTTTTCCTTTTATTCTCTCCATCTTTTGTACTCTCCTTTATTATAGTGAAATCTCCTTTTGTCCATGGCTTTTATCCTCATCTGAGGAGTTTTTCCACGTAAAATTGCATGTTCGATCTTTTCGATTATACTTTATTTACTTGCTCGTTGCATTACACGGGTTATTTCCCTACAAACTAGTTTTAGAGCTAGTTCAATTTTCGCATTCAACCCGTTTAGAGATGGCAGCATCAATGTTTGATATCGACAAGTTTGACGACATCGCAAATTTTAGTTTGTCGCAAGTTCGAATGTCATCAATATTGATTCAAAATGATATTGAAAGGATCCTCACAGAGAGGAAAATCGTTGACATGGAACAATTAAAATGAGATAGGTTAGATAAAAAAAAAGCTCTATCCACAATTCCATTATGTTTAACAAATGATGTGTTATAAGAGTTTTTGAAGGAGAAAACAATGTTTTCATTATGGAAGAAACTAGAAACCTTATACATGACAAAATCATTGGCCAACAGGTTAGTATTAAAACAACGTCTCTACACGTTCAGAATGGCCAAAAGGTGAGTCTATTAGAGTTTATATTAGTGAGTTTGTTACCCTTCTCAATAACCTTAAGAATC
This sequence comes from Gossypium australe, assembly GCA_005393395.2. NCBI lineage: Eukaryota > Viridiplantae > Streptophyta > Magnoliopsida > Malvales > Malvaceae > Gossypium > Gossypium australe. The sequence goes on along the minus strand of CM016618.1, from coordinate 13,661,497 downwards.
TTGAAGCAGAAATTAATGACGAGGATCAGGCTATGTTATTGTTATGTTCTTTACCATCTTCTTATTAAACTTTCAAGGAAGTTATGATTTATGCGAGAGATCATCTCTCATTTGAGGACGTGAATGGGAATCTATTGAGCAAAGATAAGCTCGACAACGCGTTAGGCCCAAACAAAAGGTCAGATGGGCAAGCCTCAGTTCTAGTTGCAAGGGGTAGACAACAATCTAGAAAGATAGATCGAAACAGGTCTATAACTAGATCTAAATTTAGAAACCGTGACAAAGAATGTGGCTATTACAAGAAGAAGGGCCACATCAAGTCGGAATGCTACAAACTACACAATAAAATTAAAAAGATGTCAAAAATGACAAGAGAGATAAGCAGAAAGTTAAAATTGTTGATGCTAGTGTAGCCGAAGATAGAGGTGATGATTTCTTGTTAGTGTTGATGAGCGAAATCTCAAATCTTTCTTTCGAATGGATTCTAGATTCAAGGTGCTCCTATCACATGTGTCCCAACAAAGGCTGGTTCTTTACGTATAGTTCAGTTGAAGGTAGAGTTGTGCTGATGGAGAATAATTCCCCATGTAAGATAACCAACATAGGAGCTGTACAAATCAAGATGCACAACAGAATAATTCGAACACTATCAAACATCAGGTGTGTACCTGACTTAAAGAAGAATCTCATCTCACTGGGAATTTTGGATTCTATCGGTTGCAGGATAGTCATTGATTCAAATGGCTTTGTTTCTCATGGAGCTCTAATTGTAATGAGAGGACAGAAAAATGGCAGCCTTTACGTTCTACAAGAGTCACTGGTTACTAGTGCGACTGCAATGTCAAGACGACACGATGTGATTCTTTCTTTACATATTATGATTCAACCAAAATCTAGCACATGCTATCGAGTTATATAAGCAAGAAAGGTATGACAACATTGTGCAAACAATGGTTTTGGAAGACATTGGAATTAGTAAGTTAGGTTTCTGTGAACACTGCACTTATGGAAAGCAAACGTAAGTTTCGATTCAGCAGTTCACATAACAAAAGGGACTATTGACTACGTCCATTTCGATTTATGGGGTTCAAATCCTGATATCTCAAAAGGAGGTAATAAATATTTCTTACCTTTTATTGATGACCATTCTAGAAAAGTTTGGGTTTATTTCTGAGATAGAAAAATAGAGTTTTCGAAATCTTCAAGTAGTGGAAAATGCTGTTAGAAAAACAGATTGAGAAGTTCGTAAAGCGGTTGAGAACAAACAATGGACTTGAGTTCTGTTCATCCAAGTTTAGTGACTACTACAAACAGGAAGAGATAGAGAGACATCGCACCGTTATAGATACTCCGCAACAAAATGGAGTTGTAGAAAGAATGGATAGAACCTTGTTGGAAAAAGCCCGATGCATGATTTCAAATGCTGTTTTAGGGAAGGAGTTTTGGGTTGAAGCCATAAATTTGGCAAGCTATTTGGTAAATCGATCTCCACCTCGAGCATTGAACTATAAAGTTCTAAAGGAGATAAGGTCAGATAATCCTCCCAATTATTCTAATATTAGAATTTTTGGTTGTCCTACTTATGCTAAAGTTAGTCAGGGAAAGCTCGATCCAAGAGTTGTAAAGTGCATTTATCTAGTCATTTATCTAGGTTACTCTGTTGGTACGAAAGGTGCCAGACTGTAGTGTCTGAAAACCAACAAAACTATTGTTAGTAGAGATATTAAGTTCGATGAATCGACTATGATTCATTTGGAAAAGGGGTCATTTACCTTTAAAAACACAATAAATCAGAGTGCCTCTAGTAAGGTGGAGTCAAAAGCCAAAAAAAGGGGGCGATGTCGCGACGACACGAAAAGCCTCGTCTTAACTTCATGATGAACAGGATTGTCGTCCTGGCAAGAAAGCAAGTGATGTCACAATGATGCAATAAAATTCCTATTCTTGCAAAATTGAAGTTGTTTTGGATCAATTTGGGACTTCATCCGGCCCTTAAGTACCTTCACCATCTTAGTTAACTAATTATAAGTTGGCTAATAACAAGAAAAAAACGAGAAATTTAACCACCACAGAAGTATTGTAAAGGAAACCTAGTGGCATATGCTCTAAGTGTGGCAAAGAGCATTGATTTGACCGACCCTTCATGCTATTCTAAGGTAGTTGAAGCCTCTGGTTCTAGCAAATGGCTCGTTGCTATGGAAGAAGAGATAGAATCACTTTTAAAGAATGAGACTTGGCGGCTAGTAAAACCACCCATCGATAAGAAAATAGTTGGTTGCAATTGGGTGTTTAAGAAGAAAAAAGGTTCGAGTCCAAATGAACCTAGGTACAAATCAAGATTGGTTGCAAAGGGCTACAGTCAAGTGGAATGAGTTGATTTTCATGATGTTTTCTCTCCCGTTGTGAAACATAAGTCCATTTGAGCCCTTTTGATTCTTGTTGCATCAAACAATCTTGAGTTAGAGCAGTTAGATGTAAAGATTGCTTTCCTTCATAGTGACCATGAGGAGGACATATACATGCAGCAACCGGAAGCCTTCAGAACTGAAGGTAAGGAATATCATGTTTGCCTTCTTAGAAAATCATTATATCGTTTGAAGTAGTCTCTTCGACAGTGGTACAAAAGTTTGATTCCTTCATGTTAAATATTGGTTTTTTGGGAAGTAAGTATGATAGTTGTGTAAATTTACAATGCCTTGATGATGGTTCATTCATGTATTTGTTGATTTATGTTGATGATATGTTGATAGCAGCTAAGGATCCATCTAAAATTGTAAAACTTAAATTCATGCTTAACTCTAAGTTTGAGATAAAGGATTTAGGTGCAACAAAGAAAATTTTGGGGATGGAAATTTCAAAGGATAGATGTACTGGGAAATTGTTTTTATCGCAACAAAGGTACATCAAGAAAATCCTTAAGCGATTTGAGATGCAAGACTCAAAATCGATAAGTACTCCTTTAGTTGCACACTTTAAATTGTCAATTTCATATTCTCCTCAAAACTAAAAAGAAGAGATGTACATGTCAAAAGTACATTATTCAAGAGCAGTTGGAAGTTTGATGTGTACAATGGTATGTATTTGTCCCGATATTTCAAATGTAGTTAGTGTTGTAAGTAGATAAATGAAAAAACCATGTAAGCTACACTGGCATGCAACTGAGTGGATTTTCAGATATTTACGAGGCACTTCTAACATGTGCTTAGAGTTCGAAAGAAGCCCAAAGGGCTTAGTCGGATATGTTGATTCAGATTATGCAGGACACTTAGATTAAGAAGATCTCTGATAGGTTATCTATTTGCTTTTGGATATTGTGCCATCAGTTGGAAAGCTATAATTCAAGCTACAATAGCCTTATCTGGTATTGAAGTAGAATACATGATAATTACTGAAATAGTAAACGAAACGATTTGGTTAAAATGTCTGTTTAGTGAATTGGTAAGTGAAAAGAGGGCAACTATCGTATATTGTGATAGTCAAAGTGCCATTACATCTCACCAAAGATCAAATGCATCATGAGAGAATGAAGCACATAGACATTCATTACCACTTTGCTCGAGAGGTGATCATTCAAGGGGATATTCAGATTCTTAAAATTGGTACAGAATACAATCCAACCGACATGTTGAGAAAGAGTCTTCCAGTTTCAAAGTTCAACCATTGATTGGACTTAGTGAGTATTGTCGAAACCATTATAAAAATCGGTTTTGAAAAATGGGGATCGACTTTAAAAACAAAAACGGGAGTCGCCACCAATCCCTTTTACTTAGGTGTGATTGGATCACCTTGCAAAACGTTTATTTTAAAACATTTAATTTTTGGTCCACAAAAAACAAGAAAACGGGTTCGGGAGTCGGTTACGTATGAGGAAGGGCTAGCACCCTCATAATGCCCAAAAATTGGTACCAAATTGATAAAATTATGTCCAAATGCTTAAAATTTAAAAGCATTTAAAAATATGATTTCCCGAAGACTTCGAACTATTTGATTTAAAATATGAGAATTTCTCGATACGAAAGATTATAAACATCACATCCAGCACGATTGGACATGACCTTAAAATATTTATAATTTAATGGGGATCGACTTTAAAAACAAAAACGGGAGTCGCCACCAATCCCTTTTACTTAGGTGTGATTGGATCACCTTGCAAAACGTTTATTTTAAAACATTTATAATTTAATAAATTAATGTAGATAATTAATATAAAATATTTAATTTTATATCAATTTAAAAAATAAAAAAAGAATTAAAAAAGGGACTAAATTGAAATATAAGCAGGTTTTAAGGGTCAATTTTAAGTAATGAATTAGTTCATAGGACGTAATTAAATTAAATAAAATAACAGAAGGACCAAAAAAGTAATTTTCCCTTTTTCAAAAAACGCGGACCCTGGTTCGGATCCGGGTCAACGTGCGGGTCATGCTTTATCAAAACGGCGCCGTTTGCTTTTATCTATAAATATCAGTTTTTTAAAAAAAAAATCATTTGATCAGGTGTTTTTTAAAAAAACTTTGAAAAACTCTCTGGGTTGTTCGTCTCTCTGCCTGGACTCCTGTTCGTCGGATTGTTGGACCATGCGCCACACGCCCTCCGTGGCCGGTGGACAGAGGCCTGAAATTTCTGATTTCGTTCGCTTTGAAAGGTAATCTCCTCTCTTTTATACTTTTCTTTTCAAAAAATAGTTATATTTGCGCAAATATATATGTATAAAAAAAAAGTAAATGGAACAGGAGGTTACTTCTATGAAATCAAGATAGTTTATTCCCCTGTGAAATTTTTTGACAATATTATGAACCTACTGACTTTGCACAAATTTCTGTTTTTTTCATATGCGTGTTTTTTCAGTGTCTAGCCTCTCTGTATTTCTCTCAAAATCCTGTGTTTTTGCGGTGATTTTTTCTGTCCCCGTTACAAATTTTACAAAGGGGTTTTATAACCCCAAAAACAAAAATAAAAAAGGAAAGCATATCTTTTTATATCTATTATTTCCTTTGTGCTACGATTTGCTCCTTTCTGCTTCGATTTCTTTCTTCTTTTGCAGGTCAGAAGCGGAGATCGTGGCTGTGGGGCGATATACGTGCTAATGATGGCATGGTCGGAGGTTGCTGGAGCAAATTGCGGCGCGACGATTGGGCTACTGGGATTGAGGCTTGACGTTTGGGTTGACCCCTGCGGTGCTAGGCTTTCAGGAAACCCTAAGTTTCCCGATTGTCAAAGATTTGGGTCTTTTGGGCCGTACAAATCTGGGTCTGGGGTTGATGGGTTAGGTTAGTTGCGGGCTGTTGGGTAGTTTAGTGGTTTGGGCTAAGTGTAACAGGTTTTGATTTTGGGTCAAAGGGTATAATTTGGGCCTAAGATAATGGGTCTAATCTGTTTTGGTTTGTAAACAAACTGGACTTTATCTTTTTATTTTCACACGGGCTCGGGCAAAATGGGCTATTACAGCTGCCCCTCTTTGCTCATTGTTGTGAAACATGAATAGAGCAAAGACTATAAAAGGACCAATTTTGCCCGGTTTTGGTCGAGCCTCGACTTCTTGATCCTCGTCTTCTTCAAATGACTTCTAATCCGAGCTGCAATTTCAACAACATTGGATCTTCATCTTGATTTCAGTGAGTTTGATAGTTTCAACTTCATGAAGACAATATCTACTATCTTTTGATCTGCTCCACTGCAAACTCAAGGAGACCAGATCTGATATTTTCAATCTGATTCCTGCAAACTCAGGAATTGTCAGATCTGCTATTTTCAATCTGATCCTTGCAAACTCAGGGATCACCAAACTGATGTCTTTGATCCACTTCCTGCAAATTTAGGAATGACAAATCTACTATCTTCAATCTGATCCCTGCAAACTCAGGGATCACCAGATTGATGCCTTCGATCTGCTTCCTGCAACTTCAGGAATGTCAAATCTACTTTCTTCAATCTGATCCCTGCAAACTCAGGGATCACTAGACTGATGTCTTTGATCTGCTTCCTGTAACTTGAGGAATGACAAATCTGCTATCTTAAATCTGATCCCTACAAACTCAGGGATCACCAGATTGACGTCTTCGATCTGTTTCCTGCAACTTCAGGAATGACTAATCTGCTATCTTCAATCTGATCCCTGCAAACTCAGGGATCACCAGATTGATGTCTTCGATCTGCTTCCTGCAACTTCAGGAATGTCAAATCTGCTTTCTTCAATCTGATCCTTGCAAACTCAGGGATCACCAGACTGATGTCTTTGATCTGCTTCCTACAACTTCAGGAATGACAAATCTACTTTCTTCAATCTGATCCCTGCAAACTCAGGGATCACCAGATTGATGTCTTCGATCTGCTTCCTGCAACTTCAGGAACGACAAATCTGCTAATTCACCGATATCGCTACACCGTCAACTGAAGGACATGTCCTATAGACTCGGTTTCATGTATTATGAGTGACATGAATGCAACATGTCATGAAAATGATTCCTTTTAAAGGATTAGGATTAGAATGTAATGACCAGAATGAATCAAATGCACCTAATAAAATTTACTATGATACAAAAATGTTATGAGTATGATTCCTACTCTAGGTGTTATCATTCATTTATTCTTCATTTTTGTTCATCAATCATGTTTTGCTTAACAAGTCTTGTCCCCGTGTACTTTCCCAGTCAACTCTGCTTGAATCATGAAAACGCGAGGCTTGTACAATCTTTACCACAAATGAGAATAAAAAACTCTTTCAATCCGACCCCTCTGCAAATTTAGGGTATAGGGTTTATTTCAAATTCAACCCATTCCTCCACAATTCAGGGTTTTCTTAGTTCATCGCTTCACCCCCAAGTGTTATGATCTGATGATATCACGTCCACTTATCATTTGAACAAAGAATTCAGAGAAATATCCTCTATCCAGACTCTTCTTTCTCAAATATGCACATGAAAATTCTAAACAATTGTCCTGTTTGGGTTCCTTGTCTTGTTTAGAAATTTCCAAAGTAATATGTAAAACTTCCCTTTTGTGAAATTATTAGTTCGTCAATCATTATTTCAATGCAACATATTTATGAATAATGGGTAACAAATAAATTGATCTCAAAAGAAGAATTAAAATTTGAATAAATTTGTACAAAGAAAAATTAACTGGAACATATCTTTGAGAAGAAAAAGAGTACAATGAATAAGACAAAAATCAGATCCCGTAGATATCATCGATTGAACTTCCATATACGAACTTTATGAAGACTGCCTTGAGTTCATCATGTGTCTAGAAGATCCTAAAGTATTTTGTTGATTCCCCAATATGCGACATTCTTCCTTTCATTGTTATTTTAAGTGTAGCGAGATGACTGCCGTCCATTCAAATTTTGAGCCGCCTTTTTCAGGTTTTCAACTCAAAACCCCTTTGGTCTCAAGGCACCCTTTGCGGGTTTTCGCCTTGGCCTCTCCATTTTTTTTTTTGAAAACTCAAAGCGCCCTTTGCGGGTTTTCACTTTGGCTTCATCTCCTTTTCAAGCAAAGTATTTCTTTACTGAATCTGAGTTCACAGGATTGGGTAAGCTTTTCCCATCCATCTCTGTCAAGATTAATGCTACTTCAGAGAAAGCCTTCTTCACCACATATGGTCCTTCCCAATTTGGCATTCATTTTCCTCTGAAATCCTTTTGTATTGGAAGGATCTATTTCATCACAAGGTCCCCCTTATGAAACTCTCTTGGGCAAACCTTCTTATTATAGGCTCGCATCATTCGTTTTTGGTACATCTGACCATGACGAATAGCCCTTAGTCTCTTTTCTTCAATCAGGTTCAATTGATCATACCGAGCCCGAATCCATTCAGCTTCATCCAACTTTATTTCTGACAGCACGCGAAGAGAAGGGATTTCAACTTCAATGGGCAGGACGACCTCCATCCCATAAACCAATGAATAAGGTGTTGCCCCAGTAGAGGTTCTGACAGACGTCTGATAAGCATAGAGTGCAAACGGTAGTTTCTCATGCCAATCCTTGTAAGTCTCAGTCATTTTCCCTACTATCTTCTTGATGGTTTTGTTAGCTGCTTCCACTGCCCCATTCATTTTTGGACGGTACGGGGAAGAGTTATGGTGTTTGATCCCAAATTGGCTACAAATTTCTGCTATCGAGCTGTTGTTCAAGTTCAACACGTTATCTGATATGATCCTTTTAGGCATTTCATATCGACAAATAATCTCCTTCTTCAAGAATCAGCTAACTGCTAATTTAGTAACGTTGCCGTATGAAGCAGCTTCTACCCATTTCGTGAAGTAATCAGTTACTACAAAAATGAACCGATGTCCATTCGATACTTTTAGTGAGATTGGTCCAATAACATCCATGCCCCACATAGAGAAGGGCCATGGAGAAGTCATAACGTGTAAGGGTGACGGAGGCACATGAATCTTGTCTCCGTAAATCTGGCACTTGTGACATCTCTTAGCATAACTGATACAGTCACCTTCCATGGTAGACCAATAATATCCAAATCTCATTATTTGTCTGACCATTGTGAATCCATTTGCATGTGTTCTAAAAACGCCCTCATGAACTTCTTCGAGGATTTGCTTGGCTTCAACAGTATCCACACATCTTAATAGTACTTGATCTTTTCTTTTCTTGTACAAGATATCGCCATCTAAGACATAGCCAGAGGCCATTCTTCTTAAAGTCCTTTTCTCATTTTCAGTGGCATTATCCGGGTACTCACGATTTTTCACATATCGCAATACATCCTGATACCAGGGGTGGTCGTCTCTTTCTTCTTCTTCTATGTCATAGCAATGAGCTGGAACCTCAAAAATGCTTATTTGAATAGGTTTCATATCCTCTGGTCTGTTTACTTTGATCATAGAAGCTAGAGTCACCAAAACATCCGCCATCTAATTTTCATCGCGTGGAAGATAATTGAAGGTAACGTCGTCGAACTCCTCAATCAATCCTAGAACTATTTTTCAGTAATAAATTAGTTTGGGATCTCTAGTCTCCATTCTCCTTTAAGCTGGTAGATTACTAGAGCTGAATCTCTATATACTTCTAGCACTCTGATCTTGTATTCTAAGGCCGCTCGAAGTCCCATGATGCATGCTTCATATTCTGCCATGTTATTTGTGCAGTCAAAATCCAATCTGCATGTGAATGGATAATAATCACCACCAGGGGATACCAAGACTGCCCCAATTCCATTTCTGACAGCATTCGATGCTCCATTAAAATTCAGCTTCCACCGACAATCTTCAGTATTTGCCACATACAATAGTCCTTCATTTGGGAAATCAAAACTCAAAGGTTCATAATCCTCCAAAGCTCTGCTAGCCAAAAAGTCTGCTACTGCACTTCCTTTTATAGCCTTTTGGTTTACATAGACTATATCGAATTCATATAGCAAAATCTGCCACCTAGCCATTCTTCCATTCAAAGCAGTGGACTCCATCATGTATTTTAGCAGATCAAGCTTGGAAATCAACCAAGTAGTATGATATAGCATATACCGCCTCAATCTTTTAGTTGTCCAAGTCAAGGCACAACACAATTTCTCGATCGACGAATACCTCATTTCACAATCAGTGAACTTTTTGCTAAGATAGTATATCGCCTTTTCTTTTCTTCCTGTCTCATCGTGCTATCCCAGCACACATCCCATGGAGTTATTGAATACCGAAAAATACAGTATCAATGGTCTATCTAGATTAGGCGAAGATAACACTGGTGCATTTGAAAGATACATTTTGACTTTGTTAAAAGATCTTTGACATTTATCATCCCCTACACCTAGATTGTGTTTCTTGAGAAGACGAAATATGGGATCACATTTCTCAGTTAATTGTGAAATAAACCGAGCTATGTAATTCAGCCTTCCGAGAAAACCTCGGACTTTTTTCTGAGTGCGCGGTGGAGGCAATCCTTGTATCGCTTTAACCTTGCTTGAGTCAACCTCAATTCCTTTCTCACTGACCACAAAACCCAGTAACTTTCTTGGTCGAGCTCTGAAAGTACACTTTGCCGATTGAGTTTCAATTGCAATTTCCTCAATTTCAAGAATAACTTCCTCAAGACTTTAATGTATTCTTTTTCTGTTCGAGATTTGGCAATCATATCATCAACATACACCTCAATATCCTTGTGCATCATGTCGTGAAACAAGGTTACCATGACCCTTTGATATGTTGCCCCAGCATTCTTCAGTCCGAAAGGCATTACTTTATAGCAAAAGGTACCCCACAGTGTTATGAAGGTAGTTTTCTCCATATCTTCAGGGTGCATCTTGATCTGATTATATCCTGAAAATCCATCCATGAAGGAAAACAATGAAAATCCTGCCATATTATCTACTAACGTATCAATATGCGACAAAGGGAAATTGTCCTTTGGGCTAGCTTTGTTTAGATCCCTGTAATCTACGCACATTCAGACCTTTCCGTCTTTCTTAGGGACTGGAACAATGTTGGCAACCCATTCTGAGTACTTGACCACTTGTAGAAAACCAGCATCAAACTGTTTCTGGACTTCTTTTATTTTCAATACTATATCAGGCCTCATCCTTCGTAGCTTTTGCTGAACTGGCTTGCATTCTTTTCTGATGGGAAGGTGGTGTACCACAATATCAGTACTTAACCCAAGCATATCTTGGTATGACCATGCAAAGGCATCTTTGAACTCTCGCAATAACTCAACAAGATCTTGTCTTGTCTCCTTGGCTATGTGCGTCCCAATTTTCACAACATTTCCTTCTTCCAAGGTTATATTCTCTATTTCTTCTTCATGGGGCAAGATCTGTTTCTCCTCTTGCTTTACCATTCTTAACAAATCTGGAGATAAATCACACTCTCGGTCATCTTCAAAATCCTGAGATTCTTTTAAACACATGTCTTGCTCAAAATGGACTTCTGGATCCGTATTATCGTTGCTCATGTCATTGATATCTAGGGACCTGTAATGGGTACGAAAGAATATACAAAGAACAAATGAATTTGAGGACAAATATCCACATGATATGAATGAAGAATATACAATTCGAGAGGAATTTAGAATGTTAAAAGAATGAAATGAAAGAATATTTACTCAAGTTGATTATCCAAAATGTATTTTATTGAAATAATAAGTTCTGAAGATAAGCCTATTTCACAAAGAGATCTTTATTATTCCTAGGCTAAAAAATAACAAAGCGTTCTGAATATTACTCTGTATAATTCCTAAAAACTACAGGGAGCTCCTCTGCAGTCCAATTGTCTAAAACGCTTCCAGGTTCATAAGGGCGAATGCCCATCAGGTTTCTTTGTTCACTTCCCTCCTCATGTATGGCATTAATATGAGCACTTTCCAATAACCCTCTTTCAGTGTGAATTATCCCTCCAGATACAAAGGTTTGGGATATGTGGGGGAATGTCATTGGTTCCCATTGGATATCTTCTCCATTTAAGCGCGCCCTTCTTCTCTCCTGCTTCTTCTCTATGTCCTTTCTTCTTTGTTTAACATCTGGCTTGAAACCCAAGCCAAAACAATCTCTCTTCTCCTTCAGTGTTGGCACTCCAACTTCCCCTTTAAGGTATCTGCCTAGTCCTTCCCCTGGTAGGGCTCCTTTCCCCATCATCATCTGTAAGCCCATCCTTGTAGTCTTGGACATCCTGGGCACTGGGACTTCACTTCCTTCCTTCTTTCCAACGGCCTCCTCATTTGTCTCCACATATGGTGCATTATTGGTGACAAACACAATGATGTCTTCCTCCGCGTTTATAGTAACCAACCGACCATTAGTTCCTAATTTCAGCTTTTGATGAAGAGATGAGGGCACTGCTCCTGCCGAATGAATCTAAGGCCTTTCCAACAAGCAGTTGTATGATGGCTTTATATCCATCACCATAAAGTCAACCTCATATGTGTTTGGGCCAATCTGCAAAGGTATGTCAATTCTCCTCATTACCCTTCTTTCAGTACCATCAAACGCTCTCACTATGTTCTGGCACGTCTTTATGTGGGAACTATCTATTGGCAACCTCTTCAATGTTGACAATGGTAGGACATTCAAGGCTGATCCATTATCAATCAACACACTCGGTAAAGTATATCCTTTGCAACGAGTGGTTATGTGTAGGGCCTTAATCGACCCCATACCCCCAGGTGAAATCTCATTGTCACTGAAGGAAATAAAATTGTCGGCACTTATGTTACTAACTAATCGGTCAAATTTGTTGACAGATATGTCTTTAGTAACATATGTCTCATTTAGCACCTTCATCAAAGTCTCACGATGAACTTCTGAACTTAAAAGTAAGGCTAGCACTGAAATACGAGCCGGTTGTTTGTGCAACTGCTCTACCACACTATATTCACTGTGCTTTAAGAACTTCAAAAATTATTTAGCCTCTTCTTCTCTCACAAGTACATTGATGAGGCTATCTAGCCCTTCCTCATGCTCGATTGACGCATCCTTTGCCTTTACTGGTTTCGTTCTGATGTTCACGAGTCGTAACGTTTCCCATTTCACGTATAGAATCCCTCCCTTTGGACCTCCTTGGAAGTGCTAGCTGCGATTACTACTTTCGATGTCATTATGTTACAATTGTAATTCCATGGTACGGCTTTGTTATCCTTGTAAGGAAAGGACACAGGTCTTTGAATTATCACTTTAGACGCGATTTGTGTTCCACCTTCGGTATTCATTGGCCGAGAAATAATGATCCTTGGATAATTGACTTTTTGATTTGTCAACTCTCTTTCAGTTACGTGTATATTTCCTCCCTCTGAACCTTCTTCATAGAACTCCAATTTCTTGTTGTCCATAAGGCTCTGTACCAACGCCCTAAACTCAGCACAATCTTGGATCTCATGTCCATCAACTTTATGGAACTCACAGTAGTTCCTTGGTTCTTTACTTCTTTCTTCGAGGCTTGATTTTATTAGTCTCCTTCTTGCCATCTCCCTCCAAATTATTCTTAATGGGGTCTTCACCTCCAAAATATCCCCCTTTGTCTTTCTTATAAGATCCTTCCCAATCGCGTTTACCCCCTTGTCTCCATGATTAGGTAATGGGTTTGCCGCACCGGGCATGTCCTCAAGCTTGGCAACTCCCAATTTAAGAAGTCTCTCAACTACCCTTTTGAAGGCAGTACAATTTTCTATAGAATGCCATGTTGCTCCTACATGGTAATCACACTGGGCGTTTGAATCATACCATTTAGGATACGGAGGTTGCATTGGCTGTAAATAGTACGGGGACACTATGCATTCCTCTAGTAAAGTATTATACAGCTCCTTATATGTCATAGGGATTGGTGTAAATTGAATTTTGTCAACATTTTGTCTGGGACCTGATTCTTGTCTTGTCGACCCTTGTTGCCCGGCAGTAACTACTTTCGGCTGATTAATAGTAACTGTCTTTGCATTTCCTTTGTACGTGCTCGTATTGTTCACCTCATTATCTTTTTTCCTAGGAGCAGATCTCCTAGTGGTTTCTCCTGCTTAAATTTTACCATCCCTTATGGCATTTTCGATCATTTCCCCTGCCATAACTATATCCTCGAAGCTCTTGGTGGTGCTCCCTATCATATGGGTGATAAATGGCGCCTTTAGAGTGTTAATGAACAACATAGTGGTCTCCTTCTCTAAGAGAGGTGGTTGAACTTGCATGGTTATTTCCCTCTATCTCTGCGAGTATTGCTTGAAACTCTCGTTTGACTTTTTTTCCATGTTCTACAACATGATTCGGTCAGGCGCCATATCGGTGACATGATTATACTGTCTCATGAAGGCTTGAGTCAAGTCCCTCCAGGAGCTAATGCTAGTGCGGCTAAGTTGGTTGTACCACCTAGACGCTGCTCCTGTCAAACTATCCTGGAAATAATGAATCGGAAGTTGATCATTGTTCACATAGCCCGTCATACGTCTACAGGACATCGTGATGTGGGCTTCAGGGAAGGTAGTTCCATTATACTTCTCAAATTTCGGCATCTTGAATTTGTGAGGAAGTACCAAATCTGGGACCAGACTCAGATCCTTGGCGTCGATACCAAGATTATGGTCGACGTTTTCCAAACCCTTAAATTTTTCCTCCAACCACCTACAGCGATCCTCTAACTGTTTTGTAGATTCAGTTTTGATCCCCTCTCCCTCTGCCATGTCTAAGTCAGGGACAACAGGATTAGCGGGGTTGTCTCCTGGGTTGGATCCCATACCAACTTGAAAATTTGCAGGCATTCCAATGTCAGCTTGCCCTTGCTGAGGCCTTATTGTGAGAGGTGGCCTTCTGGGATAGTCTTCATGTTGAGTTTGCACATGTGTTGGAGTGAATCCTCTAGGGAAATCCTTATTATCCTTAGCATTGACTATAGAACCTTTTCCCCTATCCATTGTCCCATTCATCATCTGAGCCATCTGGGTCATCATGTTCTTTTCGGCCTCTAATAGCTGGTCCTTCATCTCTTGTTGGAGCTTTGTCATCTACTCCTGTATCTGGTCTTGCATATCTTTCTAGAATTGCTCCATTCTTTGGTCCATTTTTCTTAACTTAGCTCGTGTACCATAAGGGTGTTCAGCTTTCAGATTTTCTTTCTCCCTCTCTCCTATAATTTAAACTAATTAGACTCTCTCTATGGATTTGAATGCATATGATGTTACGTAATGCAAATGCATGAATGCAAAGAGGCATCGATTCTGATCAACTTCATTGTAGAAAACTTTATTAGAAAACAAATTCTTTTACATAAAATGGATTACAAATAAGCTTTCGCCCTAAGTCCTAAAGTCTTAATTTTCCCTAATAACGAAACTAGCTCTTGGTTACAATCTGACAGTAGCTCATACTTCATGCTCAATACGTCAGCCTGAGCTGCCAAAGTCTTTAAGTGATCAGCTACCTCTTGAATCTGAACTATGGCTTCCCTATGAGATAGTCCCAGTTTTTGAATTGACCGTGTGAACGATGGAGCTCTTCCTTCAAATGCCATTCCCTTGTTTCAAGACACTCGATCCGAAGTTCACAACTGTGCAGTACTGATTCTAACTCTTCAATTCTAACCTTCATTTCTTCAATCTTGTTCAGGCTTGCCTTCAACTCGATCACGGAATTACCGCTCCGATGATGATGAAGAGACCGTCCAAGTTCAGCCACTCAAGCTTGTTATTCTCCCTTTTCATTTAAATTTTCTGGCAAGTCCTTGTACTTGCATCTCTCGAACCTTTCTCTCCCAGTAGTCAGCTTTGGCTTTTTCCTCTTGAACCTCTTGTCGGCACTGTTCCAAAGTCTTTCCTAATCCGGCATTCTTTATTGATAAATGCATCTTTTTGTATTCGGTCTTCAGGCTATCTCGATCTTCCTCTATTACTCTCTTTTCCTTTTTTGCTTTCTTGGCTTTTGATTTCTGGGCTTCCACATCTAACTTCAAAAACATCTTCTCCTCTTCTAGGTTTTCTATCTTCTTTCCAAACTCTAAACTTTGCCTTTTGAAGTCTTGTTTTATAACCTCTATTTCTGATGGGATAACTTGTAAACACTTCTTCAATGATCGAGCACCTTCCATTCTTGTCTCAGGAATGTTATCGTTGATCCTTTTTCACAACCACTCTTTGTACTCTGGAGTTGCCATCGATCCTCGAGTCAATATCTTCATACAATGAACCTGCTTCCAAGCCTCAGAAATTTCTCGAATTCTCTTCTTATAATTTTCCCCTTTATACTACGAACCTTCATACAACTCTTTGAGCTAACCCATGCATCGCCAGTACAAACTGTCCTGCTTTATATTGCCTTAGTACGAGAAACTGTGCATATCCCACAGCTCCCCAAACTCCCGGTAGAGGTGCCCAATCAAGATTGCCGCACTGGTAAAGGACTTTATTGGGAACCAACTAATGGGCTCTCCACTCAACATCTTTCTCTCGAAGATTTTGAAGAATTTCCAACCAACTTTCCTATGATAAATCGTCTCTCCTTGTCATAGTTGCAGCCTCCTTTAAAGGTGAATAACTTTTGGAGAACACTCGGTAAGAAACTTTGTCAACCTTCCAAAAGTGGCTGTGAAACCAAACCATCAGCAACTATGCACATTCGATGAATCTACCCTCACCAGCTCTCCGACATGTGTCCAAAGATCTGAATGTCTCCGCTAAAATCGCAGGCACCAGCGTGATTTCTTTGCTAAGTCGATCGAACAAATCAGTAACCGCTTCATCTATATGTCGTAGCGCTTTAGGGGAAGATCACCAACCCATAAATACACAATGCAAAGATGTTGATCTTCTTTTTTTCATTTGGATGTGTCAGAATCAAGTCCCTCAAACTTACCCAAGGTATGCAATTGCCTTCACCTTTTTCTTGTATCCTAGCTGTCACCCACTGCTCACTCATCCCTGTGATACCCATCAATCTTTTCACAAAAGTCGTAACATTGCCAGCCCTAAAATAAACCCTGTCGACTTGGAACCTCGAGCAGCGAAGTAAAGTTGTATATTCCTCCAATGTGGGCACTAAATCTACATCCCCAAAAGTGAAACAGCTATAGGCAGAGTTCCAAAACTGAGCCATGGCCCTAAATAGATGCTTATCTACCTTGATATCCAACAAATAAGGTAGATCACCATAATCACGATAAAACAGTTGTTTTGCCTCATCACCCCATTGAGTCCATATATCTTTCAACTCCATAAACCCATTCTGCGTAATACTAACATGAGTAAAA
This sequence comes from Gossypium australe, assembly GCA_005393395.2. Lineage (NCBI taxonomy): Eukaryota > Viridiplantae > Streptophyta > Magnoliopsida > Malvales > Malvaceae > Gossypium > Gossypium australe. Next base: position 13,644,831 of record CM016618.1, on the reverse strand, counting down.
TCCCAAAGTTTAGATACATACCCGTCAATTAAGCTATCCCCCTTCTCTAATTGCGTTTGTTCCGACCAAGTGCGAACAGCTGCATTGTCTCCTACTTTATCAAGGAACCCGTTCTCCATAACCAGCTTTCTAACTTAGAAACTGATCGTGAATCGATGCCTCTAGAGAAATGAGATGATATGCACAAAAATGAAACACCACGAGTTAGTATCGCAAAATAAAATATGAAGCAAGTGAAATAAATACACCTATTTGGGTAATGTAATGAAATTTAGGATCGTTCTACCTAATGTGAGTTCTTAGGGTTTACTATATGCAGTTTAGATCTAAAGTTGAGGTGCCCGAACCAGCAGATTCCTCGATCTTCACCCATTATAGGCTCATACAAACCGAGTTTGGTTCAGGAGAATACATTTCCCTATGGCCATGCAGAAGTGAAAACTTGACGGAGACATAGGTACAGATGTGAAAACCTCACGAAGGCATAGCTTCTCGCTCCCACTTAAAAGGTACGACTGCGATGGTCATGTAGTGCAATGAAGGAACATTTTATAAAATCACATGCAAAACAAAATCATGGCTTTTCAAATCAGACTTTCAAATTTTCGACATTTGGACAATAACTAATCAATTTTCGGCTTGACACTAAAAAAAAGTCCCCAGTGGAGTCGCCAAGCTGTCGAAACCATTTTAAAAATCGGTTTTGAAAAATGGGGATCGACTTTAAAAACAAAAACGGGAGTCGCCACCAATCCCTTTTACTTAGGTGTGATTGGATCCTTGCAAAATGTTTATTTTAAAACATTTAATTTTTGGTCCAAAAAAAACAAGAAAACGGGTTCGGGAGTCGGTTACGTATGAGGAAGGGTTAGCACCCTCATAACGCCCAAAAATTGGTACCAAATTGATAAAATTATGTCCAAATGTTTAAAATTTAAAAGCATTTAAAAATATGAATTCCCGAAGACTTTGAACTATTTGATTTAAAATATGAGAATTTCTCGATACGAAAGATTATAAACATCACATCCAACACGATTGGACACGATATTTTTTTAAACCCTCGTATCTAAGATCATCTCATAATTTATAAAACTTTTTGATTTAAAATTTGAGATTTCTTCGATCCGAAAGAATATAAACATCACATCCAGCACGATTGGACATGACATTTTTAAACCCTGGTCACTAGGATCATCTCATAATTTTATAAAAAATTTGAGAAATTTTAATTTAAAATCTGAGATTTCTTCGATCCGAAAGAATAAACATCACATCCAGCACGATTGGACATGACATTTTTAAACTCTCGTCACTAGGACTATCTCATAATTTTATAAAACTTATCAAAAGGATATTTAGTTATTTAGCCAAATCGGAAATCGCAACCCAGCACGATTGGGCACTATTTCCCGAATTTCTAAATATCAAAACATTGCCTTCTTTTGAAAACTTTTAAATAAAATATTGATTTTGTAAAAATATATTTTTTGTTTTAAACCATAACCATGTGGCAATATTACATTTGAACAATTACAACATGCTAATATTTATGATAGGCAATAATAATATGAAATACAACAAGTAATAATTTCTATACTAAAGCAATTGCAAATATATGATGAAGTATATAAAATCAACTATGAACATATTTTATACAAGTTTAAATAGATAAAAAGAACAACAACATAAACGTGTTAAAATATATAATGATTTAAAAAATAAAAAAATATCAAAAGAAATGAACACCTTATAAATAATTATAATATTATGTATAGTACTTAAAATAATATAATATACAATATATGTATATTAATACTAAAATAATATATAATAAAAATAAAGGCAAAAATAACAAATATTTATAATTTAATAAATTAATGTAGATAATTAATATAAAATATTTAATTTTATATCAATTTTAAAAAAATTAAAAAAAAAGGATGAAAAAGGACTAAATTGAAATATAAGCAGGTTTTAAGGGTCAATTTTAAGTAATGAATTAGTTCATAGGACGTAATTAAATTAAATAAAATAACAGAAGGACCAAAAAAGTAATTTTCCCTTTTTCAAAAAAATGCGGACTCTGGTTCGGATCCGGGTCAACGCGCGGGTCATGCTTTATCAAAATGGCGCCGTTTGCTTTAACTATAAATATCAGTTTTTTTTAAAAAAAAAATCATTTGATCAGGTGTTTTTTAAAAAAACTTTGAAAAACTCTCTAGGTTGTTCGTCTCTCTGCCTGGACTCCTGTTCGTCGGATTGTTGGGCCACGCGCCACACGCGCCTCCGTGGCCGGTGGCAGGAGGCCTGAAATTTCTGATTTCGTTCGCTTTGAAAGGTAATCTCCTCTCTTTTATACTTTTCTTTTCAAAAAATAGTTATATTTGCGCAAATATATATGTATAAAAAAAATAAAAAGTAAATGGAACAGGAGGTTACCTCTGTGAAATCAAGATAGTTTATTCCCCTGTGAAATTTTTTGACAATATTACGAACCTACTGACGTTGCACAAATTTCTGTTTTTTTTATGCGTGTTTTTTCAGTGTCTAGTCTCTCTGTATTTGTAACATCCTGAATTTTTGGGCCTATGCGTTTAATGGGTGGATATGTTTAATGTGTTAATTTAAGTGTTAGGGGTCCAAATTGGGCTCAGGCTTAGGCAGAGGCCTTGATTAAAATTATCTGTTTGGGCATTATAGGGTTTAAAAGGTAGTATCTATGTTTAAAATACACAAGGGAGTAAGGGGCCCAAATTTAAGTTTCATGGAGCCCAATTCTTTTAATTTAAGTTAGCTAAATTTTGGGCATTAGGATTAGGTGGAGTGGATGGCAACAAGGCTAAAATTTAGGGGTTTTAATGTTTAAAATATGTGGATAATAAGCAGATAAAGGCTATTATTTAGGAATTTATTTTATGTGGATAATAAGCAGATAAAGGCTAAAATTTAGGGATTTTAATGATTAAAATATGTGGATAATATGCTGATAAAGGAGGGAGGAGTTAGAGATAATTAAGTCTCTTTTAGATGAGCTAGTAGATTAAGATAAAGGAGAAAAGATAGGATTTATCTGCAAGGTTAGGTAAATGCCGAAATTTCTATAAATAGGGGGAATATCTCTTCAATTTCGGCATTTGGGTTTTTCTCTCATTCTTTTCTCTTCTTCTCTGAGTAAAAGCCGAAAACTCCTAAAGTTCCATCTTCTTCTTCATTCTCTGCAAAAGCCGAAATCTCTAAGCCTATTCCCTCATCTTCACTTTGATTCAAAAGCCGAAATCCCTAGATCTCATCTCCTGTGATTGCCGAATTACTTCTGTGGTGCCTACTTGTGTCGAAATCTGAAGGGAACTTTAGTGGAGTCAATCGCATAGATCTCTGAGTTATAGATCGGTAGCACTCGAATCGTGTTACTTTCGAGATTTCAAGGTAGGAAGATCTATTAGTTTCAATGTGTAAATTCAGGATTTACTAACCCTTGGCCGAATATAGGAGAGGCCTATTTCACATCTTTCCGGCTTTTTTAGCAAAGGTGTAGATCGGTCTAGCAAGGGTATCAACATTAATCAGGTGTGTAACCTTTCTCACTATTAGACCGTTTGCTAATATATATTCATATGTATAAATCTGCTATACTCTGCTAAATGTCGAAATCCCAGCATAACAAGTGAAAACCCTTGAAGGGTAAAGGCTGATCAACAGGTTAGTGACTTTTGTCCTATTTCAGTGATTATTCCTGTTAAAACGATATGCTTTGTATGACGATTTCATTGTATGCTTGGGGTTGGGAAATTGATGAAAAGAGGAAGTGATCTGTTCTGGTGGCTTTTGCCATTTCAGCCTGGTGACTCTGTCACAAACTCTGTTTCTGGTGGCTTTTTGCCATTTCAGCCTGGTGACTCTGTCACAAACTCTGTTTCTGGTGGCTTTTTTCCATTTCAGCCTGGTGACTCTGTCACAACTCTGACGATGAGCAGCACGACTGCCATCAACGGCGTGTAGCGGTGCGGGTTGATTGTAGAAATCCCCTATGGTGTGAACGGCTGGTACGGGAGGCGTGTAGCGGATGGAAACTTAGGATTTGGGTTGGGCTTGCATAATTTTTTTGTTATATATGTATATTAAACTGTTATTCTGTTCTGTGGGGCTAAGGCCCAAATCTAATGGTTCATAAGGGTTGCACACTGAGTCTCGCGACTCAACCAATTTCTTAACATCTTCAGGTAGCACCTAGTGCATCGGACCGGGCTGGAGAGGAGCGCAAGGTGGCCATGCAAAAGAACTCTTGGATTTAACAAGAAGACTCCAGTTTATTATTTTATATTTTTATTTAATGGGTTTTAAATTTTATTGTAATAAGGCCATGGGCCACTAGACTATTATTTATGTTTTGGTTTTATGTTGGGCTTTTATTACTGGGCTTTTAAGTTTTATTTTAAATTAAGTTAAGACATGTATGAAATTATAGTTTTTGTTTAAAATTCACCAAGGTAATTTATAACTTTATATTTTATATGAATTAATGAATTATTAAGTTTTCGGTATAAATGTTTAAACCTAGTAGTTGTTTTCCAAAATGCGACATGTTTTGTAAAATCCCTTAAGTGACATACCAGATCCGGTTGTAGCGTTTGGGCCGGGTTTGGGGTGTTACAGTATTTCTCTCAAAATCTCTCTGTGTTTTTGCGATGATTTTTTCTGTCCCCGTTACAGATTTTACAAAGGGGTTTTACAACCCCAAAAACAAAAATAAAAAAGGAAAGCATATCTTTTTATATCTATTATTTCCTTTTTGTTACAATTTGCTCCTTTATGCTTCGATTTCTTTCTTCTTTTGCAAGTCAGAAGCGGAGATTGTGGCTGTGGGGCGATATACCCGCTGATGATGGCGTGGTCGGAGGCTGCTGAAGCAAACTACGGCGCGACGATTGGGCTACTAGGATTGAGGCTTGACGTTTGGGTTGACCCTGCGGCGCTAGGGTTTCAGGAAACCCTAAGTTTCCTGATTGTCAAAGATTTGGGTCTTTTGGGCCGTACAAATCTGGGTCTGGGGTTGATGGGTTAGGTTAGTTGCGGGCTACTGGGTAGTTTAGTGGTTTGGGTTAAGTGTAACAGGTTTTGATATTGGGTCAAAGGGTATAATTTGGGCCTAAGATAATGGGTCTAATTTGTTTTGGTTTGTAAACAAACTGGACTTTATCTTTTTATTTTTATTTTTTGGTTTTGTTTCATTTCACACGAGCCCGGGCAAAATGGGTTATTACAAGTCTCCTACGACAATCAAATTAGGCCCATAATAGGGCTTGGCAAGGAAGTTAAGTCAAATACGAGTTAAGGTGGAGATTTGTGGAGTCATGCCTTGCATTTTCAAACTAAACAGTGTGTGACGTTGCAATGAGGAGGTGTTCTTCGTCCCGGCAAATAGCCGACGTCACGACGAGAAAAGAGTCTTCGTCCCGACAACGTGAATGCCACATCACAAAAATGAATCCCCTACCCAAGTCACCTTACTCCACCAATCAAGCCCTTACCCAAAACCTAACTTAGCTTGAGTCAACATTGTTCACACACCACTAGTGCGCCTCCAACACCATTCATGCACTACTAGTGTTGTTCGAGCACACTGCTTAGGAAATTTTGAAAAGAAGAATAAAAAAAGGTTTTTTATAATGATTTTGAACAAGTTATTGTTGATGTGAAGTATCGGTTTGATGTTAGAGAAAATGAAAATTTATCTTTCATTTTTATTAGTTTTGAAAAAACAAATAGAGAAAATGAAGAAAAGTCGGACAAATAATTGAAGAAGTGTTTTTTTTTTTTTTTTATAAACGAAGAAATTGAAAAGGATGACTAAAGTTAAAATGGAAAAGTAATAATTTTATACTTTTTGTCCTTACTTTTATTAAGTTTGTATTTTTTTTTTTCACTCAATTGATTAAACATCAAAATTTTAATATATTAAGTTCTTTGACTGTTAAAAAATAAGACAACTACTTTGGGGGCTTTTTTTTTTTCCTTGTGTAATGTCAAGATTGTGCCACATGGAACAGTTTAGTTTATACTTAAGATAATTAAAAAAATAAAAATCATAAAAAATTATTAGAAAATATAGAAAATCATAAAATTATAGAAAATTTGTATTAAAATGAAAAAAATAAAAGTGAAAATTTATAAATGAAAAAATTATATAAATCATAAAAATTTGAAAAAAGCATTAAAATTTAAAAATAAAAAATTTATAGATTATGAATATTTAAAAATATTTAAAATTATAAAAATATTTAAAATATAGAAAATATTAAAATTATTACAAAAATATAGAAACTGAAATAATTAATAAATAATATAATTATAAAAAATAAATGAATTACAAAAAAATAAAAAATTTATGAAAAATTATTTTAAAATATAGAAAATTATTAGAATATTAAAAAGTAATAAAACTTACAAAATATTAAAAATATTATACAAATTATAAAAAGTATAATAAATGACTCAAAAAATTGCAAAAATATTAAAAAATAAAATTATATAAATTATGAAACAAATATGAAAAAAAATTTAATATAGAAAATTATTAAAATATATTAAATTTAAAAAGCTACAAATTATACAAAATCATTTAGAAAATAACAGAAAATTAAAAATTATATAAAATTACAAAAATATATAAATATAATAAAAATATCTAAGATTTTATATGTATTCTCCATTGTCACTGGCGTTCTTAACCTATTTTTTTACCTTAGTTTGCATCTCGAAACACTCCCTTGTTATAAATGGGAGCAAGCTTTGGGTAGGTCCACAATAGGCGAGCACAATAAATAATTTCAGGGATCAAATGTTGATTAGCGTGTAAATGAAAAAATAATTTTTCATATATTTTATTTTGATTTATAATTTTTATAATTTTTATAATATTTGTAAATTTTATTAACATTTTAATATTCTTAATACTTTTCTTTATTCGTAAATATTTTTCATAATTTTTACAATTTTTTATTTTTTCGTAGTTCATATTATTTGGTATATTTTATATAATTTTTAAATTTTTTAATATTTTTTGCACTTTTATATATTTTTAATAATTTCCTATATTTTATATTTTTTATTAAATTTTAGTTACTTATAATTACTTTTACTTGTGAAATTTTTGAGTTATGATTATGTTTTGCAAGTTAGAACACAAATTATGATATTGATGAAGCAAATAAGTATGCAAAATCAACTTGAATACAAATCCAAAAAAATGATAAGAGTTTAGGGTTATACATATTTGCATTTAAGAACTACTCAATATAAAAGTGTATCACTACACAGGTGTACTCCATTTTCAAAGTACAATTAGAGTTCTCATGACTACATGATTATACATTGTAATTAAGGATGCAATATTGGCATCTTAATGGAGGAGTTGAAGATGAAAATGGTGAATACATTATAAAAGTGTACCAGTTTTAGGGTGATTCCAAGCCTTAAATGTAACACACTTATGTTTAGTTTGCTAGGTTTAGGTGATAGGAAATTAGGTAATGGGATTTAGGACCATCAGCTCACCACCAAAATTAGACTATTTTTTATAATGCTCTTGTCGGAGTTGTACAAAATTAGACTATTTTTTATAGCAAGTATTGCAATGCTTTTATAGATGTATAATTGACCGACAAACTAACCCCCCCAAAAAACTATCTAGATTATTTGTTATATTGGAGGCTTGTGTGAAAATAAAAGAAATCATGTACCATCCCTCACCAGTATTGATGTACAATATAAGTGGGAGGTGCTACCGAAGCATTTTCAAATTGAAATTAAAGTTTTATTTTAAATAGAACACCATTTGGTGACCATATAAAATTTCTTTAAGAGAATTCTCAACATTTAAGAAGGATAAAATATCATTTGAAATCATTTTGGGTCACTGAACACATGTTAGGGCTCATTTAAAATGTAAACTAAATGTTTGGTGTTTATTGATTTAAATTAGGGTCTTCCAGAGGTAGAGGTATGTAAGATTTTATCGTAAATCTAAAACTTCAAACAATTTATATAAAATCATAGAAACAATTTGAAACATTTTGAAGGCTTTAAAATCAATTTAAAACCATTTAGGAAACGTTTTTGGGTTGTCCAGAGGTGTTTGGGTCATATACTAGTCTTGGAGGGCTCATTTTTCACAAAACAGGGCAGTAGCACTATTAGGACCCTAGGTATTTGTACCTAAGGCCTTGAGATCCGAACCTTGGTCCCTGTACTATCATGGAGAGCATTTTGTTAATCCGAGTGCGATACCCTTAACAAGGGTATCAGACCTTGGGCCCTAAAATTGAAAATTAGGCCAAACACACTCCAAAAACATATCTAAACATCACCATACCATTTCATTGTGAATCAAAACATTATAATTCAAATTTTAAACTCGTTTCAACTTAAATATATAGCATAAATAAATTCACAGATAGAATGTCATCCATAATGGTTAAGAAAACTATAAAGAATTTAAACAAGCCATTCCACCTTACAACCTTAATAAATCTTTCTATACATGCCACCTAATTCAATTCAAATAACATTAAAATGTTTGAATACAATCTTAAAAGTTTGTCAGGGTGATGCGGTGCTCCCAAACTATCATAGCGACTTCTCAACAGGTCTGTACTTACATGTCTTAAACCATTAGTGCGTGAGCTTTAAAAGCTCAGTAAGTAACAAGGATAAACAAACTTATCCTAAGCCTTTATTTACATTGAGCCCTTCAAATTATTCATTGTATTAAGTTCATTTCAGTTACATTTTACTATTTTAACCCAATCATATGAATTTGCCGCATTAAGGGATCAACTTACAGTTTAATAATTTGTTAATAGTTCCGGTAATGTATATGTTTCAAGTTTAGACATTTGGTCCCATTTTACGAAACTTGCATTTTAGTTCCACTTTTCATCCTTAAGGACTTATACCATTTAAGACTCATCTTAATAACATTTTAAGGCTTTCACTTAGATCACTTTTTATTCAGATATATTATTACACTACATACTTAGTGGCATACTCTTACAACCTGTAACAACTCAATTTTAGATGGTGCCAAAAAAATTCGATCTCAGAACTCAATTCCATAAACCAAGTTAGTGAAATTATGAATAAGAGAATTTATATGCTTAAATTGAAAATAAATTAATGGAAGATCAAGAAATGAAATCGAGAAAATCATTAATTAAAAAATATTGGGACTAAACTGTAAAAATGCAATCATTATTGAGTTTTAATTAGGAAAATGCTTGAGAACTCAATTAGCAATTAACCAAAGGGCCTAATGGTTATTTAACCATTAAAATCTCATGACTTAGTGGATGAGAACAATCATTCCTATCAACTTCCTTAAAATATGTTAAATGATAATTATTACTAATGTTTAGTTAATTAAGTAAGCTTAATTAATCCTTAATTTAAGTATATATAGAAAAATATATATATATAAGTGTGAGTGCAGAGAGAACAAGGCATTTATTTTCTTCTTCTTGAACTGCCCATGCTAGAAGAGAGAAAGAAAATTCTTCAAGTTTTCTTCAATGCAATCAGTCAAAATTAATTAATGTAATCAAGTCATTTTCTTGAATTTATTGTGAATTTTGAATCATGGGAGCTTGATTAAGCTAACCCAAGCTTTAGATTACCAAATTTTTAAGTATATGAGAAGTTACCATTAGTACGTTTTTTGTGAAATTAAGCTTAATTTTGATGAGAATTTGAGGAATGGATTTGAGCATGATAGTACTAAGTTGAAAAGTAGAGAAAAATGTCGAAAGTGATTAGAAATTCAATTAAGCTATATAATTGATTTATGAAATTAGGGACTAAATTAAACAAACTAAAAATTATTAAGAAAATATGTTATAGATTAAAAGTACAAGGTCCCTAATGAAAGAATATAAAATTAGATTTTGATCCAATGTTAGATATCGAAAAATATGAGCATTTCATATATAAGGACAAAAATAAATAAAATTCCAACTATGTTTGATTATGTGTTTTTCATGTAATTGGGTGAAAACTAATATAATTTCTATTTTTGAATTATCAAACATAGTTAAAGGTGACATCAATCATTCTCGAGATAAAGAAAAGACGAGAGCCATAGATGAGTAGCTATCTTGGTTTATGCTTACATGATCTTTGGTTTAATTCATATATAGACTATTAAATACCAATTTAAAAGAAGGTAATACTTGGTATTGTCTCATGAATTGTAAGTTTGTGCCATTGTGAACTGTGGTAATATGAAGCATGTATATATGATATAATTGTTTGCAAATTAGCATGAGATGAATATATGGTAACATAAAATATGTGAAACATATACGTTTGAAAATATTTCCCTATTAACGGTCTCGAACAGAGTCGGCTATAGTTGGCATGCCATAGGATTAGTGTATGGGATTATACATCGATTTATACTGATGAAGTGAGAAGCACATATTATACTTCGAACGTTCTGATGAGGTGCTAGGCACATTTATATACTTCTATTTATACCAATGAGGCACAGATCATATATTATACATCAGGTGCCAGATATAGTCTTGAGTCTGTGTCCAGTTAATAAGGATTATAAAAACATGTATCTTGTCTATTGACATTGGTTATTGAATTGTATATTTGTATCTTAATGTTTAAGCACTAAAGGTGTAACACCCCTCACCCTTCTTCGTCACTGGATTAGGGTTACGGGATGCTACAACACTATCTTGTCTATTGACATTGGTTATTGAATTGTATATTTGTATTTTAATGTTTAAGCACTAAAGCTGTAACACCCCTCACCCGTGTCTTTCACCGAATTAGGGTTACGGGATGCTACAACACATAACAGAACAAAATCATGCGATATCAATTCATATTTCTCTTAATGATAATCATTCAACAATCATTTAATCAAAAACATGATATTCATACATTATCGGAGTTAAATCGAGCATAAGACCACTTCCAAATTAGATTTAAACATAAACAAAGACCTATTTATAAAGTTTTAAAACTAAGGATAAAGTATCGATATTGAATAAAGAAGTATCAATATTTTCTAACAAGCATCGATACAAAAAATAGTATCATACCATTTTGGCATTCTGCCAAATTTAGCTATTGATAACATTTATCAAGGTGTCGATAAAAGTTATAGAGTATCGATACTAAATAAAACTATCGATACCAAATATGTATACTGTAAATTTAAAAACTGTTCATTTGGTATAGTATTGATACTCTAGGTTCTAGGTATCAATACTTTTTTAAAAATTAATGAAAAATTACAAGTTGAAAATTCATTTTAAGCGAAGTTTATATCTTAGTTCCATACACCATCATCTATAAATTAATCGAACTTGAACATAGTACATGTCAACCTAAAAGTACCTAACCAATGTGCCATTGTAACATCCTGAATTAATGGGTCTATGCGTTTAGTATAGGAATATGTTTAATATGTTAACTTAGGTGAAAGGGGTCTAAATTTGGGCTTAGAATTAGGCAAAGGCCCAGAATAAATTATTATAAGGTGGCATCATTAGCAATTAAAAAGGAACAAGTTTTGGGTCGCAAGGAGCCCATGTTTTTAGGCCAATTTCGGCACTTTAAATGAATATAGGGTGACGCCACAACAAGAGATTTAAGGGCCCAAAATTTAAGTTTAATGAAGCCCAAATCCTTTTAATTTAAGTGAGTTAAATTTCGGCATTAAGACTTGATGAGGTGGAAGGCTACAAGGCTTAAAAATAGGAAGATATATGTGGATTTTATAAGTGATAATATCATAGATAAAAAGGAGAAAAGTTAGGATCTTATCTTCAAAGGAAGTGTTGGCCGAAATCCACCACCTAGAAGAGTGTAAAATTCGGCTACTGCATGGCACAGAGGGTGCCGAATTTCTCCTCTCTTTTAGCTTGAATTTTAAGGGCGTTTTCGATTTTTAGCAGTAGGTGCCGAAATATCTATAAATAGGGGATAGCTCCTTGATTGTGACACTGAAAACCCTAAATTCCTCTCCCATTGTGCCGAAATTCCCTAGCCTCTCCCTCTCCAATTTCTTTTCTCCAATTTCTTCAAAAGCCGAAACTCTTCTCCACTTTTTCCTCTTTGTGCCGATTTCTCTAAAAAGTCTAAGCATCCATAGCCTTTTCTTCTATTCATCCTATTTGAGAATTAGTTCTATACTTCCGGCATTTAAACCTTCCATTGGCATTGCCGAATCCTCTCTCTAGTGCTAGCCGAATCTCCTATGCTAAGGTAAGTTTCAATTTTTGATTAGTTCTCATGATCTATTCCCGGTTTTTGAAAGGCAAAAAGCCAAAAAGCTAATAGTTTAATGGTTCTATGTTGGGCGGCAATTCGGGATTTGAAGGAAGCTTGGTCAACTAGATCTAAAAGCCGAAAATAGCTAGTCTTCAATTTCGGGATTTTAAGGTAAGAAGATTTTCCCTAGATTTTTACTAGATTCATTCATTATATGTAAGATCTAAACTTTAAGACGAGGATTAACGATTAAATATTGTGATAGTAGTTCTGATAAGGATTTATGATGGAATTAAATTATGGATCAAGCAAAGGAAAGAATCCCTAAGTTTAAGAAACGAGCAGTATCTGCCGTTCAAGATAGCAGTTGTGTCAACTAAGGATAGCGTCGACATAGAAAGCATCGTTTTATTGGTAATCAGGTGTGTAGATCTCTAACACACTACTAATAAACCTGTATGTATGTTTATTTATATATGTTATGGGCTAAAAAGCCGGAATGAGGCTGTCTACACAATCGAATGGAACCCTAAAAGGGGTAGGCAAAGATGCCAGGTACGTAAACATAGCACTCCCTATGTGTATCGAAAAGTATATATGTCTGTATGATATTTTCTTTATGTATGTATGCATGGGGTGGGAATGATGATATTGAAGGGGAAGTGCATGATAGGTCACTCTGTGATCAGTGGTAGAAAACCCACAAATATATAAATGATAGGTCACTTGGTGATCGGTGGCTATGCCACATTTAATGATTCCTAATTAATAGGAATAGGCAGTACGGCTGTCGTTTTGGTGTGTAGTGGATGGAGGGTTGATTGTAGAAATCCCCACGGTGTGATGGTTGGTACGGGTTGGTCTGTAGAGGATGGAACCCTAGGATGGGATGGGTTATTAATCATTTATTATTTTGATGTATGATTATGATTGATGCCTTATGGGCCAGGGCCCATAATGTGTTTTTGGGCTCAGGTCGTTGTGTGCTTTGAGATTTATACACTGAGTCTTGGTGACTCATGCTTTCTTTTTTTTTTCTACTCTCCAGATGAGCAGTAGATCGTGGACATGGGAGCCGAGACGGACTCGAGGGGCGATCAAGTTCTATTTCTACAAAGTATATTTTCTTTAGGATTTCTTTAAGTTTTACTTCATTTTTACTTAGAATTATCAATGTAATAAGGCCCTACAGTTTTATCCAATTAATTAGTTTTCAATGTTATGCAACTTAAGAATTTATGACAAGGTTTATTTTTATTTATACTGAATAATAATAATACAAAGAATTTTATATTTTAAAATGACACTTATTTATTCAAGGAATATCCAATTGACTTACGATTTCCATAATAAACAAAGCAAAAGTTTTCAACAAGCTGTGACATGCCAGATCCGGTCGAAACGCATAGGCCGGGTTTGGGGTGTTACATTTTGGTATCAGAGCCCAGTTCAAAACTCGGGCTGTGAAATGGGTCTAGAAGTGTTTTAAAAAAATTGATTCTATGCAAAATTTATGGTTTGAAGACATGGCCTTCGAGTCTACCGGCATCCAATCCACCCAGGTAAGTATTCTGAACTCCTGATTGTGATATAAATGTGGGCTTAATGGGCTTTAGGGGACGTAGACTATCTAGATTAGAACTTGATGGACTCTAGGCTTAGAAAAACAACTCTTTAATTCCATAAGACTTAATTCCACTAAACAAAACCTGTAAACGAGTCGCAAGACTAAGGTTTGGCAACAGGCATATGCATGTCTAGGAGTAGATCCGGAAGAGCTCGGTATTTAAGCAGTCCAAGTGACTCACCTCCTCTTCGCTGGAATCTTACCTGGTGCATAGTGACTGTTCACTTTAGCCATGACAGGGTGTGGCAATAGGCATACGCATGTCTAGGAGTGGATTCAGGGAGAGCTTGGTTTTTAAGCAGTCCTAGTGACTCACCTCTTCTTCGCTGGAATCTTACCTGGTGCGTAGTGACTGTTCACTCTAGCTATAAGGACTTGTTCATGGGCTGAACCCATAATTAAAACCCGAAAGGGACCAACCACCCTATTTTGCAAAAAAAACCCCTAAGTTTTGTACATTTCCAAAAAGACACATTTGATTTGAAAATGTTCACAACTATGAAAAATTTACCCAAAAACCCTATGTTTACAAGAGTAACTAGATTTTCCAAAGTGCCCCTGTTTAAAAAAAAAAAAGAAAAGAAAACAACATCAAAATACCCCCGAATCTCAAAATTACCGAAACACCCTCGATTTTCAAAATTACCAAAATACCCTCAAATTTCAAAATTACCAAAATACCCTTAGATGTCAAAATTACCGAAATGCCCTCAAATTTTAAAATTACCGAAATACCCCTGGATTGTAAAATTATCAAAATACCCTTATTTTACAAAATCACCAAGGAACCTTATTTTGAAAAATTACAAAAATACCCTTGTAGGATAAAATTACGAAAATATCCCTGGATAGTGAAAACAATAACAACAACAACAACAATACTTTTCTGTAATGAACGTGAGTTCATGGATGTTGATGATTGAATGTATGTGTTTCTTATAAGATATGCACTTGAGACTAAATGGTAAATGCAAATTCGAAAGAATTACTCTTAAAGCTATTATTCATAAGACTGTTTGTGGTTAAAACAGTGGAAGAAAACTAATAATTCATAAAATTTTTAATCAGATAAACGCGAATCGGTAGAATGAGTACAAGGGGTTGAGGACGTCTACCACGTGGTCGTGGTAGGGGTAGGATGACAGTATCGGAACCAGTAGGATCTGGTCATGGTTCTGAAAATGAGATGCCGGCTATGGAAGAGGAATTCCAGGATCAGACTGCTGGAGATGATGCGGTATCTCAGGCAATGTTAAGAGTTTTAAAAAGAGTTACTGGGGCTGGTATGGGCACAGGAGCCCGGAAATATGTGCCTGAACGGCTTAGGGCCAATGGGGCAGAAGTGTTTAGAGGAATTTCTAGTGTAGCCCCAAATTCAGCTGAGTATTGGTTGGAAGCGGTAGAATGCATAATGGATGATTTGGATTTTACGGAGGAGGAGAAGTTGAAAGGAGTTGTATTTCTCCTACGAGATGAAGCCTATCAATGGTGGCTTACGATTAAGGATGGTACAGTGGCTGACCATATCACCTGGGATCTCTTTAAAACGGTATTTCAAAATAAGTACATTGGATCGAGTTATGTGGACGTGCAGCGCAGAGCATTTCTAAATCTGGTTCAAGGGAGTAGGTCAGTGGCTGCGTAAGAAGCTGAATTCTTACGCCTTAGCCGTTATGCTCGTGGAATGGTAGCCACGGAGCATGAACGTTGTGTTAGGTTTGAAGATGGCCTGAGGGATGATTTGCGTGTTTTGATAGCCCCACAGCGGGAGAGAGAATTTGTTGTCCTAGTGGAAAATGCTAAGATAGCTGAGGAGGTAAAGCGGACCGAAAAACTGAATCGAGATAGAGATAGGGGTAAAAATAAGAGGAATTTTGGATCGTCAACCGGGCGTACTCAGAAAAGGTCCAGGTCTGATAGACCGAAACGGGAAGAGAAACTTGCTGCTACTAACCAAACACCAAAGGGTGCTCGATGTGGCAAATTTCATGCCGGTGAGTGTTGGGCAGGCAGTGGGAAGTGTTTTAGATGTGGATTCACGGACCACCAAGTGAAAAACTGTCCGCAGCAACAGGACGGTGAAGGGACCATGGGTTGAGGGAATGCTCAGCCTGGTAGAGGAGGGCAGCAGCCACAAAGAGGTCGTGGTGCAGCCAGAGGTGGAAATGGTGCTGGTCGGGGTCGTGGAGCACCAGGCCAAGGGGCAGGAAACACTGAGGTGAGACAGCCAGGGTTGGTCTATGCTGTCAGACGTCGAGAGGAGGCTGATGCACCGGATGTCATAACCGGTACGTTCTTAATCTTTGGTTTACCATACACTGCATTGATTGACATTGGGTCGACGCATTCGTACGTAGCTAGTAGCGTATCGGGAACTTTAAGATTAGAATCTGAAATTACCCCTAGGGCAATGACTGTAGTTAGCCCGTTAGGACAATCGGTAGTAGTGGATAAACTCTATCGGGAAGTACCTCTAGTAGTTCAAGCTTGGTCAACTAGATCGAAAAGCCGAAAATAGTTAGTCTTCAATTTCGGGATTTTAAGGTAAGAAGATTTTCCCTAGATTTTTACTAGATTCATTCATTATATGCAAGATCTAAACTTTAAGACGAGGATTAACGATTAAATATTGTGATAGTAGTTCTGATAAGGATTTATGATGTAATTAAATTATGGATCAGGCAAAGGAAAGAATCCCTAAGTTTAAGAAACGAGCAGTATCTGCCGTTCGAGATAGCAGTTGTGTCAACTAAGGATAGTGTCGACATAGAAAGCATCGTTTTATCAGTAATCAGGTGTGTAGATCTCTAACACACTACTAATAAACCTGTATGTATGTTTATTTATATATGTTATGGGCTAAAAAGCCGGAATGAGGCTGTCTAGACAGTCGAATGGAACCTAAAAGGGGTAGGCAAATATGCCAGGTACGTAAACATAGCACTCCCTATGTGTATCGAAAAGTATATATGTCTGTATGATGTTTTCTTTATGTATGTATGCATGGGTTGGGAATGATGATATTGAAGGGGAAGTGCATGATAGGTCACTCTGTGATCGGTGGTAGAAAACCCACAAATATATAAATGATAGGTCACTTGGTGATCGGTGGCTATGCCACATTTAATGATTCCTAATTAATAGGAATAGGCAGTACGGCTGTCGTTTTGGTGTGTAGCAGATGGAGGGTTGATTGTAGAAATCCCCACGGTGTGATGGTTGGTACGGGTTGGTGTGTAGAGGATGGAACCCTAGGATGGGATGGGTTATTAATCATTTATTATTTTGATGTATGATTATGATTGATGCCTTATGGGCCAGGGCCCATAATGTGTTTGTAGGCTCAGGTCGTTATGTGCTTTGAGATTTATACACTGAGTCTTGGTGACTCACGCTTTCCTTTTTTTTCTACTCTCCAGATGAGCAGTAGATCGTGGACATGGGAGCCGAGATGGACTCAAGGGGCCATCAAGTTCTATTTCTACAAAGTATATTTTCTTTAGGATTTCTTTAAGTTTTACTTCATTTTTACTTAGAATTATCAATGTAATAAGGCCCCACAGTTTTATCCAATTAAGTAGTTTTCAATGTTATGCAACTTAAGAATTTATGACAAGGTTTATTTTTATTTATACTGAATAATAATAATATAAAGAATTTTATATTTTAAAATGACACTTATTTATTCAAGGAATATCCAATTGACTTACGATTTCCATAATAAACAAAGCAAAAGTTTTCAAAGTACAAGCCGTGACATGCCAGATCCGGTCGAAACGCATGGGCCGGGTTTGGGGTGTTACAGCCATAAGACACCAGCACAAACAATAATCAAATCCAACATCAAAAGTCATTTTCTAACCAATTCAAACTTCATGAAACAAGGTCATATAAAGTGACAATATGATATAACTCAAATTACACTATTTGTCAAAGCATATGAACCACATATTAGCTATCAAAAGAAGCCATACATATATATACCAATTCATAGCATCCAAAACAACTCCAACCAAAGTATTACCTATTCAAATATTTTCTATCATATTTAATTCATCTATATGAATTTCATTCAATCATATATATATATTCCATCACATATCAATCAAATATCACATTCAAATCTCTAAATCAAGCTATGATCAACCACATTATTTGCCACAAACACTCAACTTGTACAAGCATAAAATATGCAAATTATAAAGAACACTTATAAACGAAAACAAAATACTATTACATGCCACATATCCCAAAATAAATATTTTCAAAATCTACCAAAAGATAGTTGGATAGTGTGATCTTCAAGTTGATCTAATCGCCCGATTCCACAAAATGAAATCTACAAAGAAATAGGATAACGACACGTGTAAGCTTCAATAGAGTTTAGTAGGACCATAGGTCGAAACGATAAAATTTACCGTATAAACATAGCATAACATTTAACAACATTAATTAATTAATTTGATTATGTTTTTTTTTTCAAATTGTTGTTTAGAACTTGGCCACAATAGTTGTTGAGTGTAAGGTTACCAATTACTCTCGTCCGTTTAAAATTTAAAACTTACTTAGTCTGTAACACCCCTCACCCGACCCAGTCCTCGAGTCTAAGCTACGAGATGCCACATCCGTTGCCGGGGCAACTATTAACAAAATTCATAATAAAACCACTATTCATGTAATTAATAGCATACAAATGTTTTAATTCAATCCGAGATCAAATAGGGACCGTTTTGAAATATTTTTAAAATTTTCGATCAAATACACCTTAAATAAATCATTCAAATATTTAAGCATGTCATAAACATCTATATAGTATAATACACAATTAAATCTGAGCCTGAATCGAACTTACGAAAGCTTTTTTGTAGACTCAAGCATGAAATGGGAACAAATTGTAAAGTTTTCAAAATCTCCAGATCAGGTATCGATACCCTCGTCTGGTAGCGATACAAAGTTTAGCTTCAGTGATTCATGAAAATTGAAATTAAAACCAAAGTATCGATACTAGTCGTAAAGTACCGATACCTTCCTCATGGTATCGATACCTTCTTCATGGTATCGATACCTTACCTCTGTATCATTACCATTTTGAGATTCTATTGTTTTCAAAATTAAGAATATTTGTTAAAGTATCGAAATCCTCATCAAAGGTATCGATACCTCCTATTAAGTTTGCAAAAAACTTCATTTTTGTACCTATTTTGTGCCAACAATAATAACTTATACAATTGGTGCATAATGCACACTTATACCTGCACCAACCCAATCCAAAAACATACAAGAACATTTCATTTCAACTAAGTTACATCATAAAAACCAATAAGCCATAAATTGGTGCTAAGACAAACCAATTTCATTTATGCAAACTCAAGTTATACTAACATGCCTTTAAGTCAATTGAAACCAACATCTTACCATTTCAATTCATGTTCAAATATATCATCCAAACTAAAATTTAGTTATTCCATATCATAAATCTATCATGTTACTTGAATACCAACCATACCATACATCATTTGCCACTTCACATACTCAAAATTTGCATCACCTTCACAACATTAGACATTAACTAAATTCAAGCCAAATCTAATAATTTAGATTAACAAAATAACACATATTTACATGCCACAAAATTGAACATAAAACGATCAAAAGATTGTTGATTTGAAAGTGGGATAGTGTGAGCTTCTAGATGATCCACAAGACACGTTTCACAAGTTAACAATCTACAAGGAAAGGGGAAAATAATGGGGTAAGCATTTTGAATGCTTAGTAAATCCATATGAAATTAACTCAACTTACTTTGACATTACAACTAGTTTAAGTAATTGAAATACAATTGTACAAAACATGGCATTCCTTTGGCATCCTTATGCATACGTATACAACTTCATAAAATAACCAATAGGTTAGTTCATTAATACAACAAGATCATAGTACTCACTTCATATACAAGTACAACCATGCCATTTTGTATCATGTTATTCAACTTTGCTCATTTTCTAAACATATCAATTGAATTCATATTCAATCTTATCTTCCCTTTCATTTTCATTTAATTTTCATTTTCTTATTTGAGCTGCTCACACAAACTTCAGATAAGGGTTACTATACAAGCTTCAGAGAATGTGCAACAAGTGTTGAATCTCAAGCCATTGGTAATGTAACACCCCTAACCCATCTCCATCACCGGATTTGTAACGCCCTAATTTTTGCTTAATTTCGGCTTTTGTATTTTTGGCATGAATGAGTGTCTACTTCAGTGGTTATGTGTGTTGGGTGTGTGTGGGAGGTCCCAAGTTCAAGTCTCAACTAGTGTAAATTTTGGTATTTTTATAATTAAAGCCCAAACTCTGGTTAGTAGGCTTATAAGTTAAAGTGTGTAAGTAATTAACAAAATGGGTCTGCTAGTCTAGTGGTTAAGTGGAGTGTTAGAGATGTTGAGGTCATGAGTTCGAATCCCTGTGCGATCAAGGGATTTATTTTTGCTATTTGTATCGTGTGAAGAGGTTGAGTTGGACTAAAATTCTGATAGTGGAGATATGGATGGAGAGAATTAAGGGGAGAGATTAGGGGGTAGCAGATTTCTTTTTTCAAATTTTTGGTTATCACCCTTTTCCCAAAATTTTTGACGCCATTCTCCTTTTCTTCTTCCCTTGATTACTTCGTTAGCTATTGCGGCTATTGCTCTGCAGACCTATTTCCTTTCGTCGACAATTGGTAAGTGTTGGGAATGTCAAAATTCTGTTCTTTTTGAGTTTTCTTTAGGAGGCTTATATTCTATTTTGACAGTGTAGAAATGGGGGGAGCAAGGCTTCTTAAAGGCTGTCAAACGGTTGGAAATCACGTAAATTTTTGGAGATAAGTGTTAAGTGGTTGTTTTGGATCGTTAGTTGGTATGATGGATTCGTTTTAAGTGTGGTTATAGGCCAATTTTCGGATTTGTGATGTCAGTTATAGGTTCGGGATTGCTCGGGATTGCGTTAGCATCGATTTGAAACCAAGTGTGTACCCGAAAACACAGAAAATGAGGTTTCGGTGAAAGCCAAAAACTTTTCTATCGACGCCACACAGGTATGTGGTCGTCGTGTGGTAGGTCGTATGCAAAACTGTTAGTCACCACATGGTCGTGTGATCGACAAGCCAGGCCATGTGTGAGCAACACGACCGTGTGATGGTTGGGCAAGGCCGTGTGTGATACACGGGCTTGACCAATTGGGCCATGTGGGCTACACAAGCATATGGGCCCACACGGGTGTGTGGGATTTTGGGCTAGGCCATGTGATTCACACGGCCAAGGCCAATTTGGGCCGTGCGGGCCACACGGGCGTGTGAGCCCACATGGGCAGGCCACATGGGTGTGTGAGCCCATTTTTTTGAAAACCCTATAAGGTTGCACAGGTCACCCAAGTCGACTGTGGACCTACCGTAGGGTCGGTAAGCAATACTTAGACCCCTAAATGAATGATCTGTCTGTCTGATTTCTGTACTAAGCATGTATAATGATCTGAATATATATGTTTGAGTTTAAACTGAATAATAGCATGACATTCTTGTATGTTGCATTGCATTGGGGTGGGTTGATTATGATTGGAGGAAGTATCTGAAAGGCTCTTAAGCCTGTTATCTGGCAGCTCAGCTGCAAATTTCTGATTATGTGCCGCATTCGGTACAACATGGTGTGCAGGGTTGGGTGGGTTGATTTTAACCCTACATGGTGTGTAGGGTTGGACGGAGTTTGTGTGTAGAGGTTGGTGGGTAGGACTCTGTTATCTACATATTCTGTCTAAAATGGGCCAAGGCCTTGTAATACGTCTGATTTTGTATTTGAGTGCTGTAATGGGCTCAGACCCGAATTGTGAATTGATGTTTGTTATCTGATATTTCTGTGTGTGTATGTTTTCTGTGGGGATTCCACACTGAGTTTGCGAAAACTCACCCCTTTTCTTTTTAATATGTTCAGGTAATCCCCAGCAGTAGATGGATCAGTGCGGCAGAGGACTCGGCGGTGACCACGGCTCTGAACATTTTAATTATGGTTTTATTTTTCATTATGGTTTGATTAAATCTGGGTAATTTTTATGTAATAAGGCCTTTACGTATTTTGTTTTAAATTTGGAATTTATGACGTTATGGTACTGCGATTAGAAATAGGAACACTCAAGGTTTCAAAGTAAAAAAAGGTTTTATTAAAATACATACGAATTTGCAAATTATTTTAAAAGCTTCCGCGAACGTATAAGGTTTTGAAACTGGATAATAAATAAATGAACGACACGTTTTGACAATAGCCTAAGATACCTAAAACTGGTTTTAACGCAGTTACGTTTTCTAAAGTAGTATCATGTGACACCGCCAGATTCAGCCATAACGTCCAAGTCGGGTTTGGGGTGTTACAGGATTAGGGTTATGGAGCATTACTGTACAAATCAGAATAATTAATTTGAATATATATCAATAATGCCATTTAAACTTAATTACCAAAAATTCATTATAAATCCAGCCAACATACATATTTGGGCCTTAAATCAAGCTTTTGAGGCCTTAAAAACATTTCAGGAATAATCCGAGACTAATTTAAAACAAATCAAAAAAGTTGAGAAAAAGTTGAAAATTTTGAAAACATGGGTCACATGGTTATGTGACATAACTCAAGCAGTGTGGGTATTCAAAGTTTGGTCACACAGCCGTGTCGTCAAGCAGTGTAACTCATTATGACCATGTGATTCATCTTACATCTAGAATTTGATAAACACATGGCCGTGTGGGTTGGCCGTGTGTGGCACATAGCCGTGTAACAACCCGTGTCCCAAGTCGTATGCACCAAAATTAACCCTCAAAACAAACCATTTCAATTCCATCCTTGTCCAACAAGATACAACATTTACACATGCAATCATTTGTCCAAAACACTCTCTAAACACTTATTCATTAAGCCTTATACATGCCAAAACACACATCACACATTCACCATTTAGTTACTTCATTCTCAAATTATACCACTTAGTCACATTCCTTCACAAGACAAACATAAGAGACCAAACTCACCTATTAACACAAGCATATACCAACTAATTTCAAAACATATATATATACGCAAGTATGTTAAGCATAGGCACGAAGAATAACAAATTAACATACAACCTTATACATGCCATTTATAATCATTAGCCCAAATTATTCAAAAACTACCAAAATAGTCAATAGATAATGTGAATGTGCTCCAACAAAGATTCCAACTGATTGAGCTTTCTGATAATCTACAAAACAAATAAAACAACTATATAAGCAACTAATGCTTAGTAAGCTCGTATAAAGGAAACTTAAACTTACCGAACATATTAAATTAAACAACCAAACATACTTTCATCATGTCATATGCCAAACTTCTTTCCTATACATGTCACCTCATAAAGTTAGTAAATATAACATTACATGTAAGTTCCAAGTAAATCATGGCATATACATTATAAGCTTTTAGGCTTTATATATCATCCATCGCATATATATATCCATTACACATTCTTCTCATTTTCATTCACATAGTTAGTAGATAATAAGTAAACATAAAATCTATTAAACATAGCATATATTAATAAATGAATGCCATGCATATTTCATCCATCACCTGATAAATTCTCATCCTTTTTATTTCATATATGCCTATCTTTCCATTTCATATGAACACATTAGGAACATTAAATTTAATACATGTCTTTCCATTAATCTTTACTTACCGGTTGAACCATATAGAATTACATAGGATAACTTGAAATAATATTTTCAGTACAAATTACCTGATACAATACATCGACACGAAGCCTGCTAGGCTCAAGGCCTGATACAATACACCGGCACGAAGCCTACTAGGTTCAAGTCCTGATACAATACACCGGCACGAAGCTTGCTAGGCTCAAGGCCTGTTATGGTACACCGACTCAAAACCTCCTGGGCTCAAGACCCGGTACAATATCTTTAGTATAACTCAATTGCATTATTAATTTCCATCAACCAACATTATATAATTACAAACATCTTAACTAATAGAGTAAAACAAATCAAGGAATTTAATATAAAAATATATATAATACAAACATATATACAAACTTACTTGTACCAAAATGATGCGCTAACATGATCCAACGACTAATCCGCTACTTTGATTTTTCTGCGATTTGTGTCCGTTCGAGTCATTTCTTGATCTAAATAATAAAGTTTATTCAATTAACCTCATTCCAACATTTAAAATAATTAATTTAACTTATAACCCTTAATAATGAAAATTTATAAAATTACCCTTAAAGTTTATCCTTTTTTCAATTTAGTCCCTAAACTCGAAATTTGCAATTTAACCACTTTTAATTAAAATTCATGATAGCCAATTATTATCTAGCCTTATAATAGCCTATATTTATCATCAATTTACAATATTTTCCTTAAATTTTACCATTTTTATAAATAAGTCCCTAAACCTTAAAATCATCAAAAATTACCTAACAAAATATGTTTATTTAACAGTCAAGCTTAACAATCTATCATAAAACTTCAAAAATATATCAAATTCATCCATGGCATAACCTATAACATTTAAAAATTTTACAAATTGACCCCCGAGTTAGCTAGATTAAGGTAATACAAACTCAAAAACATAAAATTTACGAAAAACATGTGAAAATTAAACTTACATGCAAATAACCATGCTTGTGAAGCTTATGAAGCCAACAATGGAGTTTTCCATTTTCCTATTCGGTGATGAAGATAGAAAAATGAAGAAGACACATGCTTTATTTTCTTTTCTTTTAGGTTTATTTATTAAATTACTATATTAACCTTAAAATAAACAACTCAAATTCCATATTTAAAACCCATGAACCGTCCACTATGGTCTAAAAAGGTATAATTAACACATAAAGCCCTTAATTCATGCTTTTATATCCATTTAATACAAATAAAGCTATAGCAATTAATTTATACATATTTTACAATTTAGTTCTTTTCAATTAATTAATTATCTAAACATTAAATTTTCTTAATCAAATTTTAATATGACCCCAATAACACTCCAAATATTTACGAGCTCAATTTATAGAAACGAGGCCTCGAAATCACATTTTCTAAAACCACTTGAATTTAAGGACTTACCACTTGAACCTAATTATTCATTCAAATAACATATTTTATCAAATCAAAATTTATTATAATATTAAATTGGACTCGTAAATATTAAATAGTAATATTTACAGATTCACTCGTCGATTTTGTGGCCCCGAAACCACTATTTCCTACACCACTGAAAAACTGACTGTTACAAGTAAAGAATAATTCAATGTTGCTCAAACAAGCTTTAGAGAACCTGCATCAAGTGTTGGATCTCAAGCCATTGATAATCAATGATTTGATGTTGCTCACACAAGCTTCAGAGAATCCGTAACACATGCTGGATCTCAAGCCATTGACCATGATACCCTTAATCAAACACCCAATTCTCTTTTAAACCTTAAAACATTTACTAAGCTTGCATGATTACCATCGTTTTCGCACCATTACAAACTTTATAACATCAGCATATATGTATCATTCAACCATACCACATTTTACGTCTATACAATTCCATATACCTATTTGTATTTGTCACACAACACTATTACCACATACGATTCATTCAAGTATATAAGCATTCATCCAATACATCATATACATTCATAATAATAATTTTCGTACTTTACGTTTTAGTCCTTAAATGCCAAAATCAACAAATTATATTTAACTTATACTAAAAGACATTATAATTTAGGTCAAACATAACATAAATAATATAGCTAGTTTCATATGAACTTACCCGACAAAAACAGCAACAGACAATGTGTCAGGGACTAATATGTAATTTTTCTTTTTTCCATGATTATCTTTTGATTGGTTTAAATCTCGATCTATATGATAATTCAACTCAATTAATCAATTTAAAATAACTTATAACATATAATTATAATCATATGGCATTTTAATTTTCATTTTACAAAAGTTCCCTCAATTTTCACATTTTATTCAATTTAGTCCCTAAACCAAAATTGTCATAGTTGAGCTTTGATTTCGAAATCAATCTCAATTTCATCATTCTACAGCCCTCTAATATATATAATTACAAAATTTTCATACCAATTTTGAAATATTTACACTTTAGTTACTATGTTCAAAACTAACAATTTTTACTTTACAAACTAGTCCTTTTCATATCTAAGCTTCAAATCTAACCAAATAACATCAATTTCATCAAGTATTCATCAATGAAAAGTTTTGAAAACTTTAATAGTTTTAAAAAATAATACATGGGTTAACTAAACCGAGTTACTACAATCTCAAAATTATGAAATTTTACAAATATATATATATATATATATATATATATATATATATATATACACACACTTCTAAATGCTTACCATGCAAATGTTCAAACCTTTGGAGGTTAGAAAAATGGCTTCTTGGTTTTTTTTTTTTTTGTTCTTACAAACGGCGAATAAGAAAATAAGAGTTGATGGCCTTGTTTTATTATTTTTAACATAAAATAATAATTTAATTAAAAACAAATTTTAATATTTTTAAAAAGAAACACCCATTGAACCGTCCACTATATAGCTTAATGGTCAAATTGTCATTTCAGCCCTTGAATTAATTATTAATTTAGTCCTTTAGCATTTACAAATCTATAGTGACATAATTTTATCCTTTTTACAATTTAGTTCTTATATCACAATTAACTATCCAAATGTCAAAATTAAAGAACCAAACTTTAATTAAAGTTTATAATAACCTTGTAAATATTAAATAAGTATATTTATGGAGTCGACCATTGAAAATAGGGTTCTAAATCTACCGTTTTCAACACCATAGAAAAATGAATTGTTACATAGCAGTTAAATTTCAAATATTCCCATTAAACTCGAGACCGTAGATCTCGAGGTGCTACGATCCTTTAGTGTCATTACCTTCATTCCAGGTGAATGCTGAAAACTAAGCATTTATATTGAACTCGACACTCTTGGTTGTCGAGATATTGCTAAAAAAAGTATTTTAGAAATTAACGTTCTTATTTACCCATTTCAATATACTAGCTTCTAATGTCACATGTGTTGGCTATGATTTTATGCATTTAATATCATATTCAACATACAATATAGTTTTACTTCATGTAATTAATGCAAAGTAGTATTATTCACAACAATAGCTTATTATCGTAGTTAACTCTAATATATTAATTAAGTGATAATTGAGATGCTTAGAATTCTATTCAAGCAAAAACTCTATTTTAAAATTAGCACAACATTTTTAACCATGATAGTTTTTGTTGGTAGAGGGTCGATCACATTAGATTTTGGGTTGCCACCCTCCCAAATTGCACCGCATGTCTTCAGAAATTAAAAAAAATTTAAAATAATAAAAAGTAATTATAATTTTTAAAATAGTTATTTTATTAGGAAATTTACCAGAAAAAGCCCAAAATTTTCGAAAATTACTGAAAAGGGCCGGGTTGAAAAAAATTTACGGAAAAGGGTCATTTTCCCCAAAAACGCGTCCATGTCAG
Source organism: Gossypium australe (assembly GCA_005393395.2). Taxonomy (NCBI): domain Eukaryota; kingdom Viridiplantae; phylum Streptophyta; class Magnoliopsida; order Malvales; family Malvaceae; genus Gossypium; species Gossypium australe. The sequence goes on along the minus strand of CM016618.1, from coordinate 13,617,334 downwards.
CGCGTTTTTGGGGGATACAAACCAAAGGCACGCCCTGTAGGACGCGTTTTTGTCCACGTCATCAAAAACGCGCCTACATGGAAGCGTTTTTGCTGACGTGGACAACAACGCGTCCTACAGGGCGCGCCTTTGGTCCGTATCCCCCAAAAACGCGCTGACGTGGACGCGTTTTTGCCCTACACCCCCTGAAGTTTTTGGCCCAATAGTCTCCGGCAAAATAATTTTGAGGAGACGTTTCTGAACAAACAGTGGCCAAAAACAGCATGCGAACTGAAAAACGCTCCGACGTGGACGCGCTTTTGCTACAGTAGTCTCCGGCAAAATAATTTTGAGGAGACGTTTCTGAACAAACAGTGGCCAAAAACGCTTCCAACAGGGTGAACTGTCAGCATGCGTACTGAAAAGTGCTCCCACGTGGACGCGCTTTTGCTACAGTAGCATCCGGCAAAATTAGGCTATAAATCAGTCAAATTTCATTCTCAGGTTGCATAAGGGAAATTGAGGCAAAGGGAAAAAAATTGAAAATGAGTGAACATATTAATGCTGTTATTTACTACGACGGTGAAGTTCGTGACACCGAAAATGGCGTTGTTTTCTTATCGGAGAACACAGCGCGACTGAGTTTTAATCGGAACATCGATTTGGTAGAACTTCGCAAAAGAATTAGGCGTAAAATATTTGGAACAACGCCAATAAAAGTTCAGTGTATTAAGTATAGATTTTGCGCTTCGGTTGATCCAGTGAGATATGAGTCGTTCGACATCAAATGTGCTCGGGCCTTTGAGGCAATGGTGGAGACTCATCTTGCCAGTGGATCACCCTATATGGAGGTATATGTAGAATTTTCATCTCTAAGTGATCTTTCTGCGACCTCGACATCTACTGCCGTTTGAGGGGAATACACGACCCCAAGCCGACACTCTGTAAGTGGGAGGTAAAACACAGAAGTGCCCGTGTGTGATCGTAGTAAGGAAAACATAACCCCTGCACGACACTCGGTTGGTGGATGGGACATGCATATCCGTCAGTCGACGTCCGATGATAGAACGTATTGGGGGACGTCGTCAACTTCTAGTGGTTGGCAATCCACATACGATTGGAATCTGTACGAAAGGTGTTTAAGGAGGGATGATATACTCCCGACGACATCCACCGGCGAGGGGCCCTCGTTTGTTGCAGGTTATGGAGGGTGGGACGATGAACTCGATGTGGATCTAACTCAGGAGCCAGGGCCCGACGGTGCAGAAGTTGGATTATTTTCTGAACCGGAGCCCGTTCCAATTATACCTGAAGACGTTGAGGGCGGTTCAGACGAAGAAGAAGAAGATTTGCTATTCAGGGCGTACTCGCCTCCAGCCCACATGCATAATGTCGATCTATCTCAAGATGATGCATTGGAGTTTCCTGAACTAACACACCGGACGCGTGACCGTACAGATTCTTCGTTGGATTCTGACCAATTAGAAGTTGGTAACCAGTTTTCCAACAAGAATACTTTTCTTGCTGCATTGAAATAGTACAGCATTAAGAATGGGGTTAACTACAAGGTGGATAAATCGAAGCTCGATAAGTTCGAGGTGAAGTGTGCAGTGCAAGATGGCACATGTCCATGGAAAATCATGGCTTCGTTGAAGAAAAGGACAGGGTTGTGGGAGATAAAAAAGTAAAAAGGTCGACATACATGTCTTACCGGTACAGTACCACTATGTGTTCAGTGATTTCAAATAACAGTAATAATATGTAATGTTGCATGTTTAACGTACTTCGTTGACAGGTGTAACACAAGATCATCCGAAGATGGATTCAGACATGTTGGCTGACATAATAATCCCGACGTTGAAGGCTGATCCAAAGACTACGGTGCCGGCCTTAATTGGCAGTATTCGTAGCCAATTGGGGTACACGCCCTCTTACAGAAAGGCTTGGATAGCCAAGCAGAAGGCGTTAGAAAGGTTACACGGTGAGTGGGACACTTCATATAATGAAGTGTGGCAGTGGTGTCAGGTGCTGGAGAGATATGTCCCAGGTAGCATGACAGACCTTGAAACGGAACCTGCGTACTACAACGATCTTCTGCTCTGTGGATGCGCAGTGTTCAAGCGTCTGTTCTGGACATTTAAGCAATGCCGAGATGCCTTTAAATACTGCAAGCCATTGGTACAAATTGACGGTATCTTTATGTATGGTAGATATATGCATCGGCTATTGCTAGCTGTGGCACAAGACGACTGTGGGAGAATCCTTCCGATTGCGTTCGCAATAACACCGGGGGAGTCAGCTGATGATTGGGACTTCTTCCTATCTAGGTTAAGGAGGCATGTTTGCCCCCAACCTGACATATGCATTATATCAGATCGGGGCCCTGGAATACTTGCGGCAATAGAACGCCAGGGAAGCATGTGGCATCGCACACACCATCGATATTGCCTGAGGCATGTCGCATCCAACTACTATGGGCAACATCGATCTAAAAGACAGAAACGGTAAGTGATCGATATGGGTATGAAATATCTATTAATACAATTTCTTTTGAAAAATTCAATTTATTCGCAATTGAAGAGTGGTATGTAATATTCACTATCAACGTATATTGGCAGGGTATGAGATCAATAAAGACCGTTTTCACGAGATGCTGGCCAGTTTGCGCTCAGATAATGCCGAAGGCGCAAGCTACCTATGCAATATTCCTTTTGAGCAGTGGACATAAGCATATGACGGCGGCCTACGATATGGGCATATGACCACAAACCTTGCCGAATGCATAAATTCTGTTCTGAAAGGAACCCTCATCTGCCGATTACATCAGTTGTGCGAGAGACATATTTTCGGTTAGCGGCACTATTTCCGAAGAGAGCAGCGAGTTATAGAGGGCAGATGGAAGGAGGCCATGCATGGAGCCCGAAGGTCTTGCAAGAAATCAACCGTGGGAAGGCACGGGCGAACACCATGCACACAGTGTGTCACGATAGCGACAACCTATGGTTTCGTGTCACGGAGTTTGACAGATCGAACCAAGGTATTGTTGGCGGCCATTATCGTGTACACTTGACAAATAGGACCTGCGACTGTGGGAAATTTGATGCACTTCGTTATCCATGCGCCCATGTACTTGCGGCTTGTCAGAATCTCCGTCTTGATCCAATGAGATATGTCGACGAAGTGTATAAATTAGAAAACATGTACAACGTGTGGATACACGTATTCCCACCAGTCCCAGATGAACGTAAGTGGCCATTGGTATCGCTTGCACCGTATAAGCTTTTGCCGGATAGACAATTGAGGCGCAAACCAAAAGGTCGACCTTGCTCGTCTAGAATACGCCACAATATGGATATCCGAGAAACAAGCAACCAAATTCGGCTGTGCGGATGGTGTAGGACCCCGGGCCATACATCTCGCTCGTGTCCAAATCGGAATAGTTGATCGTGTTCTTAGGTCTTTTGTCTCATGGCGGCTATGTAATATCTATTTTTTCGGAGGAAAACGGTGAACTTTTGTACAATAACTTTTATTTTATTAAAAAAATTAAAATAAATTAGAAAAATTAAATTATAAGGAAAATAGTTAAACTCAAATTTTATTAAATATATTAAAACTTAATTATAAAAAAAAAATTAAACCAATTCTATTTTGTCAAAGGTATTAAAATTAAAATAAATTAAAAAATTAAATTATAAGGAAAATAGTTAAACTCAAATTTTATTAAATATATTAAAACTTAATTACAAAAAAAATTAAACCAATTCCATTTTGTCAAAGGTATTAAAATTAAAATAAATTAAAAAAATTAAATTATAAGAAAATAGTTAAACTCAAATTTTATTAAATATATTAAAACTTAATTACAAAAAAAATTAAACCAATTCTATTTTGTCAAAGGTATTAAAATTAAAATAAATTAAAAAATTAAATTATAAGGAAAATAGTTAAACTCAATTTTTATTAAATATATTAAAACTTAATTACAAAAAAAAATTAAACCAATTCTATTTTGTCAAAGGTAGTAAAATTAAAATAAATTAAAAAAATTAAATTATAAGGAAAATAGTTAAACTCAAATTTTATTAAATATATTAAAACTTAATTACAAAAAAAATTTAAACCAATTCTATTTTGTCAAAGGTATTAAAATTAAAATAAATTAAAAAAATTAAATTATAAGGAAAATAGTTAAACTCAAATTTTATTAAATATATTAAAACTTAATTAAAAAAAATAAACCTTAATTACAAATCAAATTAGGGGGTTTAGGGTTTAGTGCTGATGCCGGTGGGAACCAGTGCCACACGAGGGCGGTCGACAGTTACGCGCTGGATTCCTCCTTCTTCTGGCTTCCGGCGGGGGTTGTGGAACCTCGGGCGGGGAATCGGGTTCCTCCGGCAGTGGGTCTGGTTCTGGATGTTGCGATGGTGACCCACTCTGATAAAATATTGACGCCGGAGGTGTTTGCATAAACCACGGCGGGGGTGACTGCATCCCGAACGGAGAAGGAGCCTGGCAGAAAGAAGTGCTTCCCGACGGCGCCTCCTCTGAACCCACATGCGACGTCGGCCTCACCATCGCTGGCCAGCGGAAGTAGTCGGTAACGGACTCGAACCCGGCCATGCACTCCAACCTGGGTTAGGACTAGGAAACTGAAACATAAATGGGTTAGGAGGATACATATAAGGGGAAGGGTACGCACCTGGCATGAACGGTAGATGCTGTGATATCGGTGTTGTCGGCTGAACTGATGGGCCCGGTGACTGTGTAGGCGCTGTTGCTGGGCCCGGTGACTGTGTCGGCGCTGATGATTGCCCCGCCTCATTACCCCTTCTCCTTGGATGTAAAGGGGCCCGACGTTCCCTTCGCTCTCGAAGTTGCCGTCGCCTCTCTTCTTCTGACAACAGATACGGCTTGCCATGGATCCTAAACCATGGCATGTACTCCGGCACGCACACTAACTCCGGAACGACTATCGGTTCCCGGTCAGGTATATAGTCATATCAGTTCTCCCACGTCTCGATATGTTCTGACCAAAATCTTGGCCAATTCGTGTGTGTTTGCCGCAAGTCTACTTTGTGCTCATCATCGAGCATCTCTGGTGGCACGGGAATCGGTTGCCGAAATCCAAATTGCCGTAGAACCCGATCTGTCTGGTGCATCTCCACGGTCGCGTAGGTGATCAATGGGACCTTTACGTGCCAACCGTTCGGATTTTGGAGGAACTCCTCCGGAATTACTGCACGAATTTTTGGCTCGTCGTACGGTGTCCATTCAAACTATATTAACATTACGAAAATTTTAGTTATATACCTAATATTAGACACTACATACGAAATACTAAATTATTTAACAAAATTTGAAACTTACTTGTGATTCCGACCTTTGGTCCAACAGGAGCCGTATACCCTCAAGCGAGTTAGGTATTCCAACATGACTCGCCGGATGGTTCCACCTAATTAAATAAACTTTTAGCATGCAATTATACTATAAATCTACGAAATAATTGTAAAATATAATATTAAATTTACCTCGTTATCAGTGGGAATGAATATGGGTGGTCGACTCGAGGGCGTAAAAATGGAAATCGAAACCATGCCCATGACTGCAGTAGTGATAGGCAACCTCCGATTTTGCTTTACTCAGCAGCGTCGCCCCGCACATCTCCCGGTACAACCTCGACAGCATGGCAGACCCCCAACTCAATTCACCGGCTGCTCTGAAATCAACAAGTTTCAGGAGCCATCTCAGGTGGACGAGGTTTCTAGAGAGGTCCGGCATCAGATAGCCTCCAATTATTTGAAGAATGTATGCTCGAGCATACCGTATTCTTTCTACTTCGGTCGAACCCTCGTTCGGCTCCGGGAATGTGTCTCGTAACCATGCCATATCGATCCGAGCTCCTCGAATTCTATCCGGAATGGCACCCAGAAGCTCGTAGCATACGGCCATCCAATCGGTAGATGTTACGGACCCGGTGACTACCGACCCGTCCACCAGTAATCCCAACTGCAATTGCACATCTTCTAGAGTGATTGTACACTCTCCGCATGGCAGATGGAAAGTGTGGATCTCGGGTCTCCACCTCTCAATCAACGCGCTGATCAAAGCCGGCTCCAACTTGAACCCCCGGCCTATCGTGGCCACGTGCCAAAAACCCGCTTCCCGCAGGTAATTCTCGATCAACGGCGATGGGGGACCATGCATGTTGCGAATATAACATTCCAACACCCGATCTACAGACTGTTTAAAAAATAATAAAATTAAAAATTAATTAAAATTACATAATTGGATAAAAAATTAAATAATATTGCAAAATTGAAATTAAAACTTACCATTTTCATTTGCTCGACGGAGATGTGTTTGTCGTTTAGGCGAAGTAATTCCCTGGCCATTGTAATCTGCTTTAAAATTTTCCGATAAAAATATATTAAAAAAATTATAAAGGACTTTTTCGTAAATAGTAAAGGACTATTTTGAAATTTGAGCGTAAATTTCAAGGACCTTGAGAGAAATTTGAGAGAAAATTGAGAGAAAATTGAGAGAATGTTGAGAAAGGATTGAAATGTGAAGAAAATAAAGGGTGGGGGGTTTTATAGTTTTTTTTTCTGACCGTTGGGGAGCCAACGGTCAAAAAAATTTGACCGTTGGGACCAAAGGCGCGCCCTGTAGGACTCGTTTTTGCCCACGTCAGCAAAAACGCTTCCACGTAGGCGCGTTTTTGATGACGTGGACAAAAACGCGTCCTACAGGGCGCGCCTTTGGTTCGTATCCCCCAAAAACGCGCTAACGTAGATGCGTTTTTGGGGGAAATGGCCCTTTTTCGTAAATTTTTTCAACCCGGCCCTTTTCGGTAATTTTTAAAAATTTTGGGCTTTTTCTGGTAAATTGCCCTATTTTATTTTATTTTAAAAGTTTAAATAAAATAAAAGGGTTAAAATGCCTTTAAAGCCCCTGAACTTTGCCAAAAAAAAAATCAAATAAGCCCTTATACGTTTTATGTACTCAATTGAGTCAGTGAACGTTAAAATTTTGAATTAATTAAGTCCTTTAATTATTAAAGTTAACAATCAACCCTTAATGAATAACGACAACCACTTTGGGAAATGTTTTCACCACATGACACACCAAAATACATAAAGTGAAATATATATATATAGCGAAATTTGGTGTTTTATATTTAAAATTGTTTAAAATCATAAAAAATTATAAAAATCATAGAAAATATATATAGAGAGAGAAAATTATATAAAACCATAATATATATATAAATATAAAAAATATTAAAATTTACAAAAATACATAAAGTGAAATGTTTTAATTATTATAAATGAAAATATATATACTGTAAAATTTATTAAAGCATTAAAAATTATTAAAATAACAAAAAATTAAAAATATATATACATTATGAAATAACTAAACATAAAAATGTTAAAAGCAATATCAAAATTTTAACAATGAAATAAAAACTTGAATTAGTGACATTGTGTGGCGAATACATCTTATAATCCACTGGATGTTTATTCTGAGCTAGATTGCGACACAATTGACCCTGGTTTTGTGCATTATCACACCCCACGTTATTGGATTCAATTTCCATTAGAATGAAATCTATCTGCATGCATAGTTACCACATCGGAAATAAACGATACACGGAATTCAAGGGTAGTCAGGCACGATTCTGGGGTCATCCGGAGGTGTGGCCGTCCAAGACCTAAGGTTGAAAGTATTCAAAATATTGTTTTTCAATTTTTAAGGGTCCAAAAAATTCTTTTTTTAACTTTTAAAAGTAAAAAAAATTACCAACTTTTAAGGGGCCCAAAAAAATTTAGCTTTTAAGGGCCCAAAAAAATTTTTTAACCAACTTTTAAAGAACTTAAAACCCTATTTTATTGTTTTGCCTAAGGTCCCAAAAATGTCAAGAACGGGCTTGAGGGTAGTATGAGCTTGGAATAATCTGATTGAAAAGTTGTGTGAACTTTTGATTCACCAAAGTTGTTTCCATTGTCAAAGTCATGATTGGTGATGAAGGGATGTATGCATGACTTGATCCTTCGCTTACATGATATAATGATGCAGCAAGACTGTAGCTTGAAAAGGTAAAAGGGCCAAAATGTTGCATCAATGGCTCCTCGTCTAGTTTGACTAGTTGGGATGCATAGGAATGACATTGCTGATGTGATCATCGAGGACTTGATATTACGCACCGTTCTTGTACTATTGAATAATGTTCTAGTGGATACAACTTTCCATGGCCCATCTTATGGAACCATTGCATATAGGATTCTGAGCCTTGGAAAATTCCATCCAGGACAACTTTCCCACATATGCTCCGTTTAGCTCAGACTTCCCATTTTTTTACCCACTATGCATGCTTAGTCAGCAAAAATCAATCATGTTATCTCTTAGAGCTATACCCCATATACAGTTACGTCGTGTAACATCCCAAACCCGGCCTAGAAGTAATGACTAGATATTGAGGAAGTACATCAACTTGTTTAAAGCTTTTGTTTTAAACAAACTCAGTGCATGTTTCGAAAGCATAAAATTTTGGCAAAACTCACATAGATGTTTAGAAAAAAAAAACCAAAGTCCAAAAACACTTATTTAAAACCCATAATTCTAATTCAGAGTAGACGTGTTTTGAAAGTACTAACGTTGGTAGATCATTTCTAGTACTAAAACAAACATTCGTTAAAACCATATATTTATTACAGAAAACACTTAAGTGATTACTTAACCTTTGTAGTGGAAATTTACAGAGTTTTAATTTTGAAAATCGAACTTTATGATTTTGTAGTTCTAAAATACCAAAATCCAATAAACAGCGCAAAAACCAAAGATCAAAGCCCAAAAGCAAATTTCAGTCCCAAAAGTCCAGAAAAATTACTAACGCAAATCACCATATTTAATTAGCTGAAAAATTAATCCGAGCTCCCACACACCGTCTGGTGCCTAAAACGTATTAAACAAACGAGTGAGCTAGAAGCCCAAGGTATAACACATGCCAAGCAACAAATTAGGAACACATACATAAACAGATACTTTTTCAGATATAGATTCAAACATATCCTCATATAAGAAATCAGATGTATTCTCATAATCAAATATAAATGCGGACACATTTAGTTATAGATGTAGACACAAATTCAGATATAGATGCAAACATAGATCCTACCCCCATCCGCTACACACCAATTCCATCCAACCAATCACACCAATTAGGACTACAAGAGTCCAACCGTCCAATCACATCAGGTCATGGTGGTATGCCACTCATATAAGTCCAGTTGAGCTGCCATACAAAAATGTTGAGGTAGCTCGCCAGAATAAAATATGTGGTCGAGCCACTATAATTGTAGTCAAGCTGCCAGAACAAATATTGCAAATACACCGCTAGAAGGTGCAATAATATTTCCAGAATCACACTTCCTCCATCACGTATCATATCCCACCCCAATGCACATACAAATACTAACGGACATTAGATGTACATATGTCATACATGTTTTTCACATCTGATCATGCTAACAGAATTATCTGATCACAGATCATATACGAATTTCACGTTTAAGACATTCTTATAATTGATACACATACAACATCCCTATCACAAACAATAGCAAAACATCATATTCCATAACGAAGCATAACTTATAACATATCATGTCACATTATTATACTTATCAGAACTTACTTAACACGCTTCCTACACATACCTACGTGTGTATATCGAAACTTAAAATTTTCTATGCCTACATAGTGCTCACGGACCCAATTTTTTATTCCCCTAATCGGGCCTCAAAATTGGCCCAAAAGTCCCATACGGTCTACCAATCCAGGCCGTATAATCACACACGGCCGTGTGCTATACACGGCCATGTACTACACACGGCCACGTACTACACATGACCTACCATACGGCCATGTGGCATTGGGCAGTTCCAAAAATAGCCCTTGTTTCGCAATTTGCTCGAGTTTTGAGAGATGTTTCGAGTTAGTTTCACACACATGATTACTAGTACAACAAACCACGCATCTGGAACTCACAAAACCTATATAAAACATCAAACTGTATCGATTAACAAACACAAACTAACTCAGTATTTCACTTTAAATCCACTCCTTCTCCAAAAGATTATAGTCCCTTAAATGATATACTAGCACTTACCCCAAAAATAGTGACTTAATAGCAACCATTAGCCATGCCTAACTTGCTAGAGAGACGTTGTACGCATCACCCTCTCCTCCTATAAAAAATCAAAATGATTAATAGTTGAATATTTACAAAACACCACCCTCAATCGACAAGCAGAAAATTACCATTAAAGAACAAAATTGCAAGACTTACCCGTCAAAAAATCAATGAAAAAGGAATGGTACAATAGAAAATGAAGAACGATGTCAAAGAAAATTTTAACAAACCAAAATTTTCTAGAAAAGAAAAAAAATGAAAATGGGAGAATGAGAGAAAATTAAGACGTGAGATAGAGAGAGTGGAAGAGGTTTTTGGGTTAAATCAAAACTAGCCACATCCCACTAAATCCACTAACTAACTACCTATCAGATTCCATCAGAGTTCAAAACAAAAACAATTTTCACTTTACATACACAAGGATTCAAACACAAGACTAACGACTTAGTTGAAACCTTACCACTGAACCAACAAGCTAATTCTTGTCATAGTTGAGCAAAAATAATTTATAAATCAAATGTTCAAATATAGGGGTTTAGGCAAAAATAACAAAAATTCAAAGGAAAATATTTGAACCCAGAACCTTCCACTCACAAGCACAACACTTAACCACCGAACCAAATTATTTTACTTAATATAATTTTCACAACCTTAATTCAAAACAGGGCATGACCACTCTTGGTTTCTCCAACCCAATTTCTTCTAACGCAATTTTCGGGATGTGACACATCGTATTTCGATATAACAAATGAAGCTCTTTTCGAATTTGAAGGGCTTGTTTCCAAGCAATTGGTTTAGTCTTTTTATCTTTTTTCAATACTTATGTTAGACTTTATTATAATTTGAAAATTTTAGTTTGTTTATGTTTTCCTAAATAAAATGACAATTACATATCTTTATAAACTTAATGGTAGCTAAAGATGTTTCAGGGACTTAATTAAAAAGAGGGATGAGGCAAGTAAATAGATAGCTGCAATGTTGCAACTTAGAGTCTTTTGTGCCTAGAGTCGCAACATCATACATGAATGCCGTGACATTATCTGCTTTTCACCACCCAAGGAGCTACCCTCAATCTAGCATAAAATTAAACATTCCAGCCTTCAAAGTCGCAATATGAAGCACCCTGTTGTCAAGGTCGCAACATTGACCTTGTAATGTCGTGACATTAACCTTGAACTTGGACGCGAAGAAGCTGAGCAAAGTCGCGACATCCACCTACTAAGGTCATGGCATACAGCACGTTAAGTTCAATGTCACGACATTGGTCTTGCAATGTTGCAACATTGAGCCCAACACAACCACTTTTAAGAGGGCAACTAAAAGTGATTATGGATCAAAGTTGCCTAATATGAGTTAATTGTTTGGGATATTTATGTAATTGAGGAATTAAAATAACTTTTCTTATAAAATACTACATTATTTAGATATTGTAATGGAGTAGAAAGTTAGGATTTTTTAGTTTTATTTTTAGTTCATTTTGTTGTTGGTAATTTTAGGCCTAGATTAGAAAAGAGATTATTTCTAGGTTTGCTTATTTCTACAACTTTTCTTGCAATTACTTTATTTTTATTGTTCAATTGAAGAATTTTCTATTTGGTCTTTCAATTATTTTTTGAATTGAAGCATTCTCTCCATTAAATCAAGAAGTTTCTCACAAATCCTAAGTACTTTGTAAGTTTTGCATTTTCATCCTTATGCTTTGTTGTTATTTCTTGAAATTGAGTTATTTGATTAATTGCATAATGGGTTGGTGCTAAATTGCTTGGGTGATGGTTGATTAAAATTGTAACGCCCCAAATTTTGGGACTAGAAGAAATAGGTTTTGAACAAGGGAACAGTTAGAAGACTGCACATAAATATTTAGTTGTGCAAGAAAGTGACATAAATAAATGTCTGCTTTAGTGGTTAAGTGATTTAGGAGTGTTTGGAAGTGTCTGAGAAGCCTGGGTTCAAGTCTTGGCTTTTGCAGAATTTTTAGTTTTGCTCTTAAATAAATCTAGACACTGGTATATAGGCCTTATAAATAATAGTGCTTGTTTTATGATAAAAAGAGCTTGTGGTCTAGTGGCAAGATAGCGTGTTGTGTAACTGTGAGGTCTGAGATTCAAGTCCTGGGTTGCCCAATGGAGTATTTATTTTACTGCTTGAGCTGTGTAGGTAGTGGAGTTGGACTGAAACATAGCTAAGGGGAATTTGAATGGTTTTTTTGGGGGAGTTGAGGAGAAATCGGTGGAGTAATTCAAGGAGGGATAAGAGGAGAGATGTTAGGAGAAAATTAAGGAGTTTGATTGAGAGAAAGTGTTTGTGCTGAATTTGGTCACTAGGCACTCAGATAACTGATTTTGGGGTTTTTGGGTTATTTTCTCTCTGTCTGCTTCGGTTTCGGTGAGCATTCTTTTCACCTTTTTATTTTTGGTGCCGAATTTTGGCTAAGACTTCGAGTACCTCTCGAGTTTGTTCATTTTCTTTTTCTGCTCTTCCTTTTTAATTCCTTTTCTTTTGTTTGGCCGAATAGCTCTTTGGTTCTCTCCTCTGTAGAATCTTTTTTCTCTTCCCCTCTTCTCTTTGCTGTTGCTTTTCTCTCCTCTACTTTCCCAAACCTTGGCTGAATAGTGTTGACTAGTTTCATGTTGCATTTTTCTTCTGATTTGCTCTTCTTCCTCTACCCCTTTTTGGTTAACTGTTTGTCGAATATTGCTTTTCCCTCTCTCTTCATCTATTCAATTTTGTTTTCGGCTTGATAGCTATTCTCTGATGGTTCGAATTCCTCGAGGAGTGAAAAAGTTTCAGGTGAGATTAAAGTCGTCGAAACCTTTCTCTCATCACTCGATCAAAGGTAAGTATGTAGGCTAGCATTCTAAAGTGTAGGCTAAATGATTTCTGCAATTCTGTAAGTTATCATGTGAGGATTTAAACCACATGAATAAACAATCCTGTTTAATAAAATTCGTTTATAATGCAGATATCCATCAAAGAGATTGTAGTCAACCTTCGTCAATGGTATAAGTGGGCTAAGCTACATTTGTCAATTGAGGCAAGTGTTAATTTTAGTTTTAGTTAAGGGTGTAAAAGAAAGGGACTAACCGTATTGTTCAGTGACTAATGGAAAGCCTTGTATGAATGTAGGCTTTGGTGCTCGTGGATCTTGGTGCATTTTCACAAGCAGGTGTGTAAACACCCCACTGTAACTGTAGAATAGCAAAAGCCGAAAAGCTGAAACTACGACGTTTGAGACCACCAGAGCGTGCGATCGCTCGTGTGGTAAGCCAAACCCACGAATCATGGGTGATAGACTGTAGAGGCCCCCATGAGCATTTTCATGGGCTTAGGTCGTCATGGGCCACGTTGAGCCGAAAGGGGCCGTGTGGGCCAATGGGTTCGTGGGCCTCACACTGATGAAATCCACAATTTGTGGCAAATACTGGACTGGGCTATGTAGGTCTCATAGCCGTGGTGAAATCTGGGCTGAACGAGCTGCACGAGCGTGTGGGCGCACTTGGGCCGAGTAATAGGCCTTGGGCCCATTTACACTGTTATGACCATTTAGGTTACCGGAGTCGCTCGAGGCGACTGCAGACCTTCTGAGAGGTCAATATCTGTATCTAGACCCCAAAGTAGGTAAAATAACCAAAATACCCCCATAGGGTAAAATAATCGAAATACTCTCATAGGGTGAAATGATCGAAATACCCTTATAGGGTAAAATGACCGAAATACCCCATATAGGATAAAATGACTGAAATACCCCCATAAGGTAAAACAACTGTTATACCCCTAGAAGATGAAATGACTTTTATGGCCTTATGTTATGTATAACTGATTTGCTCTATGATATGTATAATTATGATTGGGCATGACATTTTGCATACACGTATGATATTATGTCACGACATATTGCATGGGGATGGGTTGTTATATTTGGAGGAAGTGTACTGTACTGATAAGGTCGCATGGGTCGCCCAAGATGACTGTGGACCTACTGATGGCTATATGTCATTTATTTTACTGACAGCTTTGCTGCAATACTATTTAGTGCTGCAACCGGTGCTAATCTTGGTATGTCTGGCTGGGTGGGTCGATTTTATCCCCACATAATGTGTTTGGTGGGACAGAGTGGTGTGTAAAGGCTGGATTGGGTAGGATTTCTGGCTACATATCTGCACTGATGAATGATATTGTACTGTTACTGTATTGATTAATGATATTACATACCGTTCACTGTATGACTGATATCTGTTACTGTTATGGACCAAGGCCCCACTGATACTAATACTAAAATTGGGCAAAAGCCCTACCGATTACTTGTAACACCCCCAAACCCGGCCCACATGCCCTGACCGGATCTGGTATGTTACTGCGGAAGAACGGTTGAAAATCTTTTTGACTTTAGAATAAAACATGTAAATTTGTTAACTTTTGAAAACCATGTCCATTTAAAATTATACTTAAACTTTGTTATTATAAAATGTCCAAATTAAAACTTTAATGTATATGCTTTGAGTAAATAGGTGGCTAAAAATAAAATCATCTTCACATAGTAATTTAATTAAATCAAGCCCATAATAAAATAATACCAAAAATAACAACAAGGCCCTTATTACAGCCCAATATTTAAACAAAATACTTAATTTCAAAAATGCATAAAATAATCAAAATCTCTTCTTTTGCATGGCCACCTTGTATCCACTCCAACCCGGTCCAAGCTCATGAATGACCTGAAATGGTTGAGAAAATTTGGGTGAGTCCACAGACTCAGTGCATAATCATTACACATGTTTCCACACGTATGGGCTTAACCCATACCCACACAGTCCATACCAATAGATATGCAAAATGTATCCCAGCCCAATCCTAAGTCCATCCGTTACACCAACCTTAGCAGACTCCCTGCCTAAGGCCGTGGCTAATCCACCGATCACAACCGAGTGATCCCACATATCCTACCTCGGCAGACCTGCTGCACAAGGCCGTGGCTGAGCCACCGATCACATCGTGATCCTCGAATCCTACCTTGGCAGACTTGCTGCTCAAAACCGTGGCAGAGCCACCGATCACGTAAGTGATCCCAACAGTAATCCGTCCACGGTGATGCACTCAGCTATCAACCGCCGAGATGGGCACCTAGCCAACATCTCCCTTGATGAAGCACACAGCTAATCATCAAGCGCTAATGTAGCACGAGGCTAACATTAGACCACGTACATAATATGTACACCCCGTCCTTCCTTGATCAAAACCAATCCCCATGCACATATGTTAATGTATCATGTCAAATCAACATATAGAGTGAGTATAATCACATGCTCATTACCATATCAAACAGGCACCATAAATACTTTAATATCACAATTTACTAACCTGTTAACCGATTACCCCAAACATGGGTATCCACCACTTTAGCCTTTATTGTCGGCTACCACACATCATACACAAGTATATACATCAATACACAAATAACAGGAGAAACAGTGCGATAATTACGCACCTGATTAGCACAGTTGACTAAACCCCGAAATCACACGTGGCTCCTAAAAGTCTCAAGTCTCCAAATCTCGGTAGATCACTACTACAAATGCTGACTATACGCCTCCTAAAAAGGTTCTGCCTTCCCTACAATCGGCCAAAACTAAACAACATAATCATTCTAATCAACCTCTAAGGGTATAACCGTAATTTTACCTACCAAGGGCATTTTCGTAATTTTATCAACCAGGGGTATTTTCGTAAATTTTCCCAAATCGAGGTATATTGCTATTTTGAAAACTAAAGATTTTAATATTTGTAAAGTAAAAATCATTTTAACAAGAGTTGAGGGTAGTGTGGTAATTTTATAATACAGGGGCTTTTTTTTGTAATTTTGCCACTAGGGGCAATTTGGTAATTTTGGTAAATCGAGAAAATGTTTTCCAAAACCAGATTTAGGGTTTACAAACCAAAGGGGTAAGTTTGAAAATTTTAAAACTAAGGATTTTAAAACAATAAGGCTAATCCCTTCCGGGTTTTAATAATTGGTTTAGCCCATGAACAAGTCCTCTTGGTTAAGGTGAACCGTAGCTACGCACCAGGTAGGATTCGAGTGGAGAGGAGGTGAGTCACGCGGACTGCTTAAGTACCAAGCTCCCACCGAATACCAATCCTAGACATGCGCACACAGGTTGCCACACCTTAACTCGGCGACTTACTTCATAGGTTTGTTTATTAGGCACTTTAAATCTTATGCACGTGTTTGAGTAGACTAGTCTTAGGGTCCAACAGATCCTATTATTCTATTCTACGAGCCCAACTAAGCCCAAATCAATTCATACAAGCAATCACTTCAAGAAAGTCCGAAGTACTTACTTGGTGGACTTCGGGTCGGAGGTACAGGTGCCATGCCAGAATACCTGAAAAACTTTTTTTTTTATAAAAGCCCACATTTCGAAAAGCCCATTTTAAAAATGTTTTTGGGCCCAAATCCCTCAAAGCCTCTGTTTGTAGCAGTCAGTTTGGTAAGTGGTGTAAGGCTTTTGGTAAGCTATGGTGTAAGGCTTTTGGTAAGCTATGTTTTGGTATTTAGTTTAAGCCTAGGTTGGTTTAGTATTTGATGCCAAGGCCGTTTGTAGGGAAGGAGAGCCAAGCGCAGGAGACCTTTCCGGGATTCGTTTAGTCAGTTTTTTTCAGAGGCATTAAGTAGCGTTTCGAGAGTGGATCGTTTGTGCTTTTGAGGTACGTAATCATCGCACTATTTCTGTGGTTTGGATTGCTAACGTGTTTAAACCTGTGTATTATGTGTGGTAGCCGTTTATGATGGCTAAGTGATGAGTATCTGGTGGTGGTAAGTTATCTATGATGTATTTATATACATGTATGATGTGGTAATAATATGATATATGCATTTATACGCATGGTATATGATGACTTAAATTGTAGTATCTACATATTTGCATGAGGTGGGGTTCGATTCGAGGAAGGAGGAAGAGTACACAGGTTGTACGTGGACTAATGTTAGCTCAGGCTACATTAGCGCTTGATGAGTTGTTGTGTGCACCATCAAGGGAGGTGTGGCTCGGTGCCCATCTCGGCGGTTGATGGCTACGTGCATCACCGTAGGCAGATTACGATATTTGGATCATTCTGGTTGATCGGTGGCTCAGCCACGGCCTTGTGCAGAGAGTTGCCAAGGTAATGATTTGGATCACGAGGTGATCAGTGGTGGTTTATCCACGGTCTTAGGCAGGGAGTCTGCTAAGGTTGGCGTACGGTTGGTTTGTGGGTTGGGCTGAAATGCATACGTGCATGACTTGCGATGTGAATTGTTTGGTATTGGGCCAAGCCCATACGTATGGAAATATGTGATGTGATTATGCACTGAGTCAGTGGACTCACCCTATTCTTATTAACCATTTCAGGTGATGCGTAGATTGGACCGGGATCGGAGAAGGCACATGGTGGCCCATGCAGAAAGGAGACGTTTTAAATATTTTTTTTATTTATTTCAAGCATTTAGATTTGAAGTACTTGGATTAACTGTTTTGTAATAAGGGCCTTATTGTTGTTACTATTGTTATTGCTATTTTTTTTTGACATTATTTTAGATTATGTTCTACTTAAAATAATTTACTATGTGAAAATGTTTTTTTTAATTGTGGCAATCTTTTATTCAAAGTGTAAGTAATCTTTATACCAAAGTTTTAATACGGATTATTTTTTTAATAACAAAGTTTTATCTAAAATTTTAGAAAGGGCAGAATTTCCAAAACCTAAAAAAATTTCATGTTTTAAATTCTAAGTAAAGAAAGATATTTTCACTAACATAACCAGACTCGGTCGTAGTGAATGGGTCGGGTTTGGGGATGTTACATTACTGGCATTGTGCTGGGCTTAAGCCCAATCGTTTACTGTTACAGGAAAGGGCTTAGGCCCACACTGAACTGGACTGTTATTGTAACGGGCTCAGGCCCAAACTGCATTTATCTACTGTTTAATTAACTGTTTGCTTGTTAGGGGATTACACACTAAGTTTTCGTAAACTCACCCCCTTCTGTTTAACTATACAGGTAATACCCAGTCGTAGGCAAGTCGGTGCTGCGAGGGACTCGATGATGGCCACACGACCGCATCAGCTTTCTTTTTTAGCTTTTGATTTATACATAACTGAATTTGGGTATTTTTATGTAATAAGGCCTCTTTAAAGTTATAAACTTTAAATTAGGGTTTTTATTTATTTAGTTTGATATAAACTGCTAGTTGTAGAAAAAGGCGGGTTTTCAAAAGGTAACTGTTTTCAAAGACACCACATTTTCACAACATTTCCTAAAAAAAAAACTTCCGCGATAAATGAGATTTTGAAAATTAGTAATGTTTTAAAAGTGATTAGCTTTTAATGATGCATGCTATGGAAATGAACAACCCGATTTGGAATCACCGTTTAATAACAAAATGATTAATTGATTTTAAGGATTTCAATGACAATAAGATTTACGCTAAACACTTCAATGTGACACCGCCAGATTCGGCCATAACGCCTAGGCTGGGTTTGGGGTGTTACAAAAATGCTAGCATGTGAATTTTATGTTCAAGGACTAAATTACAAATTTAGAATAAATTGAATAAACTGTAAAACATATAATTGACGAATCTAAGGGAAAATTTAGAAAGGTGAAACTGAGAGGAGAACCTATTGAGTAAGAATTAATTTAATTCAGTTTAATTAAGTAAAACGGAGAGGATAATTCGATCAAATTTCTTATTTAGAGTAAATTGAGACCGAGAGGAGATTTTACTAAATGAGAAAATTGGCAATTGAGCTACTTTGAACATAAATTCACTGAAATGGGCTAATCATTGTTGTTTCCTAATTGTGATTTTCATTAATTGAATATTGGCATGTTTAATCCTTTTTTTATGAATTCTTATAAAATCATCCCTTTTTTTTTTATTGTCGTAATAATTGGTTGTTCTTGTAGCTTGGTAGTCTTCCCCTTGCATGTTATTTTATTCTTAGCATTTCCATTACTGGATCTCTCTTGATTTCGATCATTGGAATACTTAATGTTCCATTATAACACAAATATTACAACTAAACTTGTCACACTGGCATAAACACCGCACTTCATTTCATTTATATCTATTTTAGCATGTTTCAATACACATACAATAAGGCGGCCAACGGTCGAGGTCTTGGGCCGGCCTTGAGATTTGTTGCACAAGCCTGAATTGTCGTGTCATTGGGTTAGGTTGTTGGTGTTGGATCTGGTGCCCTAAGTCTAGTATATTTGTTTGTACACTTGTAATTTTTTCGAACAAATTGGTTAATAAAATTATTCATGAATTACATTAATACCCTTTGTATATTGTCCTCGTATGTTTTTTGCATGTAAAGCAAAATAGAAGCAAATATTAGCTCACTAGTTGTCTAATGTTTAGCTAATACTAAGCAGTATTACGTAGTCGGATTGTAATACGGAAAGACAACTTATATTAGTAGACAAACGTAAACATGTCCTTAGTCAAATCATGAATGAGCAAATCGATTGAAAGACCAATATAATATCTATCAAGTCCAATTAGGGAGATGCTTTGTCTTGGGAAAAAGATCCATTGACTTCATAGCCTGCCCATGACATCATCAGGAAAACAGGAGAAAGGGGAAAATGCCCTGTGGGAAGGAAAAGATAAGCAAAGCATCAACCAAAAGACTTGGAAATGGTTAGGGAAAAAGCTTTGAGGAGGAAACCAATCGCTTTAGGAAGCCCAACAAAGAACTAAGGCAAGAGAACAAAATGAGAGAAAAAACTTTTTCGGAAAACAGAGAAGAACACTGACAGTAGTATAGATAGGTATAATTGAAGTCTGTATTAGTTATAATGAGATAAATCTTGAAATTACAAATGAAATTTTGACTAACTATATAATATTAACTTCGATTTGATACATACATATTTTTGGTCGGATTGATTTGATACATATGAAATTTTGATTTTGATTCAATTATATATATGAAACTTTGATTTTGATCAA
Source organism: Gossypium australe (assembly GCA_005393395.2). Classification (NCBI taxonomy): domain Eukaryota; kingdom Viridiplantae; phylum Streptophyta; class Magnoliopsida; order Malvales; family Malvaceae; genus Gossypium; species Gossypium australe. Next base: position 13,597,155 of record CM016618.1, on the reverse strand, counting down.
ATTATACATATTCAAAAAATAAATAAATCTACTTTTTTTCTTAATGGGCAAATATAATTATTTTTATGTATAAAAAGAGGGATAAACTACACTAGTAGTCACTCGACTATTAGTAAATTTCTTTGTTGGTCACTTAATAATGAAAAGTTACAAAATGGTCACCCAACTATTTGATTTCTTTTCCTTTTTTTGGTCACCGGTTTTTAAGTGACTAACGAAAAAAAATGATGTATCAGCTTTTAAAATTAACATAATAGCAACTTTAACCCTTAATATTTACACTTTGTATTAATTTAGTCTTATCTTAAAAGAAAATAGCTCACAATGTTTGCTCATTACCTAATTTTATACTATTTTTAACATGAAAATATAGTTCAATACACAATGTGTAAATTAGAAACAAAGAGAAAACATATTTTTTAAAAATCTTGTTTATTATTAAACTAAATAATCTCCAAATACATTGCTTTCCTTGTCTCAAAGGGACAAAGTGGTAGTACTCTAATCGCTCCATTTTTACCATCAAAATTCGTCATTTGTTGCCAGCTCTGGTGTCCAATAATATAAGTTCATTCATGTCTTTTCTTGAACTCCTGAGTCCCAAGCCGTTCATCCTATCCATTCTCCATGCTTGGCTAAGTGATGATTTTAAGGGCATTTTCATTTTCCTTTTAACAGTGGATTAATTAAACGAGTGGTGAGGCTCTCTATATTCACCGGAGAAGGTAACAATAACAACAACGACTAAAACAAAATAGCTCAAACAAAGCAATGTTTAATAATTAAAGTGTAAATCTTATGAAATCGATTTTTTTATAACAAAGCAATGTTTAATCCATTTTTTATATTCTTTCTTTATCTATTTTAGTTTATTTTTTAAAAACTTTTCAGGTGAAAGAGCCATTAAAAAAAAGCAAAATTGCAAAAAATGATTAAATTATATAATGTGTAAATGAGAGTTAAATATTTTAGAATCAAGACTAAATAAACACGATGTATAAATATTTAAGAGTTAAAGTTACTATTATATCAATATTAAAAGCTAACACTTTATTGATCGATAAAAAAAATCAAATAATTAAATATATCATTTTATAACTTTTGATGTGATAAAAAGAATAATTAAATAACAATTAATATATATGGAAAAAAATAAATTAGAGAATGAGACTGGAAGTTGCGGTAGTTTTTGAAGTTTTAACAAGAAAAAAAAAATCTAAATAATGTTTAACGAATACTGTAGGTATAAGAATGTCAGCACTGACGTGATATGGCGATTGTTTGAAATACGCCTAATAAAATCACGAAATTGCCATTTACCTCTCTTGGCCTTCCCCTCTTCCCCCAAAAGAAAAACCCCAGAGGAATTAAAAAAAGCCACGAACAAACCAACAAAATTGACGAGTTGACCACTCACGTCTCCACCGAGCCACCACCGCCCCATTACTCGCTCCTCCTTTTTTCTTGCTTTCTTTTTAAACATCAATCTCTCTTTAAACATAAATTTTGGGTGCTTTCTAATCACTTGCCATTCGATCCGAATGTACAATTCCAAATCATCCCTTTTACTCCTACTCTTTCTCATCAATTCCTTCATCTTCTTCTGCAATGCGGATTCCGGTACGAAATGCTCCAACACGAGCTCCCTAATCGGCTTCGAATCCAATTTCACCTTGGTCCAACACCAACTGAGAGGCCATTTCAAAATCCTCGATGATTGTTCTTTCCAAGTATCCAGATTTGACATGTTATCCGGTTCTTCCGACGTCGTTTTCTGGGGGGCGGTCGCCGTCGATTTCTCTAACATCACCCGTGGGTTCCAGATCTCCGATCACCGCCTCAACCAAACAACTTACAAAAACGCGTCGTTTTCGATCCAATTACTCCCCAACGTCACCTGGGACCAGATCAAAGTTCTCTCCGTCTGGGACGTCACCACCTTATCGGACTTTGGCCACCTCACCCTCCCCACCAACGGGTCGGATTTTTATCCAGGCAGGGTACATACAATGTTCGATAACTGCAAGAACTTGTCGGGTAATTATAGGGTTCGGTGGAGTTTGAATGTGGAGGACAATTGGATCGAGATCGGGCTAGAAGCGGCGACCAAGACGATGAATTACATGGCGTTTGGGTGGGCGAATCCGAATAGAACCAAGGAGCTGATGTTAGGAGCAGATATCGCGGTGGCGGCTTTTACGGAGGAAGGTAGGCCCTTTGTTGATGATTTTTACATTACGAGTTATAGTGAGTGTATGTTGCATGGTAAAGATGGTTCAGCCTTAGGTGTTTGTCCTGATGTAGTTTATGAGAATACCACCAACGGCATGACGCTAAATAATTCTAAGTTGGTTTATGGACATAGGAGAGATGGGGTTTCCTTTATTAGGTTTAGGAAACCATTGAATTCGTCGGATGATAAATACGATTTGCCTGTGAATCCTACCGAGGAAATGACGGTTATTTGGGCATTAGGGTTGATGAAACCGCCTGATACTATCCGGCCATATTATTTGCCCCAAAATCACGGGGGTCCAATGATGGTTGCATATGGACATTTGAGGCTTAATGTTTCAGAGAATGTGGATGATTGTTTCGGGCCATTGGATGCTGATGATAAGCAGGACCAAGATTTGATTATTGCCAGTGCAAAAGTTCCGCTTGTTGTTACGACTGGGGAGGCGTTGCATTATCCAAATCCTCCAAATCCATCAAAGGTTTTGTATATTAATAAGAAGGAGGCTCCAGTTTTGAGAGTGGAAAGAGGGGTTCCTGTGAAGTTTTCGGTGCAGACAGGTCATGATGTTGCTTTGTATATTACTTCTGATTATCTAGGTGGGAATGCAACATTGAGGAATGCGACTGAGACTATTTATTCTGGTGGGCCGGAAGCAGAAGGAGTCATGGCAAGCCCTTACGAATTGGTTTGGGCTCCCGATAGGAATACCCCTGATCAAGTGTTTTATCAGTCATTATACCAGCCGAAGATGGGGTGGAGAGTCGAAGTTGTTGATGGTGGTCTATCTGATATGTATAACAATAGCGTGTTTTTAGATGATCAGCAAGTTACTTTCTTTTGGACAATATATAAGGATTCAATATCTATTGCAGCCCGTGGTGAAAAGAAGAGTGGCTATCTAGCTATAGCTTTTGGTGGTGAGATGGTGAATAGCTATGCTTATGTGGGCTGGATTGACAATGCCGGAAAAGGGCGTCTAAATACATATTGGATTGATGGAAAGGATGCCTCAAATGTGCATCTGACGAATGAGAACTTGACGCATGTCAGGTGCAAGTCAGAAAATGGCATCATTACTTTTGAATTCACACGCCCCTTTAATCCATCATGCAGTAGTCATGATAAGAAGAAAGAGTGCAAGAACATTCTTGATCCAACAACTCCTCTTAGAGTAGTTTGGGCAATGGGTGCTAAGTGGTCTGAGCATCTTAGTGAGAGAAATATGCATTCTGTCACGAGTCAAAGGCCTGTGCGTGTGATGCTTCTGCGCGGTTCTTCTGAGGCTGAGCAAGATTTACGACCGGTATTAGCTGTACATGGATTTATGATGTTCCTCGCTTGGGGTATTCTACTTCCTGGTGGAATATTGGCTGCTAGATACCTTAAACATGTAAAAGGTGATGGATGGTACCAAATTCATGTTTACTTACAGTATTCGGGATTAGCAATTATCCTACTTGCTGTTCTTTTTGCTGTTGCTGAACTTCATGGTTTCTTTGTTAGCTCATTACATGTTAAATTTGGGATTGCTGCTATATTTTGTGCCTGTGTACAACCAGTGAATGCGTACCTCAGGCCTAAGAAACCTGATCATGGTGTGGAGGCTTCCTCAAATAGGATTATTTGGGAATATTTCCATGTAAATGTTGGAAGAGGTGCCATTGTTGTAGGAATGGCAGCGCTTTTCACTGGAATGAAGCATTTAGGAGAAAGATATAAAGGAGAAAATGTCCATGGACTTAGCTGGGCATTAATAATTTGGTTTTTGATAGGTGCACTAATAGTCATTTATTTGGAGTATCGTGAAAGACAGCGGAGGAGGGACCGATTTTTAGGAAGGGGCAACTGGGTCCTAGGCAATGTTGAAGAAGACGATTCTGTTGACCTTTTAAACCCTCACCATGCTTCCGCACGAACAGGTTCACAGAATTCTGGACTAATGGAAGTTCAGTTAGAGCCATTGAGCAGATGAATTTATTGATGCATATATATATTTCTGTTTTTGGATATAAAAGCACAATTCTTCGCCAGTTTCGGGAGTTTCCTACAAACACTGAGTTTAGCAGAGCTGTTTCTTTTCTTTAAAGGATTTCCCCGGGATGGGTTTACTGTATGAGAATTTTTTTTTTCTGCCTCCGACACCTCCTGTGAAGATCAATTTGTGTACAGCATGTATTTTGTACACTTGATACTCCTCATAGCATAGTGGAAGGATTTATCAGTTTACCGGAACCTCATTTCTGAGTGAAAGGTACCTTACTTTGTTTTCAGATGAGATCAGTCATTAGATTGTCTAGTTTTCTTTCACAATACTTGCAAATGATACATGGATCTTCTAACAATACAATCTAGTCTCTTTTCCAGTAATAGTTCACGGTGCATGTGTTATTTCTGTTATCAATGATGTTTCTTTTATCTCTGTTCTTGGAATATAAAGGCTCTTGATAAATTGCATTTTGCTCCTTTTACTAAAAAATAATAAATTTATTTTTGTATGTTAGATGAAATTGGTCTTTTCTATTAAAAATTTTACCCTTTTGTACTGTTAAAAATTTGTGTGACTAATAGAATAATCGGATAGTGATGTCTAGTGTCCTACATGTACTTTGTATTAACATACAAAGATTAGTATTTAACCATAGAAATTGATTAAACAGAAATTTATAGTACTTTTGTATTAATGTTGTCACATTAGTTGAGGAAATCCTTAATTCTATTGCCAAAGTGAGTCCATAACTTGTTCACCAGTTCTTCTGTGAGGGAATATAATAATGTCCCATCATGAATTGCAAATTTGAGATGATTGTAATAGATTAAATAAATACAATATTATTCTTTTCTGTTTAGAAAAGAAAGCATTTTAACGTGCTGTTGCCTTTGTCAGAAAGATGGGCAGAATCTAATTTATCAGCCGAAATTGGGAGTTAAAGTTACAGTGATATGTGACTTTTTTCTTGGTTAATGCTATGGAATTAGGACTTAGTTGATTGAAGATTCCACAAATATGTGGGGGATTTGGAATTTGATTTTTCATTGCATGTATGTTAACAACAAAAATGATAAGTTTTCAAGAAAAACCCAACCAAGATTGACATTTTGATTAAGTTGGTCAAATCTTAAGTTGTTTCGAGTGATTGGTCAAATGAGAAGTAAGTTTGCATGACAATGGTGAGAGTTTCCTTCAAATCAGCATCTTGGTGGGTTAATTAGTTAAACTGAATTGAATGGAACTGATTTAGTTGAGTTAAGTTAGTTTTTGATTTATTTGGTCAAGACATTGGGTTTCATTGGTTTAGTCAATTGGTTTTTAAATCAATATGAAACTCAGGATTAAATATGTAAAGCCCAACTCAAAAGTTGTTTTCAAGTTAAAACTCAATTGTGAATTCAATTTACATGTTTATATATAGAATTACTGTAAGACTTAAAAAGTAGAAACCTAAACCCAGAAGTTGAATAAATGTGTTTGAAGTAACAATCATTTCACCCTTCACAATCACCAATTCCCCCACCCCCCCCCCCCCCCAAAAAACAAACCATTTCATATTTAGTGGCAGAGTGGATGAAAAAACTTTATATAATAAATATATTTATTAAAAATTATATAACTTTAAAGTTTATTATTTATTATATATTGTTTTAGATATAAATCTTGTTATGGTCAAATTTTTATTGATTTATTATTTAAGAAAGATAAATATTTTTATAAAAATATAACTTCATTTATATATGATAGAGTATTTTAATAATCTCTATAACATCTTCTTTTTAAGATTTAAATTTTAATTTTTTTAAAAAAAATAAAAGATAATTGCTTTCTGCCGAATAAAACTAGTTTTAAATCATAAAATAAATAAAAACATCTATTATTAAAAAAGGACTTATTGACACTTGAGTTTGACATTTTTTTCTTATGTGGTACTTGTATTATTTTTTATCCACTATGATACTTATATTTGACAAAAGTTATATATTTTGGTACCCAAAGATAATGATGCTAACTTTTTAGTGTTTAATTCTGATTTTAAAGCTGAATTGATAAAAGTTAATTGCTAATGTTATTAGGTTTGAATTTTTCATGATTTTGTTAATAAAATAAATGTTATGCCGAAAACCGTAAGTATATAAGCCTATTTTTGCTAGGTTGACCCGCTTTCATTTTCCTTTGCTTTGTGTCACCTCAAACCCTAAATTCTATTCTTTCCCGTCTTCTCTCTTTCCTTTCCCTTTGCATTTTCCCTTCTCTTCTCCTTCTCCCTTTTCTCCCTCTCTCTCTCTCTTTTTTCTTTTGTTCCTCTTCCTCTATTTTCTCCCTTGTCGCCACATCCTCCACCTTAAGTAGGCTTGTTCTTTGCTGCCAATTTTATGAATTGTAATGTTGATTATGTGCATGACGTTAAATCTATGATAAATTTGCATAAGTTACTGATGCATACCTACTATTACTGCTTAACCATAAAACTGTTATCGTTTGCATGATAATAGCATATTAATGTTGATACTATTATTGTTATTGCTTTCTGATATCGATAGCATGCCACATTGTTGCATTGGGATTTGGGTTTTGAAGGAGGAAGTGCATGCATTTAATGTCAGACCATTTTATTGGCAGTTTATCTGCAACCTACTAATATAATGGCAATTCATCTGCAAAAATATTGTTTGGTGTGTAGGGTTAAACAAGTTCTTGGGAACTCTTACTGGAGAGTGTAGTGGATGGTTGAGTAGGAAAATTGTACTATTATTCATGCATACTTTATATTTACTAAGATCACTGTGGGATTGATAATCTGATATGTATCATATATTGCAAACCTGTGTGCTGTTAATTATTGTTTTATATACTTACTTCTTATATGTTAGGACCACATTGAGCTTCATAGCTCACACTTTAGTTTTTCCCAACTTTGCAGATAACTTATGAGGTTAGGGCTCGGACTCAGTATGCGGAGCACTACTGACGGATTTTAATTAGAAACATATTTTAAACTACTCTATAAATATTGTTTTGTTTTGTTTTGTTTAACAATCTACGGCATGGACCCTATTACACTTAAATTTGGGGGATTTTGCATTTTTCATTTTTAATCATTAAACTTGAATCTGGTTATAAACTTTGAGACTATTAAACTATTTAAAGTAAATGTAAATGAGACTTTTCTAACAACTTTTGAACTAAAATAAACTAATGTTTTCCTAAAACGAGTTAAATTGGTACATGTTTTGAAATTGAATCAAAATAGTTTTTTTAATGATTTTTACCAAGCCTGATGGAAAGTATCGATACCCCAGGCATCTAGTACTGATTCTTGATCATATGAATCGATTTTCAAACCAACAGAATGCCAAATTAGTATCGATACTTCTAAAAGTATTGATACCGATTGATCACATTTTATAACTTTCAAAATTGGCAAAATGTTCAAATTGTATCGATACTTTTCTATTTTGTATCGATACCTTTCGTGGAGATTTGAAAATCAACAGTATAAACCTATTTCATGCTTGAGTTACTAAAAGTCGTTCCCGAAATGATTATATTAGATTACTTGAATTAAAATTAAGAATTGTATAATCTGAAATCATTATGAAATGGGATTTCTGGTTTAATTCGAAACTGATTGTTTTACTGTCATTTCGGTAGCTAGTGTAACCTTCATAATTCGACCATAACGTCTGGGTCGGGTTGGGAAGGTTACAATAAATTTAGTGCTAATTGTGAATTTATTTAATTTTGCATTTCATTGATCAAATATAGTCCAATAGATGTGATTTAATTCAATTTTTTGGGTTACTTTGATGAAAGTTAATTGGTAATATTATTAGTTGTAACACCCTAATACCCAACTCGATCATCAGATCCTAGTTACTTTGTGTCACATTCGTTGCCGGAGCAACTACTGTCAAAATACTATAATTGATTCACTAATATATGTACAATCATACAACAAACATAAGTATATAATGAAATACATTTAATTCCAAGCGTTAATCAATTTACAAGATTCGGTTTTTGAATTAAGTATGAAATAGGACCAAGTTGCAACAAATTCAAAAATTTTCGAAACAGGTATCGATACCTTAGTCAAGTACTGATACCCAAATGAGCTTCAATGTTTAAAAATTTTCCATTAAATTTAAAGTATCATACTTAACACTAGGTATCAATAATTCATTATAGAGTATCGATACCCATGCTAGTATCGATACTGTTTTTCAATTTTGTTTAATTTTAACATAGGCCATAGGTATCGATACTTTTGTAAACTATCGGTACTTTTAAATAAGTATTGATACTTAAGTCCGGTATTGATGCCGTTTTGGAATTTTATTTATTTGAAATACTATTTGAAATTTCTAGTATCAATACTTTCTCATTGGTATCGATACTTCAAGAGTTAAGTTCAAAAATATGCATTTGGCACCTATTTCATTCCCAACATCAACAAGTATACCAAAGCTTACCTAGCACATACTCCTTTTCCACATCATACCTATAACCAATCACACTAAAATATTCTCCCAACACATTTAAACAACATCAAGGTAAGTTCAAACATACCTATACAATAATTTACAACTTTACAAATCAACTTAACCATTTGATCATACATTTACAGTCATCAATTCATTGCCTCTAAGTACCACTCAAATGTCAAAGCAAATATCATGTTTTATGCTTACTTCTAACCTACTAGCATATCTTTTATATATTAGTATCTTATCGACTTACTTTGATTATGCCATTCTATCAACTAAAACTTAACCTACAATGCCATATCCACCACCGATGTATCACATTCTTACTCCGAACAGAATTTCAAGTATCAAACATGTAACAACTCAACATTAACATATATGCAGACATGCTTCATACCATCTTCATTACAACATTAACATCTATACAAAATTCATCCACTTGCCATTCAAACCTTCAACTTAGCAAAATATTTAAAGGAATCCCCTAGGTACATGTCATTAAATTAACAAGAATTTCACCAACCTTGCAGAGTTCGAGATTTTTGTTGAGAAGCTGATGTTGAAGCTCAAGATCGTGAATTTAACCTAACCTACGCACGGAAAACAAAATTTTATGCTGAATATAAACTCAATGGTATTTCTATAATCCAACATTTAAATATAATGTAAATAAATTAAAAAACTAAAACAAAATGTCATGGATTGACATTACTAAATCACCTATCAAAATATACTATCTCACCAAAATATACTATCTCACCATATAAATCATTTCATTTATGCCTAAATAGCTAGTATAAGAATATCATACTTTCATTCAACAAGTTCCGAATTAAATTGATCAGACTATCTCATATTTATACAATTTTTCGAGATTATAAATTCGATACACATAATCATTTACCATCTCAATTCATTTTCATGTATCGTTCTACATTTTACTTTTTTAATTCACTATTAACCTGACCTAGACTCAAACAGATACATGCCTCATCGGACAAATCCGAAGCAATTAGTTGCACCCAGCATTCATCGGCATAACCGTAGTACAAATGTGCCTAACACTCATTGACTTGTAGTCGAAATAACCCTGTCTTCCTGTCCTATGGCATGCCAATTATATCTGATTCTACCTGAACAATTAATAGGGTAACAATTGCTCAAATTCATTTATAAGCTAATTTCTCAATTCAGTGCTTTTAGTTCCTTAACTAATTTATCAATTTGTATGCATATCATCAGAATTCGTCTTAACACAAAGTCAAATTTGCCACTAAAACAATATACAATATTTCAAATCTATTCAATTTAATCATTATCGTAGATAACCAGTCAAATAAAATTGATTCAACTTTATTTATCATTTCCAACTCACCTCGCGATCTTTCCATGCAAAACAGTTCATAAATGTAGAAATTGAAGTTATTCGAATTATATAAATACAAACCATAAATCCTAAACTATTCATTGATGATTTATCTTTTCTCTTCCTTTTCGAAGAATCAAAAACGTTAGAAATTGAAGTTTCAAACTTTAAAACCCTATAGCCAAAACTTTCTTCTCCTCAACGATGGAGAATTCGACTGCATATAATGTAGAGAAATGCTTTTCTCTTTCTCTCCACTAATATAATTTGTTTTATTTTATTATATATATACATATATTATAAATTAATTAAATTTTATAACATAAGTCGTGTACACCTCTAAGTCACCGCCCACCAACATTCCTAAAGTGGTAAAATTTCCACTTTATGCCCTAGATTATTTTCTAATTAAAAAATTTATAGCAATTGAACTTTTACCATTTTTACAATTTAGTCTCTATATCTTAACTAGTTTTTAATATTTGAAAAAAGTTGCCTATCTAAAATTTAATTCATTAATACAAATAACTCCGTAAAATATTTAATAATATTTATGGACTCAATTTATGAAAATGAGATCCCAAACCCGTATTTTCTAACACCACTGACTTTCGATTTGCTATATTAGTTAACTATAAATTTTCATAAAATCAACTTTAAAACCCAAATTAAACATTAAAAAATTTAATGCTGTTATATTCAAGTATCAAAATGTATAATTTTTTTCAAACATAAGTACCACATTGGACCAAAAAATAACACGGGCGCATAAAAGTAAAAAAAAAACTTTAACTTATTCTCTTCTTTTCATAGACGCTAACTTTTTCAAACTAAATATTTATTTCATCGGTGGTGGCACCAACCTTCAGGCTAGTTTCTGGTTGCGGTTTCTCCAAAAAATTGTTTTCGTAGTTTTATTTTTTATTTTTTAATTTCAGCCCACAGTTTCTTCGTTTTTATTTTGTCCACTCTATGTTTTTTGAAAGCTGACTTTAATTTTTATGTTTTGGTGTATATATATGAGATTTGTTAATATAAAGGTGTTGTCAAATCTATTAGCAACCATTCTCAAATGACTTTTTCACGATAGATCATAGTGATGAAGTTATATTTGAGATGATGAGAGGAATAATATGTCATCTGAGACTTGGCCTTTCATGCATTACTGATGCGGCGGGTCTCTTAAGACATTTGGCAATTTTTTCTTTTTAAATTACTAATATGTCATCTTATTTATTTTTAAATTACTGCAACGTTGTACTTATTGTCAATTTGTCCTTTTTTTAAAAAAATTACTTTGCAAGCATGATATTTATACATTAATTTATAATGATTCATAGTTCTTATTAATATTTTTTTTTCAAAAACTAAAAGAAAAATAGGTATCGTATTAAAAAAAAATGTAAAACCTTCAACTTTGGCGGAACTTATTTGATCTGATTTGTGAATTTATATAAATATTCAAATAAATAATAAAAGTTGGAATCAAAGTTTGAAAAAAGAAAAAAGTTGGAATAAAATGGAGTTGAAAATTGTCCAAAACTTTAATGGGTATGGATTCAAGCTTTTCATCCCAATCTCTTTTTATTAATTGCCTACCTGTTAAGAGTGAAGCTAGAATAATTTTTTAGGGGGTCGGATGAAATTTTAAATTTTTATAGTTTATATCTTTATAATTTGTAAAGGATTAAATCGAATTTTTATAATTTTAGGAGGGCCAAAGTGTAATTTTACCTTTACTAATTTAAAATTTTAAAGATCTAAATAGTAATTTTACATTTTAGGGGGCGGGGCACTCCCAGATTAACCTTTTATCTTTATTTTTAAATCAAAATCAGTAAGACATGTGATTTTATTAAGGAAATCATTTTTAAAAAAAAATTAATCTATTATAATACCTATATTAGTATTTCCACATAACATTTAAGTATAATGTATGACTGGGTAATTTTAAAAAATAATATTTAATTTATATTTTAAAAAACAATCAAAATATCATATTAAAAGAGTTTTCTAAAATAAAAGAATAAAATATAATAAATGAAATTGTCAAAATTTAAATAATATTATCTTAATGTTAGACAAATCAGTAATTGATTTTATAATTCAAAATTAATACCAAAATATAATTGAGATTCCAATTCTTTTTTGGTAGATAAAACAATATAAAGTGAAAATTTAAGATTATATTAATTCCTCAAAGAGTCAAGATAATTTGTCTTGACTAAGCCACGTACTAATTACGGAAATTCTCCAAACCATTGAATTCCTATAAAATTTGTCGTTATAACTGTATTCTGAGACTTTGGAATGTGACAAATAAAAACCTTTCAATTACGATTTAATATGAATAAAACGTAATTTCACCATAATGCCATCAACAACTCCACTAACTAAAATCATCTCTATTAGCAGATTATTATCACATTCTACTTCCAATTCATAATAAGATTAGACTCTTTAGCATGGCTCTTGCCTCCATTTTAAAAATTATGTCCTTATCTAATAACATCGAAAATCCACCTAATCACCTTACGTCAACACCCATTGAGAATCCAATTTTAATAAGTATAATAGATATTCAACCTCATATATATATATATATATATATATATATAAATAAATTAAGAATTTCTTGTATTTTTGGAAATATTGAATTTTGGAGCAAGAATATAATATATTCACTGTATTAAAGTATAATACTTAAATAGTACATATTTATATAGTATTATTTGTGAAAAGTATAATTTTTTTTAAAAAAATATAAATAAATTTAATATATATTAATTAATAGATAGAATGAGAAACAAACTTACAAATATGATATTAATGTTATAATTCTGTGACAGAATCTGTTTAATATTAAAATCCAAAAAGCCCAGAATTCTTATCTCATTCTAAAAGCTGTTCCAACTTGAGACAGTCAAGAATATATAAATAAACACTGCAAAGTGCAAACTGAAAAGAGTACAAGAAAAAATAGTTTTTTTTTTTTTTTTTACTTTGCCATTTTACTTTATATCATTCTTTACACACCCAAATCTCTCCTTTTCTTCCCCTTTTTTTTCTCACTCTCTCTCTCTGTTAGTAGAAAAATAAAACTGCTTGGCTGTTTGCTAAGCTTTGTTAGAGAAAAAAAATGAGGGAATCCTATCTCCTTTTCACACTGCTACTTGTTTTACTTCCTTCCCCCCTGCATTTCCAAGCTCGTGCTGCCCCTGCTGGTACCCTTTTCTTTATGATCTTAGATTCTATTCACTGTTTTGGGTAATGGGTATTTTTCAAATTTAGATTTGAATGTTTCTGCTTTCAGTTTGGATGCTACCTTTCTTTCCTTTGCTTTGCTTTGCTTCTTGTTCTTGTTGGTTTGAGAGCTGTTAGCTTTTAGTGATATACTTTTGATCTATACTTTGCTCAAAATGGGTTTTCTTTTTGGTTTTTGGTAGTAGACCCTTTTTGGGGGTTTGTATAATAGGTTCTTTTTTAATTAAATGTGATATGATTTACTTAGGACCATTGGTGAAGCACGTGTCTTCTTTACTTAAATGGACCAGGTCTACCACTAAAGCACCCCAATCAGGTAAAAACTATAATTCTCATCTTATGTTTTGCTTCTGTAATTTGTAGTTTTCTTTTCAATTTTGAATGGGTTTTTGTTTTTACAGATGGCAATGTTCTTCAATTTGAGAATGGGTACTTAGTTGAGACTGTAGTTGAAGGCAATGAGATAGGAGTTGTTCCTTACAAAATTCGGGTCTCAGAGGATGGAGAATTATTTGCTGTTGATGAAGTTAATAGTAACATTGTTAAGATTACTCCACCATTGTCTCAATGTATGTGTTTAATCTTTTGGAATACCTCACTCTAGTTTGTTTAAGCTGTTATGGAAAACATCTTACGCTATGGATTTGTTGAATTTGTCCGTTTTCGTTTTTATTAATTTGGTGGCATGTGGTGCTTTTTCTTGGTTTGGGATTACTGGTTATCGCAGATAGCCGTGGAAGATTGGTTGCCGGGTCATTTCAAGGCTACACGGGGCATGTGGATGGAAAGCCAAGTGACGCTCGTTTCAATCATCCCAAAGGTGTAACCATGGATGATAAAGGGAATGTATATGTTGCTGATACCATGAATCTTGCCATTCGAAAGATAGGGGATGCAGGTATACACGGATATATTAGGTTGAATTGTCTTCATAAAATATGTTACTCTAAAATTTCTTATTAAGCATTGTTGATTGAAAGCCTTGATTGTCAATTTATGATAAGGGGAAAATATAATAGGCTTCATCAAAGATGAGAGGACGCTTTGTAGATTAATTTCTAAAGGAAAAAAACAAGTTGACTCGGGACTATTTGCAGGGGTCACAACGATTGCTGGAGGCAAATCAAATGTTGCAGGATATAGGGATGGGCCTAGCGAGGATGCAAAGTTCTCGAACGATTTTGATGTGATATATGTTCGGCCGACCTGTTCGTTGTTAGTTATTGATAGAGGAAATGCTGCTCTTCGACAAATCTCACTTAACCAAGACGATTGTGATTATCAGTATAGTTCAGTTTCTCCCACAGGTTGTACTCCTATTTATTTTCTTTTGCAATGGTTTTCGAAATGGAATATTGGTATAATGACAAGGAAAGAAGTGTCAGATTAGTTAAGCTTAAATATTTGAGAAATTAGTTTACCACTTGTTAGATATTTGTTATATTTCTCGGGCAAAAGGGATGACCGGATAATAAGCCTACCTCTGAGAATAAAAGAATCAAACTTCCTGGATGGTTTCTAGCGAAACTTCAAAATTGTCAAAAAGGGAAACTTTAGGAACATGGTCGCCCATAATGTAGGCTGTTGACAGTTGCGGTACTCACAATGTCAATTCGGACTTTTTTCATCATTAGCCTTGTGATGATCACAACAGTTTTCATGATGTTAAATCTCGCTTTATTATTTTAGAATCACATGTTTTCAGGATGATAAGAAAACCTTTTAAATGATATGCTATCTCGTTAACTTTTAACGTAATGGTAGTGCATTTGTAGTCTTGTTAAGTCAAATTACTTGCTGACCTTGTAGGCACTGGCCTTTTAGCAGATATCCTTATGGTTCTTGGTGCTATCTTGGCCGGGTATGCCACATGCTTACTTCAGCAAGGATTTGGACCTTCTTTCTTCCCAAGAATGGTACAGTTCTTCCTTTTTCGTTTCAACCATGTAACATAAAATGTTTGAAGGCTAACAGTTATAGCAATCTCGACAATCCAGTCAGCATCATTGGTTCTCTTTTTCATCTTTTTTGCAAGCAAATACAGTGTTTTGGCCAAATAATTTTTGCTTTCATGGCGTTTGACATTGTTTTCATGTGTTTTTGCTGTATACATCTGATGCATAAACTGTTGCTGCAGCAGCCTTCTGATAGAGAATTCAAAGAACAACCAAGCAAGGAGAAGTTGACTCCTATTGTCGATAGCACGAAAGAAGTACCTGGGTGGCCATCTTTTGGTCAACTTGTCGCAGATCTTTCTAAGCTTGCACTCGAAGCAATGGGAAGCATATTCCTCTACTTTGTCCCCTCTCGTTTCCTACCAAATAGCTCAAAGAAAGATCTTACACCAATGAAGGATTCTCTTATAATGCCTGAAGATGAAGTCCCCCCTCCGTTAGTTCAAAGGCAGGCCACTCCAGCACCCATTTCTGAAACCCGGCAGACGCATACGACTAATACAGCTGATAAGTATTCGGAAATGAAGCCTCCGAAGGTAAAATCAAGCAGTTTTAGGGATCCTTCTTTGTCTAGCAAGCACCGTTCCTCCAAAAGACAAGAATATGCCGAATTCTACGGGCCTGGCGAGGTTCCTCCTTACACTAGGTCTAAGACCCAGAAAGAAAGAACAAGACATCGCCAACGAGATAAAACAGCCGAGGTGGTTTATGGAACAGGTGGGGCAGATCAAAAACCTGTTGAGACAAAGCCAGTAGATTACGATAACTCGAAGTTCGATCATTACAACATGAGGAGCAAATATGGATCCAGTGATTCATTCCGGTTCTGAACTGAACCGAACAATGTATTCATCTTGCATATGCATCAACCGTATTTTACTTACGCCAGTCTGTAACTGAATCATATATGTATTAGCAGTACTTTGTACCTTAGAGGTCTACTCAGATGAGAATTGCAATTTAGCACTGGTTATTTTTGGTCACCAACTGCTGTAACGTACAGAAGGTTCGATATTACCTGCATGTGGCTGACTAGAATGAAGTATTGCGTCGAGAAGCTATGGATTTTGGAAGGGAACTGATCATTTGTTTAAAGCATAGTGGTTAAGAAACTTCATTATTGCAGAGAACTTGATTTAGTGTAAACTAGTTTCTATGTTGTTAATGCAGAAGCAAATTGATCATCTCTCTCTCTCTTTGTTTGAATCGATTCCGATCATATAAGTAATCAGTCTTTATTGGCCTCTATAGATTCATATCAACTGAGTGTGACAAGGATATTATTATTATGGTAAATTATACAATGGTAACTCAATTATGCTCGTGTTTTTGTTGTGGTCACTAAATTTAAAAAAAAAAATCAATTTAGAGTGCTTTTTGTTGGTTATTTGTGTATATTTTGCTTTATATTTTTGCACTATTGTGTTAGGCTTTTATTGGAGAGTTTAGACTTGATGTAACTGAGGTTTTTGGGCGAGTGATTTGTAACGATTGGGCTCAATGTTGGGGTTTCAATTACTTCTTTGTGTAAAGATAGATCGAGCTTAAACCAATAGGTGATCTGAAAGATTTTTGAATAAGAATCATTCACTGAGCGAGGCTCAGAGCCGGCCCTGGGGCAGGGCAGGTGGGGCCCCTGCCTAGGGCCAACAGAATTTATTAAATTTTATTAAAAAAAATCAGTTGGGGCCTTTTTTCAGAAGAAGAAGAGATGGGGCCCATCTTTTATAAAAAAATTATTAAATTGTAAGGATTACAAATTGCATTTAGAGTGGACGACATCATGCTTCCCTATGTATTATTAAATTGAATTTTTTTAGTTAGTGGAAGGAATAATATAATAAAAAAATAAAAAATCATAGTGATTGATAGGTTTTTATTATATTTTAATATTTATGTATTATAATTAATTAATATAATAATAAAATGAGAAAAAGATGAGAAGTGTTCATCTTCTTTTCCCCAAATGACCGAAACACAGCCAAAGAAAAAAAGAAAGGAAAGCTTAGTTTCATTCGGCCACATTTGAGCTTGATTAAGGTAAAATTTAGCTTGATTTTTGATAATTCTTGCATTTTTGAGATAGTTGTGGTGAGCTTTATTTAGCCCATGTTGTAATTTGTGATTTGGTTATGTTTTTCATGAGATGCCATTGAAGAAAACTTAATGTTCTTGTTGATTAAGGATGAAATATTGATGATAGATGATAGATTAGTAAATTTTGTTCATGAACCTTTGATGAAATTAAGTGAATTAAAATATGATGTTAAAATAAATAGTTGAAAGGACTAAATAGCAAGAAAAATGAAAGAAATGAGTTGATATAGAGACTAGGGATATTCGGCCATTAATAGGTGTGGTGAAATTCTTAATATTTTGTGTTTTGAGCTATAAGGACTAAATTGTAGACATTGTAAAATGTTGGGGGTAAATTGGTAAATTTGCACAATTATGTATTTTTGGATTAAATTGAATGAAAATGTATTTGAATGAGTTCAATTTGGAATTATTAGATCAAGAGCAAAAGGAAAAGAGATTGGATCGGGGAAAAGTGAAACTGATTTTCGAATTATTAATTCTGATTTTCGATTTTTTTTCGTTTGAAGATTTCGATTTTTTGAATGGGAAAATTTGGAGTTTTTGTTTGAAAATATCTAATTGGGAATTGGGAATTTTCCCTTATAAAAATTGATGATTTGATCTAGTTTTCTGTAGTTTGATTGTGATTATTTGTTTTTGGCTTTGTTTAATTTGTCAATTTTATTGGCAGGAACCTTGACTCATCATTGCAAAATAAGAACGCTAAGGATTAAACTGATTATTTGTTCAATTCTACAGCCCTACAGGTGCCATTGTTCTAACCTATATTGGTTTTATTAGCTATTAGTTATATTGCTAAATAATGTTGCCTAAATATTTGTCTGGAAGTGAGAAAAGAAAGAAACGAAAACAAAGAGATGAGTTAGTAGAATCACAAAAAGGATCTCTTGATAGATTTTTTAAGAAAAAAATAGGAGAGACTTCTGAAGGAGTGGAAGTAGACAATGTGGACCAATCTAATAAAAATTTAAATGATAATGCTATTAATTTGGATGATCTGAATTATGATAATGACCGTGCCAATGTGGTTGAACTTGATCCAAATGAACATAATAATTCTCCAAATCATATTAATGAGGAATTTGCTACTGTGAATGACCCTAATGATGTACAAAATGAGTCAAATGTTGAAGATGTTAGGGATGATCCGCATTTTATTCCTCCTTTAGACATTTACGATCCTAGAAATTGGGGTATCCTTGATAACAAGTCTACTGATATTTTAGTTGAAAAGGGACCTTTAAGGGAATTGAATCTTAAATTTCCCTTAGATGGTAATTCTAGGCATTTCTCGTATGCTTATTTTTCTAGAAAGTTGATTAATGGAGAGACTAGCGATAGAAAATGGTTAGTTTACTCTAAACATGTAGATAAAGTTTTTTGTTTTTGTTGTAAGTTATTCACAAAACTAAATAGAAAGAGTTACTTGGCCACTGATGGTGTGAATGATTGGAAACACTTGAGTGAAAAACTCAAAGAACATGAGAATAGTTTTGACCATATGACTAACATGAATGTTTGGACTGAATTAAGAGTGAGATGGAAGACTAATCAGACTCTTGATAAAGACTTGCAACAAGGAATCTCAAAAGAGAAAGAATGTTTGAGACATGTTTTCTTGAGAATACTTGCTGTAGTTAAATGTCTTGGTAAGAATAATTTAGCTTTTCGAGGATCAAATAAGAAACTCTATGAGGAGAATAATGGTAATTTTTTGAGCCTAATTGAAATGATTGCTGAATTTGATTTGTCAATGCAAGACCATATTAGACGCATTCAAAATGAAGAAATGCATTATCATTATCTTGGTCACAAAATTCAAAATGAGCTAATTTCTATATTGGCCCATAGTGTTAGAAGTTCTATTTTGAAAATCATTCAAAAGGCAAAATATTTCTCTGTTATTCTTGATTGTACCCCTGATGTGAGCCATCAAGAACAAATGACTTTAATAATACGATGCGTTAATATGTCAAGTGACAAAGTAAAAATAGAAGAATACTTTTTAGAGTTCTTGAAAATGGATGATACATCTGGGTTGGGACTTTATAATGAGTTATTAAATGCGTTAAAATCTCTTGAGCTTAATGTTGATAATGTGAGAGGCCAAGGATATGATAATGGTTCTAATATGAAAGGAAAACATTAAGGTGTTCAAAGGAGACTACTTGAATTAAATCCAAGAGCTTTGTATATGTCGTGTGCTTGTCATAGTCTTAATCTCACTCTTTCTGATATGGCACATTCTTGTACAAAAGTTATTTCATTTTTCGGTATTGTGCAACGTATATATACATTGTTCGCAAGTTCTACCAAAAGGTGGACAATTTTGCGTGATAATGTTTCAGAAACTGTGAAATCTCTATCGAATACTCGATGGGAAAGTCGAATTAAAAGTGTTAAAGCTATTAGATTTCATGCTTCCAAGATAATATCAGCTTTGTCAAAATTATACGAATCTTCAGGTAATGATGCTAAGGTGAAAAGTGAAGCAGAAAGTTTGGCTAATGCACTTCAAAATTTTGAATTTTTACTTGGAATTGTTATTTGGTATGATATCTTGTTTTCAATTAACAAGGTGAGTAAAAAGTTACAATCCAAGACAATGTGCATTGACACTATGATGAAAGAAGTGCAAGGTATAATATTATATTTTGAAAATTATAGAAAAGAAGGGTTTGAAGCTAGCATTAGTGTTGCCAAAGATCTTGCGTTTAGTATGGATATAGATCCAAAATTTTCAACTAAACGTCCTATTTTTAGAAAAAAACAATTTGGTGAGGATGGTCATGATGAAGATTTGCAATCACCTGAGGAATCTTTTAGAGTAAACTACTTTTTGGTGATTGTAGATATGGAAATTACTTCTTTGAAAGAAAGATTTGATCAATTAAAGATTTTTGAAAATGTTTTTGGATTTTTAATTGACTCAACAAGGTTGAAGTCTTTAGAAAGCAATAGATTAAGAGATTGTTGCAATAACTTCAAAGATACATTTTCTCATAATAATTTGTCAGATGTTGATGCTGATAACCTTTATTCTGAAATGAAAGTGTTACAAATGACTTTACCAAATGAGTCAATGACAGCAATTGATATTCTTGAATTTGTCAAAAATGCAGATTGTTATCCTAACGTTTCCATTGCATATCGGATCCTATTGACGATGCCTGTGACAGTAGCTTCTGCGGAAAGAAGTTTTTCGAAGTTGAAATTATTGAAAAATTACTTGAGATCGACAATGTCGCAGGAGAGATTAAATGGTCTAGCAATGTTATCTATTGAGAGAAATATGTTAGATAAAATTGATGTAGATATGATCATAAATGACTTTGCATCAAGAAATGCTCGAAGGAAATGCTTTTTATAAGTATAATATGCATCTTTCATATACATTTTTTAAATTTATATGGGATGTAATGAATTTTTATATCTTTTTATATGAATTAGTATTTCAAAGAAGAAGTGCGTTAGGGGCCCATTTTTTTCAGTTCGCCCCGGGCCAAAGAAAATTCAGGAACGGCCCTGGCGAGGCTCCACAAAGTAGGATATTTTTTTAACCACATTGACAAATCTCTTGTGTTTATTTCTTTTCTCGTTTTGCTTACTACTTGTGTTTTATTCAAGCTTATGTTCAAACATTTGTTTGGGCAGTCATTGTTTGAACACTTGACTAAACATTTTTCTTAATAATCAAACTTAACGGAGAGAAAATCGAGGTTTTTACAACTTCAAATCTTGTGTCTAATGATTTTGAGTCTACTATGCAAGTATAAGGTCATTCATTTTTCCGAATCACCCAAAGATGTGACCCCTTAATAAATGAAGCCCTCACTCTTCACTTGCACCCTTCCCTAGACCTACAGCACTCACCAATGTATTGTTAGGATTTTGTGTCATTAGTACAATGATTTTGTCATCTTAATTGTAATTTTTCAAACAGATTGGTTAAATAAAATTCCATAGTTAATTTATTATATCTTTGTATGTTTTTCCTCGAAGGTATTTGCATGAAAAAATAAAATAATTAAACAAATATTAGATTATTGATTACCTAAGGCTTAACTAAAATCAAGTTGCATCCTATGGAAAATATTAGGATGCAGTGAAACATGCACGGATGGGGTGACATTTATTAAATTCCATTCATTGAAGCTACCAATTTTCAAGTTTGGAAAATCAATTGACTTTCGATGACTTCTTGGATGAGATCCATGCATTTTTGGGTTTAGATATATTTATAGCGTTTGAATATCTATCTCTTAGATTCGAAATGCATTTTGAATCACTCAATTGTGAGTTCAGGAGCTCAAATTATGACTATTTTAGTGAAGACTGCGCAAGCAGAATTTTTGGACGGGATTATTACGAAAATTATAAGTTTTGGGCTTTTAATCGAGTTTAACTCATATTGGGTTCAATTGTTAGGCTTAATTTTTATTATATATGATCTCAATATTGTATTTATTAGAATTTATTATTTTATTATTTATTTATTCCGAATTTTGAATATTATTTAAGTATTTTAAATTGTTTAGGAATTTTATGTTTCTTAGTTAAACACGAAAGTTTAGTTTAAAACTACTTCTTATTTAGATTAATTAGAGTTTTAGTATACTTTAGAGTTTTATTTGGATATCCTTAGCTAGCCTATATAAAGATTTCTTCATTTTTCATTAGGGACCATTGTTTTCGTTAATAAATTTTTCAACTCTATGAGTTATTTTTTTTTTTTGTGAAAGATTTCTTTCTTTTAATTTTTAGAAGTAGTTTTCTCCTTAATTTTCTTCAAGGAGTCGGGTTAATTCATTCTTTACCCTTCAATTTGCCAAAAATTATTTATTGGAGGGTTGATTAGAACCATTTATTGGGGTTGTTGGGATTTATATATCAAAAGGTTTAATTGGACACTTATCCTTCTATCCATCATATCCATCAATTTACTCCTTTCATCTTCCACTTTGTTTTAATCTATCTTTTCTTTATTTAGTTACTATTTTGAATATTTATTCTTTATTTTTAAAATTTCTTATTTCTATTATTTTCTTTTTTTTCCTAAATCTCTTTAGTTTCTTCCTTTCAGGTCACATCCAAATATTTGTTTCTCGAGTAGAACAACTTGAACACGATCCTTGATCCACTTCCTCCAGTCAATTATTATCATTTGACATTAGATTTGGGCGTTTTAGGTGTTTTTTGTGTTCTTATAAACTGATTTCTAGCAAACAATTTTTTTTCTTTTTACCCAAAAAGTTTTTTGAAAAAAATATTTTTTTAGTGGGTAAATGTTTCCTAAATGATAAAAAAAATTTACATACTGATTCTTGGCATTTCTCATCGAAAAAGTGCAAAACAGAAAATACAAAAAAAAAAAATTGTGGGTTGAATTTCATGTCGAAAATTTTCCAGATCAAATCTACATTAGTTGAAGAGACTCCAATTTAAATTTCGTGATTTTTGGAAATCGAAAACACCTTGAACGAAAATTTTATGTTATTTTCCATTGTTTCGGGTTTTCGGTTGGGTAATTTATTTTATTTGATTCTAGCATTAAGTTTTCTTTTGTTTTTAGCTTTCCTTATTCTATTACGCATTCTAACACATTTTCATTTCTTATATTAATAGGTATGGAAACAATTGCCTCTCCTTTCTCTATGCAACTTACTTCCTTTGGAGTCAAGTTTTTCTTTTGCTTCTTAAAGCCTTATGTCAACTTTGACAGAGAGTGATCCCACATCTTTTCAAATATTATTAAGTTTGATTACTCTTTAAATGTTACAAGCGGGGAAATCTTAACTTTTTTTTTCTCTTAGAGTTGTTTATTTTTATAGTGAGTTTATAACAATGATGTTTAATTTTCTTTTCATTTTAGTGTTTTTTTATTACTATTTCAACCTCTAATAATGGTATGCATGCGTAGTAAGGACGAGAAGCATGATCCATCCATGGTTACCATGCACCAAATTACAACACTGTTCGACGAACTTCGAAAAGATTTCAAAGAGGTGCAAGAGCATTTAGAAAATAAGTTCGACACATTGCAAGCTCAAGTCTTTCATCAAGAGGTGGTTCAACAAAATTTCAGCCAAACTTTGGTTCAAATGGAAACTAACAGTGTAAACCTTGGGAAAAGAATAAATGCCATATTTGTAAAAAAAACTCACACGGACATGTTTCCAATGCTGTTCAACCTTCTATTGTTCATGGAATTGTCAAGAAAGACATTGGTACAAAAAACATAGCATCTTCTGCGAGCTTAAAGAACTTATGGCAGAATAAAGAAAATGAGCTAGCAAGTGCATGTGGTGTAATGCGAAGGATCACCAAGCCTCTAAATGTCCAACATATTCATTGAAGAAAACATCCTTGCAAGCAGAGGAATGTAAGTATGACAGAGAGCCTATTAAGGAGTCTTCATCTACTGCTATCATTGACGATGATGATATAAAATAGCAAGAAACTTTGGGCAACACCTTTTGTGAAGAAAGTAAGTGTGATTTTATGCCTATTGTTGAGTCTAGATCTAACATTGCTCCTTATTTGAAAGTTTATGTTGAAGAATTTGATAGTAATAGTGCGAGCTATGATGATAGTAATAGTACGAACTATGACGATAGTGATAGTAAATAGGGGTGAGCATTCGATCGAATCGAATCGAATCGAATCAAAAATTTTCGAGTTAATCGAGTTTTCGAATCGTATTTTATCATCCTAACCTAATTTGAAATTTTTACGAATCGAGTCGAGTGAGACAAAATTCGAATCGAATCAAATTGAATATATTTGTTCGAGTTAAGTTTTAAAAAAATGACTTTAGTGTTTTTTATTTTTATGTAATTTTTCAAAAAAAATTCTTTAAAGTTTTTAAACATGATCATACAACAAAAAATTGAAGTAAACAAGTAAATAAACAAAAGCAACACAACATCAACCTAAATTAACCAACAACAATAACAAACCAAACCAAACTAATAATAATAACATATCAGTTCAAAAACCATTATAGAATAGTTTAAGTTTCTTCTTGTGCTTCAAACACCGTTGGCATTGATAATCTTCAAACATCTAGTAAAAGTATTGAATGAGTTAGTTAAATGATAAAAACGTTCGCAAAAGAAAAATTAAATAAACATTTAACTTTATGAACTGATGCTAAGTATATTACCTTCTTGATCTTCAGGTATTTTTGACAAGTCTAGCAAATTTAAAAATAAAAGTGTTAGTCAAATTATGCTTACTAATATAAATAACACAAAAGGTTATTTTATAAATTAAAATTTATATATTACCATCTTCCATGGTTTGAAGTTCATCAACATAATCTTCAATATTGATGGCATCATTAGATTTCCGAAGCCAATCTTGTGTGCAAACCAAAGCCTCGACCATGAGAGGAGTTAGAGAACTTCTAAAACTATCGAGAACACGTCCACCCGTGCTAAATGCACTTTCCGAGGCAACTGTTGAAATAGGAGTAGCAAGAATATCTCGAGCCATTTGTGAAAGAATAGGGAATCTAGGACTGTTCATTTTCCACCACAACAGTAAATCAAATGAACTTGAATTGTTTACTTCTTCATCCTCACCCAAATATCTATCCAACTCAGATTTGCTTTCTAATCCAACTTGTTTCTTGTTCTGAAGGTATTTTTGTTTGGCCAAGCCCGTTTTCATTTCTGAATGATCTATTTCCATTGAACTACAAAGATTTGTCGAAGAACTAGATCTACCTTCAAACTGTTGAATTCTCCCGGCATTAGAAGAATACTCGTTGAACAAGCAATGCAATTCTTTATCAATCATTTTCATAATGTCATTAGCAACATTAGGAAAAAGCAAGTTGACCCCAAAGTTCAAAAAACTCATTTTACATCGTGGATCAAAGACGACCACCAAGTAAACTAGCATGTTGATCTTGTTTCCTTCACCCCAATACTTATTATATTTCTCTCTCATTTTGGAAGTCATAGAAACTATGTCTAGATCTCCACAACTTTGCCACCCATCAAAAAGACAATGCACATCCGTCAATACTTCAAAAAGTGAATGAGAGGTAACATGCAAAGATCCGGACACCTTCAGTGTAAGATGATAAAAAGGCTCTAATACTTTTATAACTCTTCGAACAATTTCCCAATCATCAAAATGTAGGAACTCCATCTCTAGCAGTAAGGTCAAGAAAAAAATTATGGTCATCACGTACATATGATTCAAATGCACGCTCATATTTTTTGGCCACCTTTAACATCATATATGTTGAGTTCCATCTAGTAGGCACATCTAAACACAATTGAGCCTTACTATCTATCATTTCTTCTTTTACCCGTTGGTTGAATTTTATCAACCTCGATGGTGATGCTCTTATATACCTCACAGCACCTCTAACTCGATCCACAGACACAGAAACATCCTTAATACCGTATTGCACAATGAGATTAATAATGTGTGCAACACATCTCATATGAATAAATTTTCCATTTGCAACAGAAGCATTTCGATGATTCAATTTCTTTCTCAAAAATTCAATGGCAACACAATTGGCAGATGCATTATCAATAGTAATAGTGAAGACCCTCTCAATCCTCCAATCTCGAAGACATTTTTCAATAGCTTGACCTATGCTTTCACCTCTATGAGCGGATATTGGGCAAAAATTTATAATTCTTTTTTGCAACCTCCACTCATCATCCACCCAATGTGCTGTTAAAACGATGTAAGATATCCTCTGCAATGAAGTCCAAGTGTCTGTCGTCAAACAAACTCTACTTATATCTTTTTCAAAACAATTCTTCATCACACTCTTCATGGAGTTAAATAAATCAAGACAATCCCTTCTAATTGTCCAACGAGATGGAAGACTAAAGCGTGGGCATGCTATAGAAAGAAAGTATTTAAAACCCTCTCCCTCTACAATTTTAAAAGGTAGTTCATCCACAATTATCATATGAACCAATGCTTTTCTAATAGCATCTTTATCAAACACCCAAGTTGATAAATCTGTTGTTTCTTGCCTAACATTCACAAATGTTAATTCTGATTGGTTCGGATCAGAAGTATTACCTCGAGGTCTTTTTAGGCATGTTTTCAAATGGTTATTCAAATTTGTTATAGAACCCATAGTTGTTTCCATGGTGTAAGTAACATCACATGTATTGCACCTTGCTCTCTTCTCCCCCTCTTTAGTCACATACTTGGTGAAATGGTTCCAACAAGCTGCCCTTGGAGTAATCTTTTTTCGAACATTTTCCTTGGTTGTTGTTTGATCATCTCTACTTGGGGAAGAATTTTGTGAACTTTGAGTTGAACCATCTTGCTTTGGATCCCTCATCTACAAGCAAACATTTGTTGCAATCACTAATGTTAACCAATAATTGATTTAAAATCAAACTTAATAACATTTATGCTTTAATTCATTTTCTGAACCAAAGTGTTACCATAGCACAAGTGAGACATGAACACATCATAATGTAAAATTGACCACAGAAAAGACATAAGTTTGCTTATGCCTTGAATCTTTCTAATTTTCTGATTTTTTTAATTTTAATTTTTAAAATTTATCTACTTTCAAAAAATTTATTTTTTTAA
The DNA here is from genome assembly GCA_005393395.2 of Gossypium australe. Lineage (NCBI taxonomy): Eukaryota > Viridiplantae > Streptophyta > Magnoliopsida > Malvales > Malvaceae > Gossypium > Gossypium australe. Next base: position 13,570,166 of record CM016618.1, on the reverse strand, counting down.
TTTTTTAATACCTTAATTTTTAAAAATTAAAAGTTCTAATTATTGAAATTAAATTTATCACACTGTGGATCAAGTGTTGGCTTACTCCTCGAGAATTGAATTGAATTGGATATTAATCGGGAAAGACAAAAAAAATATTCAAAATTTTAATTACTGAAATTAAATTATAATTTTTGATTTTTTTTTAAAAATTTTTAAAGCTTTAAATTATTTCATGGCTTGACATATAAAATAAGATAATTTCATATCAGTAATATAAGGATTCAGAATTAATTTACTTCAAATACAGTTTATTTTAAATAAAAGAGTCGAATCAAATTGAATAATAATATTGTGAAGTAAATTTCTTATTATATTCATAAAAATACATAATTGGCTCGCTAATATCCCACCATTACCTTACCAAACAAGATTTTAATTAAGTTTTATTTTATTTTATTTTATATTTTAAATTTTAATTAAACAAAATAGTAATAAAAAATTAAACATATGCAAGAAAAGATATTTTAATGTCTTGTATTATCTTTTTCTCGATGTTTTTCTTTAAGAAAAGAACTACTCATCAACTCATCAAGTAGCTTCTTGTGCACTGGACAAGGGGTACCTTCTTTTTTATTTTACAAATTATTTTTCTTTTTCACCCCATAAAATATGTGGATTAGCATTGACTGGAGAAAGAGAATTAGCACATAGCCACATACCTTCAAAACATGAACAACACTACAACAGTCAATAGATGTATTCAGATTATAATAAGAGACAGCAATACGCCCAAGGCAATAAACAAAAACAAACCACATGCATAATTCCTTTTTTTTTTTGTATTAAACACATGCTGGGAACTAGAATTAGCATTGAGTTTCAGTGAGTCATAAACAATTTTGATTACATGTCATTAGCTTCAGCCTAGCTTGCTCAAGAAAGCTTTAAGCCAGACATATAGCAAGTACACATACCTTTGTTCAAAGATAGGTTTCGATATAGAACAGCGACCAGTCGTTGAACGTTTAAGTCGATGAAGATGATGGCTGCTGCTGCAACAGGGTCTGAAAATGGAGAAAAGGTAGAACCCAGAGTAAATGAGTGTCCAAACTCACAGCCAACATACAGAAGCAAAAGTGCAGCAGGAAGAAGAGAAACTCAATAAATATGGAATTGAAGAGTAGAAAAAGAGATTAGACAACTTACCAGAGAAAAACAGAGAAGAAGAAAATTAATTTGGGTTCGAAGAAGAAGAATCTGCAGCACCCACGATGGATGAAATTTGTTACCTGCTGGCTGCTGCTGTTAGTGTTAGGGCGGGGGGTTTTATTTGGGAAGATAAATTTTTAGGCTGACGCCTAACGGGCTTGGGGGGGGGGAAGGGATAAAATTAAATATTTGGGCTTGAGGGAAAAGCCTAAAATAAAAAAAATAGTTTATATTCGGTTTATTCGAATTATTCGAGTTATTCAAATTCAAAAATTCAACTCGATTCGAACTCGAAATTCGAAACTCAAAATTCGAGTTGATTCGATTAACTCGATTCGAATAATTCGAAATTCAAATTTTTTTTCAATTTTTTCAAATCGAATCGAGTTTTGCTCACCCCTAATTGTAAACTTTGTGAACCGAAAAAAGTTGATAGTGAGAATTGTTTCCTAGAGTGTACGAATTTGGACGGGTTAGACATCTATTATCCTTATACAAAGTTATATTCTGATGAATTAATGTTCAAAATTTTTGTAAGGGGTTAAACGGAATTGAGGATGATTCGTGGAAAAAGACTGAGAGAAAAGATATCTTGAGCGATAAAAGTTAATTTGACGCTCCAACTTTGGTGAGCGAAAATTCCTATGAAGTAAAATTAGAGAGTTCAATTCACATTGAAAAAGAGAATGGAAACAAATAGAGAACCTATATGAAAGAGAGGAATGATTATGTTTTTACTAACCTTAACTTAAATTTGTCTAGTGGACTTGTTTCATTCTTTCAGGAATTTGTTGATCCTTTGTGAGTAGCTCTATTAAACCATATCACCTATGATAAATATTCTTTCTTATTCTACCAAATACAAGATTCGAGGACAAAGCTTTTCGAGGAAAGAGGGAATGATACATGCACAAATGAGGTAAAATTTATTAAATTCCATTCACTAAAGCTGCCAATTTTCAAGTTTGGAAAATCAATCGACTTGCAATGACTTTTTAGATGGAATCCAAGTATTTTTGGGTTTAGATATCTTCATAGTGTTCGAATATCTATCTGTTAGCTTTGAAATGTGAGTTCGGGAGCTCAAGTTATGACCGTTTTAGTGAAGACTATGCGAGTAGAATTTCTGAACGAGGTTATTACGAAAATTATAAGTTTTGGGGCTTTTAATTCGAGTTTAATTCATATTGGGTTTGATTTTTAGGCTTAATTTTTATTATATTATCCCAATATTGTATTTATTAGAATTTATCAGTTTATTGTTTATTTATTCCAAATTTTGGATATTGTTTAAGTACTTTAAGTTGTTTAGGAGTTTTATATTTCTTAGTTAAACAAAAAAGTTTAGTTTAAAACTACTTATTGTTTAGATTAATTAGAGTTTCAATATACTTTAGAGTTTTATTTGGATATACTTAGCTAGCCTATATAAATGCTTCTTCATTTTCATTAGGGACACAATTGTATTCGTTAACAAAGTTTTCAACTCTAAGAGTTTTTTTTTTTTGTGTGCAATATTTCTTTTTTTGTGATTTTTAGAAATTGTTTTCTTCTCGATTTTCTTCAAGGAGTCGTGGGAATTCATTCTTTACCCTTCAATTTGCCAAAAATTATTTCTTGGAGAGTTTATTAGATCCATTTATTGAGGTTGTTGGGATTTATATATCAAAGGATTCAATTGGACACTTATCCTTCTATCCATCATATCCATTAATTTACTTGTTCCATCTTCCACTTTGTTTTAATATATCTTTTCTTTATTTAATTATTATTTTAAATATTTCTTCTTTATTTTTTGAAATTTCTTATTTTTTATTCTTATTTTCTAAATTTTATTGGTTTCTTCCTTTTAGGTCACATCCAAATCTTTGTTTCTTAAGTCGAACAACTTGAATATGATCATTGATTTGCTTCCTCTGCTCAATTCCTTATCATGCACGGAAGGTAATTTATATTAGTACGTAATCTAAATGATTTTTATTCTAAGGAATCAAAATTAGAAATTAATTCATGAGACTATTATGATGTCTATTAAGTCTAATTGGGGAGATACATTGTCTTTGGTATCGAATTAGTTCATTCCCAGATAAGAGAAACATATGTGTGATTATCTGGACTGACAATTCACCGGATAAGTCCTAACTAGAATTTATCATGGATGCGTTTATGGGTTTATTCAATTGTGATGTTAATAGTCTGACTTACCTTAATCTTTAACAAGTGTCTGACTTAACTTATATGCTTTGATATATTGAAAGTTTGTGTTTAATTGGAATTCAAGCCTAAAGTTCGCATATTAGGTATATGACTTATGTATGACATGACCTCACTTAAAATAGTGGAATTCATAGCTCGGTTAAAGAGTAAATGGTATCCTTACTTTGGCATTACATGATTTATGAAAAAGGAACGTAGTCACAGGTCATTCGACCTAATTATTACTATTTGTTAGTAATAATTTTCTTTGTCATGGAAGATGCAATGGTGACCATGAAATAAAATAGGATTGAATTGGTTGGAAAGATTAAACCCAAAAAGATCAAAGATATTCTATTAGGGTAACACATTAATGACAATGTCATTGGATAAAAACATAACATCTAAGTTGCTTTCGTAATGATATAAAATGGGGAGATCAGCATGGTACTTCTAGTGGATTAAATCCATTACTAGATCATTTGTGATTAATAGATGAAGAGTTTGAATTTAATTACAAATTATATAAACCCTTAATTATATATGTCTGATAGGTACATCCATTATTTCAACACAACTCTATATGGATGAAAACGATGTATGAGAAATCAATTGCATAAATTATTATCTGCAATAAATAAAGGAACAAGAGTTATCTTAAAAATTAATTTAATTAATTTAATTAATTATTTAATTTAATGTAATTAAATAATTTAGTCCAATTAGTTATCATAGTTTTAGTTATGTGCATGCACCGCATTTGAGTTGAGGCTAAGCATAGGGTGAAGGCTTATTTCGATCACAATACCATCAGTAGCTTAAGGAAGTAATCATAATCATTAACTTGTCCTGTCATCGACACCATCGAAAACCTCATTAGCATTAGGGTTACTAAATTTCTCAACCTCCACATCAGAGACCTCATCATCATTGAGAGCTTCACTACCCTCTTGAATCCCTAATCTAGTTTCAAAACTAGCTACCAACGACTATATCTCGCAAGACATACTTAGCTTAGGGTTACTATACATACCTTGTGCATTGTATAGGTTGCCTTCCGGTGTCGGAGATTATTCTTATAGATGGACAATATTGTATAGGTCCATTAGATAATTTTTAATATTTTTACAAGACCAGCCATTGTTTGTCTTTACTTTTAAGCCCTAAGCTGTTTCGGAGTACGCGATAACTTAGGCATTTTCATTGCTTGAAATATATTCAAAATTACTATCAACATATCTTCTACGTATATCTTTTAATTAATTTTACATTAATACGAGTATGTTAAATACTTCAAAAGATTTACTTTATTAGTTTCCATTAAATTTAACACAGAGACGTATTTTCTATTAGAAAACTTACTTTTATGGAAACTTTGAGGTATATTATCAATAAGTAAAGGTGGAGAGTTGAATCATAAAATTATGATTTTATATTCTACTGATTGAGACCTTTATAACGTTATATCATATGCTCAAAATGGTTGAGTGGTGAATGAGAAATTGATGCTCAAAGTAAGCTACTTGGAAATATTGTTCAGTAAAAAGTAAAAGCTTAAATCCCACATTGGTTAAATACTAAGTGTGAGTTGTATTTATGTAACAACCCGTTTTTAGGTTAAATCGGAATAGTGGTTTTGGGACCACAAATCCAATGTCAAAAAACTATTCTAATATTATTTTCTATGTTTACAACATGTTATTTTATACGTGTAAAAATTTCGTGAACTAATTTTATCGTTTAATTGCTTAATTTGAGAAAAATGACTAAATTGTGTAAAATGTAAAAGTTGCATTCTATTAGTTAAAAGTGTCTAATAGCTATAGAACCTTAAATTTAAGGTTCTTATGTTGAAATTAGACCATTAACATGATAGTGGATGATAGTGGCTTGGTAAATTTGAAATTATTAATGTTCATTAAGGCTAATTTAGTAATTTGATTAATAAGGTTAATTATAATAAAACAAAACAAAATTTCCATCCATTATCATCTTCTTTAACCGAAAATTGGAGGGATAAAAGCCATCGTTAGGGTTGATATTCGACCAAGCTTCTCTTGCTCATTTAGGTATGGTTTTTGTTCCGTTTTTGATGATTTCTATGTTTTTGTAATCGTTGCAGCTCAATCTAGCTAGCTCGTACCTTTAATTTCAAATTTGTTAAAGATTTTAAGAGTTTCCATTGATGAGTTTATGTGTTCTTTGGTGTTTGAAGTTGAAATATGAATTTTTGATGATAGATTTTCATGTTTTGTAAAGTGATTTTTGACAAAAAATGTCAAAAATGGATTAAATTTTGAAATGTGAAATTTTATGTGGTAAATATGTGAATTAATGAAAGATATGGGCTGCTAGGAGTCCCTATGAAATTCGGCTAGCTTAGTTAAGGGTTTAATTGCATTAATTTGCAATTTTATGTGATAAGGACTAATCTGTAAAAATGTAAAAGTTTAGGGGAAAATGTGTAAAATAACCCTAATATGTGTTGTGGACGAAATTGAATGAATGGTTGATTAAATAAGTTAATTTTGAATATATTTAAATCAAGAACAGAGGAATATGGAATTGGATCGGGGGAAAGGCAAGATTATCGAGTAATTAACTCATTTCGCCGTTTTCATACTCGAGGTAAGTTCGTACAATTAGAATCGAACTTTTAAATACTTGTACTTATTTGAAATGTATGTATATAATTGAGAAATTGATATACTTGGAATACGAATGCCTATTTGATATAAATTGATGGTTACCGAGCCCCGTTTGAACCGTATAAATTCGTAGGATACGAGTGACATGTCACTAGGGTTACCATTTTGGTCAAGCTCCTACATTTGTTGCGAACTCACCACAGCTCTTATGAGCTTACCGTTATATTAGCTCGTAAGAGATTACTGTTTTTAGCTCATTAGAGCTTACTATTTCAACTCAATAAAGCTTATTGTCCATCAGCTCAGGAGGAGCTTATTTATCATAGCTTGAAAGATCGGAAATGATAATGAATTGACGGATTACTAATGTATATCACCCGAGTATCCTTTGAAGTTCTAATGGGTTCAAAGGGCATAAATACTGTTTATACAGATGGGTACTGTTATTGAATGAATTATTGATTATATGATTGAGAGTGAAATGTTGAATATGATGTACATGATATATGTATTTGGCATGATATAATGTATTGAGTATTGAGATTGAAATAATGGATGATTACATGTAATTATGTGACTAACTTGTTGATGAATGCTTGTGTTAGGCATTTGGAAATTTAATTGAGTTTACATTACTTGTTGTCTTGATTATGTACGGATGGTAAGATTATTTCTAAATTATGCGGGCTTACTAAGCTATAAAGCTTACTTTGTTTCTTTTCCGTGTATTATAGAGGTTCAATAGGTCGCTCGATTCGGATAAAGTCGGAGTTACACATCACACTATCCAGTTGCCGATTGGTACTTATGAATTTTTGGATATTTGTAAATATGGCATGTATAGGCTAGTTATAAGTGTAAGAGCCCAATTTTGACCAGGCTGATAATAAACCAAAAATAATAAAAAAATAAATGGTTTCTTTACAGTCCATTGTTACAAAATTAAAACAGGCCCAACACCCAAACCAATTCCTAAACCCACTTACACCCCAGTCCTAGACCCAAACACAAATGGCCCAAAAGGCCCAAGACCAAACAGAACCAGCAGTGGCCTAGGGTTTCGGAAACCCTAGGCGCCGCATCAGTAGGAGCTTGAGGGTCGCGCCGCAATCTGCTCATCGCATCCCATCAGCCCTTGTCCACGCCGCCTTCAGTGCGCATGTTGCCCCGATCGCCAGATCCGCGCCTTTCACCTGCACAAAAAAGGAAGGAACGCAGCAACAACGGCAAAAACAGTGGCAAAATTCTTTTGTTTCCTTTTATTTTGTTATTTCGAAGGCTATAAAAGCCTTCCAAAATTTGTATACAAGGGGATTTTTCACAGAGGGAGATACAAATACACGAAAGAAGACAAAAATATAGAGAGATTCAGTTTTTTTTAAGAGAAATAAAATATCGAAACCTGTTACAGAGGTGATTCTCGTCACAAACTCATTTTTATATTATTTTTTTATTCTCTTTAAATAAACGGCGAAATGAAGGATTTCTTTTACCTTTGCGCCGCTGTAAGCGACGGCGTGTGAGGCGCGTCTAGCGCGTGTGCGACGATGGCCGGAGGACTGTGGGGGCAGAGCAAATTTGAAGCCCTCTGCAATTTTTTTTTTTAAAACAATGTTTTGAAATGATTTTTTTGTTAAGTTTTCAGTTTTTATAGGTCATCGGCGCGAAGTCGTTTTGGTGCGTCCTGTTAATAACCAAAACGGCGTCGTTTTAAGCAGGGGATCCGCGCGTTGACCCGAATACCAGGGGAGGATCCGCGCTTTTTGCTAAATGGTATAATTACCCTTTCGGTCCTTCCATAAATTTTTTTATTTCAATTCAGCCCAATCTGCATTTTTATTTTTTATTAAATTAACCCCAATGTTTGTTTTTATTCCAATTTAATCCCTCAATCTGTTTTAAAGGTAAAATCGAAACGACGCCGTTTTTTAAAAAGGTTTAATTGCCACATTAATCCCTGGTTTAACGCGCGTTTTTTTAATTAAATCCTTTTATAGTTATTTTAATTGCTATTTAACATTCTTTTAATCTTTTTATTTTAATATTATCTTTATATATTTTATTATTTATTATTTATTATTTTATTGGGTTTAATAATCTATATATTATTTTAATATTTATATATTATTTATTATATTATATTTTTCAGTATTACATTATATTATATTAGTTTTAAAATTTTGTTTTGTATAAAGTTTATTATAATATATAACCTATTTTATTTATATTGTTTATTACGTATATTATGATTTATATTAATTATTATATTACATATATATTATTTTTTTATATTATATAATTTTATATTATATCATACTTTATTATTAAGATTTCATTTTTGTATAAAATCTATTTATATTATATAACATATTTTATTTATTTTATTTATTATGTGTGTAATTTTATAACTAGTATATTGTATATGTTTTTATTATATATTGTTTACTATTTTTTATTATGTATAATTATTTATGAATTGAATTATGAATTTGTTATAAAATTCTCTTTTTATTATTTATTTAAAATATTATTTATACATGTTAAATAGTTTTAGAAATTATCATATTCCTTTTTCCCTTATATTCAATACTTAACAATTCTTCAATGTATTTATGTTATATTTATTTTATTTATTGCTAGTATAATTTGTAGTAATATTCTTATTTATATTATTCTTTTATTATTTATAATTTGTTATCTATTTCAATATGCATATTGTAATATCCTTCTCAAATCATTGTTTTTACAAAATCTGTTGATTTAAAAAATTTATTTCAAATGATTTTCAAAATATGGTGATATGTGATATTTGGGGAACTTCGAGAAGAATTTTGCCCTAACTTACTGGGTTCGATTTTTGTAACATCCTAGAACCGGGGCTAGTTGTGATTGAATGATTTTTTTTTTCTTTTTTTTTTCTTGTGTTTAAATTTGCCATAGTATTAATCGTGGAATAACACGGCTTAAATAAAGGTCTTGAGTGGGCTTGGGTTAGTAGAAAATTTTTAATTTGAAAGCTTTAAAGATAGGGGTTAAGTACAAATTTGGGCGGATTATGGCACAAGGAATAGGCCTGGTACAATGGGTTGGGCGTGCCTAAGGGTGTTGCTACGGCTTGGGTTCGAGGCATGGTGGCTGCAAATGCCATTTTATTTTTGGGCGGTGTAGATAGCAATGGAGGTGCTAGGCGAGATAAGGATTAAGGAAAAGATTGGAGGAGTTTGACAAAAGAAAGTGGGCTGGCAAAGTGGCTAGCGTGTGCTACTTAGGGGCTTGGAGGTCGTTGGGCGCATGTTCGAGCTGCTGGAGCAGCGTTTGGCTCTTTTTATTTTTGGGTCAACGGCCTGGGGAGATTTTATAGTTAAATGGTGGGGTAGGTTGGCATGAAAGTCGGGACGGAAGAAGTGGTTAGGGCGCTAAGGGGAACTCTCTAGGTCTCGCGTTCGAGACCCGAGGGTGGCGCATGAGTGTGCTTATTCTTTTGCCCTTGGCAATTAATGCGGGAAGGAGCCTTGGGGAGAAAGATTTAAATAAAATTCGCGACGAGTCCTTGACATGAAGTCAATTGGCCGAGTGGCTAGGGCGCTAGGGAGCTCTGGAGGTCGGACGTTCGAGTCCTGTTCAGTGCGCGGGTACTTTGATTTTTATTCCTTTGTTTTAATAAGGGCCCAGCCAAGCATAGGATAAAAGGAATATGCAGCGCGTTCTTGTCACGAAAGTCAGATTAGTCGAACGGTTGGGGCGTGGGGGGTTTCTTCCTCACGTCTTGGGTTCGAAACCCCTGGGCCGCAGTGAGGCGTTTTGTTTTTGGCTTCTGGCATTAAATGCGTGAGGAAGCCAAGTCTTGGAAGCTTAAAGAGAATTTTCGACGCTATTATAACAGATATAGTGCAGTAGCCGAGTGGTCAGAGGCTTGGGCAGTCTTCCCCAGGTCTCGGGTTCGAGACCTGGCAGCAGCATGAAGGAAAATGGAATTTTATTTTTCTGTTTGGCCGGCAGAACGCAGGTGGCTGCATGGGGGCTTGGGCGCATGCAGACGCACGGGATGGGGTGCCATTATCCTTCCCATTCCTTTTATTTTATTTGCATTGGAAACATTAGACAAATTCTTTTTTTATCTTTTATTTATTGATAGAAGAGAGCATATGATGGGTGAATGAATAAACCATGAGTTGTTATTTCAATGATTATGGATTGATAATGTTTTAATAATTTGTTTGTGATAGAATTTATCACAGCAAGGTAAAACCATGGCCGAAAATGGTTGCTCCATTTTCTCTTGCCATTCTTTTTAGTCTTAGCCGAAAAAGGAAGGGATAGCATGGTTGAGTTGGGGTTTTGAAGGGATATTTGAGAGCATTTTCGGCCAGCTCAAGTTTCTTCTTCTTTTAATCAATCAAACCGAAACCTCCTCCCCCGCTACCACTTTTATTTTATTTTTATTTATTTTACCTGAAGCATAGCCGAGACCTTGTTGCTCTCTTCTTGGCCGAACACCCCCTCTTTTCTTTTGTGCTTTCTCATCATCACATCAATGGCCGAAATCTAACTCTCCTTTCGGGCTAGCCAAGTAAATTGGTAAGTAGATTTTCTATCTTTCATTCTATTATGGATTCAATATGTAAAACCTACTCTAATTCTTGTTCTATATGATAGCCGCAACTTATAGACACCAAAAGGGAGTGCCGATCTGTGGTGTTTAAAGGCCAAGCCAGTCGTTAAGGTAAAGGGCAACAAACTCGTTGGTTGTGGATTTATGACTATGGCCGAATGGCCTTTGATCTCTAAATGAAATACTAAGACTAATCTCAAGGAAGGCTAGCCGAATGCAGTGAACCCTCAGATTTTGGTAGGTGACCAAATCGGTTTTAAAAGCCTATCGGGATTTGATTCTTTAGGGTAAGGTGTATATATATATATATATATATATATTTTGGCCAAGGGCCATTTTGATACCTCAGTATAACCAAATTAGCACTATGGTCTTAGGGGCAAAGCGGCTGAGGAAATCAGAGGTGTCGGAAATTCAAATCACGTTGGTTCGTGTTAATCGAGGTTCGGTCTAAGGCCCTATTTAGTTATGATATGCCCGATCCCTTGGAATTGTTAGTTAATCAACGAGACCCCTAAATACTAATCTATGATGGCCGAATATAGGGGGCATTACGAGGACAAGTTCGGGACTTTTGTAATATCGCATAGATACGAGGATCCTAGTTAAATCTTCGATTAAATAGGTGTGTAAGCTCTTACACACTTTATTAGTATAAACTGTTGTTTGATAATATTATAACCTCTCATGTGGTTACTTTGCCTAGTGGGCATAAGCTTGGTATTCGGGTAAGTCCCCTATTACTCGATTTACGATATGTGTTGTATATATCATCATATGCGGAAAAATGCTGTGTTATATACGATTGCATGATATATGGAATCATGATACTTGTGATATGACCATGATGATGGTGGGATTGATGAGAGGGAGTAATATTCGTGTCGACGGACACCAGTGTTTTGGTAACACATTGTGACTACGGTCACCAGAGGTTTGGTACCTCCAGAGGTTTGGCACCTCATAGCGTCTCGTCCCTGTGGCTTAGTACCACCGTGGGTTGGCCCCACATTTGAGATACGGGATCGACGCCAGTGATTTGGTATCACACGATGGGTTGGCCCCATCATTTGATTGTGACTTCGGGTCACCAGTGGTTTGGCACCACCAGTGGTTTGGCACCACACGTATTGACGGATATCGTGACTATAAGTCACCAGTGGTTTGGCACCACCAGTGGTTTGGTACCACACGGGGTAGAAAAGGAGCATGGATGGCTAGGTGGGGTTGCATGATTGCATGTCATACTAATATCTTGTGTATGAGTGTTATTTTCGGGTCGGGGATTTATACACTGAGTCTTGGTGACTCACCCCTTCCCATATCCTCTTGCAGGTGAGTAGAGCACGGATGCGGAGCCGAGGAGAGCTCGAGGCGGCCATGTTGGTTTTGTGGACTTGAAGTTTTATTTTGCCCCGTTTTAAGTTTAATTATTCACTACAATTCGATTGGGTTGTAATATGGCCGCTTATTATTTTGGATGGTTAGGTAGTTGTTTTTACTTTACTTTATAACTGATGAACTTACGGACGGTTATGCAAATCGGTTAAAAGTAACGTTTTCAAAAATAAGTACCCTACGAAATTTTCAAAATGTTACCATCGGGTAACGAAATTTTCTAAGCTATTGATCACTCTAATGTTTTAAAAAATCTAATTGATCAAATGGTTTTAAAGGAATAAAGGACTTTTCAACTCTATCGGATTTACCAAATCAACCCACCTGAGTTTTAACGAATACCGTTTTATATCCTTAACAAATTTTAAAATTTCCACTATTAACCCAAACCTTTCAAACTTCCTTATCCCGTGACATACCAGATCCGGTCAAGGCTCGTGGGCCGGGTTTGGGGTGTTACAATTTTGGTATCAGAGCCCGGTTCAAAAACTCGGCTGTGAGGGCCTAAGACCTAAAAATGTTTTGCCAAATAGGCTTTTGAAAACCTCTTTGAAAATGGTTTTGGTTGAACAACATGGCGTCGAGTCTCCGGCACCGATCCGCTCTTGTAAGTATCCTTAATCTATGTATGAATGGTTATATGTAATGGGTAGAAAATGGGACGTAGATAGTGTGAAAGGTATATGAACTCTAGGACTAGTTTACCCCAAACAATTGCATAGGATTCTAATTGCCTAATTAAACAACCCATGACTAAGTCGCCGAGTTAAGGTGTGGTAACCCTTGTACGCATGTCTAGGATTGGATCCGGAAGAGCTTGGTATTTAAGTGGTCTTAGCGACTCACCTCCTCTTCGCGGGAATCCTACCTGGTGCGTAGCTTCGGTTCACCCTAACCGTGAGGACTTGTTCATGGGCTAAACTCTTTTATTAAAACCCGAAAGGGAATTAGCCGCATTTTTTTATAAAGACTCTAGTTTTAAAGACTTCCCTCAAACTTATGAGAATTTTTCTACAAACTTCCTTTGATTTATGGACATTTTAAAATACCCTTAGGGGTAAATTACAAAAATGCCCCTAATTTTAAGAATTCTACCAAACAACCCCAAAATTTCTTTTTAAACAAAATTTTCCTTATTTTACCAGCATACCTAAAATCCCTAATTTTGCAAAATGTCAAAAATGTTGTGTTTTTGGAAAATTACAAAATTGCCCCTAATTTGCAAATTTCCCAAAATGACCCTGATTTTCAAAAAGTTTTGCAACACTACTAATTTGGGAAGACAAAATTTTTCAAAAAGGAACCCCAAGTTTGGCAAATTTTTAAATTTTTAAATTTCCTTTGATTTGTCAAACTTACATTGTTTTATTACCAAAATACCCCTGTAGGGTAAAGGACGAAAATACCCCGGGTTAAGAATTTGACATAGAGAGTGATGGAATAAGTGAATGTATATCTTCAAATTACGATAGAAGACTTGAAACTTGTTTGATCGAAAGAACAACTTCTTAATTTCACCCATAAGATTCTTTGCTAATAGTCAGTGGAACAGTGACTAACTCATAAAACTTTTAAGACAGATTGCGCCATAAGAAATGAGTTCTAGAGGTCGCGACCGTCGGGGACGCGGTAGAGGCCGGATGGCCGTAACAGAACCAGTTAGGTCGGGCCAAGGATCGGATAATGAGATACCACCCCCACCGCCACCCCCAACTTTTGGTAATGGACCCCAGGATCAGACGGGGGGTGAGTCGGTATCGCAGGCTATGCTGCGTGTGCTAGAAATGATGGCTGAGACCAGTAGAGGTACAGGAGCTCGGAAGTCTGTATCTGAGCGGCTCCGATCCAATGGAGCTGAAGTATTTCGGGGTGTGTCAGGTGTCGCACCCAGTACAGCCGAATATTGGTTAGAATCAACCGAGAGGATCATGGACGATCTCGACTTAACAGATGAGGAGAAGCTGAAAGGAGCAGTGTCGCTTCTAAAAGACGAGTCATACCAGTGGTGGCTCACGGTTCGAGACGGCGCTACAGCAGACAACCTTACTTGGGAATACTTCAAAGCTACTTATCAGAAGAAGTATGTGGGCACCAGTTACACTGATACTCAGAGGAAAACCTTTCTGGGACTGGTACAAGGAAATAAGTCGGTATCTGAGTATGAGGCAGAATTTCTGAGGCTGAGCCGCTATGCCCGGGGAGTCGTGTCTTCTGAGCACGATCGCTGTGTACGCTTTGAAGACGGACTTAGGGATGACTTAAGGCTGTTGATTGCTCCACAATAGGTACGTGAGTTTGCTGTTCTGGTAGAAAAGGCTAAGGTAGCCGAAAGGGTCCGGGAGTCTGTGAGACAGAGCTATGATAGGAGCAAACAGAAAAGGAGTATTGGGTCGTCTGGATCGGGAAATACTGCACAAAAGCGGGCCAGACAGAGTGGGCTGAATCAGGCTGGAAGGCCCATGGCTTCTAACCAGAGACCGGCTCAGTGTAATCGTTGTGGAAAGTCACATTGGGGAGGTTGTTACACCGGTGAGAGAGGTTGCTTTGAATGTGGATCTCCGGATCACCGTGTAAGGGATTGTCCTCGGAAGTTGGCAAGGAATCAGCCAGAAGGACAGAACCGTACTCCAGTAAGGAATGTGGGACCACCGCAGAGGGGTCGTGGTAATGGTAGAGGAGGCAATGGTCCTAATCGAGGTCGCGGAACTCAGGGCAGAGGAGCAGGCAACACAGAAGCTAGGCAGCCTGGCTTAGTTTACGCAGCGAGACGTCGCGAGGAGGGTGACGCACCGGATGTCATCACCGGTACGTTCCTAATTTTTGGTCTCCCCTATGTTGCATTAATTGATGTGGGTTCGACGCATTCATACATTGCCAATAGCGTAGTAGAGACTATGAACTTGGATTTTGAGACTACTTCTAGCGAGATGACTGTAATGAGCCCTCTAGGACACTCAGTGATAGTGAACAAGTTATATAGAGATATACCCCTAGAACTCCAAGGGGTAATGTTTGTGGCCGATCTGATGGAACTGCCATTTGGGGAGTTCGACCTAATTCTTGGAATGGACTGGTTAGTTAAGTATCAGGCAAGGTTGGATTGCGCTGCTAAGCGCATGATTCTAAAGTTGGCTGGGGGTGATGAAGTGGTCATGATAGGTAACAAAAGAGACTACCTATCCAATGTTGTGTCTGCCTTGAAGGCCGAGAAAATGATCAAAAAGGGGTGTGAAGCATTGTTGGTTCAGATTTATGCCTTGGAGGCTAAGGAGTCAGCAGTTGAGAAGGTCCGAACTGTAGGGGAATTCGCTGACGTGTTTCCTGAAGAACTTCCGGGTCTGCCTCCAGATCGGGAAGTAGAGTTCGGTATAGACTTGTTGCCCGGAACGGCACCTGTGTCTATAGCACCCTATCGAATGGCACCGAAGGAGTTGGCGGAGCTAAAGGCTCAGATTCAGGAACTCTTGGATAGAGGGTTCATTCGAACTAGTATATCTCCGTGGGGAGCACCTGTGTTGTTTGTCAAGAAGAAAGACGGGTCAATGCGGATGTGTATCGACTACCGTCAGCTTAACAAGTTAACGATCAAAAACAAGTATCCGTTGCCTCGGATTGATGACCTGTTTGATCAACTGAAGGGTGCATCGGTATTCTCGAAGATAGATCTTAGGTCGGGCTATCATCAACTTAAGGTAAAGGAGGCTGATGTGCACAAGACGGCATTTCGTACCCGGTATGGGCATTACGAGTTTTTAGTGATGCCGTTTGGGTTGACTAACGCGCCGGCAGCATTCATGGACTTGATGAATAGGGTGTTTCAGCAGTACTTGGATCAATTTGTCGTGGTGTTTATAGACGACATATTGGTGTACTCAAAAACGGAGGAGGAGCATGATAGGCATTTGCGCATAGTTCTACAAGTGCTGAGGGAGGAGCAGTTGTATGCCAAATTCAGTAAATGCGAATTTTGGCTTAGAGAGGTGACTTTCTTGGGTCACGTAGTGTCAGCTGAAGGGATTAGAGTGGACCCTCGCAAGGTTGAAGCGGTGTTGGACTGGAAACCACCTCGGTCAGTGGCAGAAATTCGAAGTTTTCTAGGTCTGGCCGGGTACTATCGAAGATTTGTGGAAGGATTCTCCTTAATCGCCGCACCATTGACTAAGTTGCTAAGGAAAGGAGTCCCATTTGTTTGGTCAGAGAAGCAGCAAGAAAGCTTTGATAAGCTAAGAAAGATTCTGACGGAAGCTCCCGTTTTGGTGCAGCCTGAGGCGGGGAAATTGTTCACAGTTTATTGTGATGCGTCCCATAATGGGTTGGGATGTGTGTTGATGCAGGAAGGGAAGGTAGTGGCCTATGCATCCCGTCAGCTAAGACCACATGAGGTTAACTATCCTACTCATGACTTGGAGTTAGCAGCAGTGGTTTTTGCTTTGAAAATATGGAGGCACTACTTGTATGGAGAGAAATCAATAGTCTACACGGATCATAAAAGTCTGAGGTATCTTTTGACGCAAAAAGACTTAAATTTGAGACAACGCCGATGGATCGAACTGCTGAAGGACTACGACTGTTCAATTGAGTACCATCCCGGCAAGGCTAACGTAGTGGCTGATGCGTTGAGCCGGAAGGTCGTGACAGACTTAAGGGCGATGTTTGCTCGTCTTAGTCTATACGACAACGGAAGTCTTTTGGCAGAGCTGCAAGTTAAGCCAACTTGGATCAAGGAGATCAAGGAAAAGCAATTAGGGGATGACAGTTTAAACGCTCGGAGGTTGCAAGTCCTAGATGGCGGTTTGGAAGGGTATAGTTTGACTGGTGATGGGGTGCTGTGTTTTCAAGGACGGCCTTGTATGCCGAATGATGTGGGTTTGAGACAAAGAATTCTTCAGGATGCACATAGCAGCCCATACGCTATGCATCCTGGAGGTAGCAAGATGTACGGAGATTTACGAAAGCAGTTCTGGTGGCCAGGGTTGAAGCGCGAGGTAACTGATTTCGTGGGAAGGTGTCTCACGTGTCAGCGAGTAAAGGCTGAACATCAGTTGCCATCTGGGTTACTTCAACCGGTGAAGATTCCTCAGTGGAAATGGGAGAGGATCACTATGGACTTTGTCAGTGGGCTACCCCTCACGCCCAGCAAGAGAGACGCAGTTTGGGTGATCGTGGACCGTTTGACCAAGTCAGCTCATTTCATTCCAGTTAGGGTGGATTATTCACTCCAGAAGTTAACTAAGTTATATGTGGCAGAGATAGTAAGGTTGCATGGTGTGCCAGTGTCGATCATCTCAGACAGAGACCCCAGATTTACATCGAGGTTTTGGAGAGCACTACATCAGGCTTTAGGTACACGGTTGGATTTCAGTACAGCATTCCACCCACAGTCTGACGGTCAGTCGGAGAGGGTCATCCAGATTTTGGAGGACATGTTAAGAGGCTGCATTTTGGACTTCGGAGGTAGCTGGGAGGAATTTTTGCCATTAGCTGAGTTCGCATACAACAACAGTTATCAGGCAAGCATTAAGATGGCACCATATGAAGCGTTATATGGTAGGAGGTGTCGCACACCTACTTGTTGGACGGAGTTGGGTGAGCGACAGATGTTAGGACCGGAATTGGTTGCAGAAACTGAGGATAAGGTGAAGAAGATCCAAGCTCGATTGAAAGAAGCCTCAGATAGGCAAAAGTCTTATGCTGATCTCAAGCGGAGGGACATAGAATTTGCCGTAGGAGACGAAGTTTTTCTGAAGGTCTCGCCATGGAAGAAGGTGCTAAGATTTGGGAAGAAGGGCAAATTAAGCCCAAGGTTCATTGGACCGTTTAAGGTGCTGAGACGAGTGGGACCAGTCGCTTATCAGCTCGAGTTACCTGCAGAACTGAGTCAGATTCACGACGTGTTCCATGTCTCCATGCTTAGACGCTATCGTTCTGATCCATCACACGTCTTGGCAGTTGAGGAAGTTGAGGTGAGTCCAGATTTGACGATGGAAGAGGAACCTGTGCAGATCCTAGATCGGGATGTGAAAGTTTTGCGTAGGAAGTCAGTTCCTTTAGTGAAGGTCCTATGGCGGAACCATGGCGTAGAGGAAGCAACGTGGGAGCCCGAGGATGCGATGCGGCAGCAATACCCCCAACTCTTCTGATCCAGGTAATTTCGCGGACGAAATTATTTTAAGGGGGGTAGAACTGTAACATCCTAGAACCGGGGCTAGTTGTGATTGAATGATTTTTTTTTTCTTTTTTTTTTCTTGTGTTTAAATTTGCCATAGTATTAATCGTGGAATAACACGGCTTAAATAAAGGTCTTGAGTGGGCTTGGGTTAGTAGAAAATTTTTAATTTGAAAGCTTTAAAGATAGGGGTTAAGTACAAATTTGGGCGGATTATGGCACAAGGAATAGGCCTGGTACAATGGGTTGGGCGTGCCTAAGGGTGTTGCTACGGCTTGGGTTCGAGGCATGGTGGCTGCAAATGCCATTTTATTTTTGGGCGGTGTAGATAGCAATGGAGGTGCTAGGCGAGATAAGGATTAAGGAAAAGATTGGAGGAGTTTGACAAAAGAAAGTGGGCTGGCAAAGTGGCTAGCGTGTGCTACTTAGGGGCTTGGAGGTCGTTGGGCGCATGTTCGAGCTGCTGGAGCAGCGTTTGGCTCTTTTTATTTTTGGGTCAACGGCCTGGGGAGATTTTATAGTTAAATGGTGGGGTAGGTTGGCATGAAAGTCGGGACGGAAGAAGTGGTTAGGGCGCTAAGGGGAACTCTCTAGGTCTCGCGTTCGAGACCCGAGGGTGGCGCATGAGTGTGCTTATTCTTTTGCCCTTGGCAATTAATGCGGGAAGGAGCCTTGGGGAGAAAGATTTAAATAAAATTCGCGACGAGTCCTTGACATGAAAGTCAATTGGCCGAGTGGCTAGGGCGCTAGGGAGCTCTGGAGGTCGGACGTTCGAGTCCTGTTCAGTGCGCGGGTACTTTGATTTTTATTCCTTTGTTTTAATAAGGGCCCAGCCAAGCATAGGATAAAAGGAATATGCAGCGCGTTCTTGTCACGAAAGTCAGATTAGTCGAACGGTTGGGGCGTGGGGGGTTTCTTCCTCACGTCTTGGGTTCGAAACCCCTGGGCCGCAGTGAGGCGTTTTGTTTTTGGCTTCTGGCATTAAATGCGTGAGGAAGCCAAGTCTTGGAAGCTTAAAGAGAATTTTCGACGCTATTATAACAGATATAGTGCAGTAGCCGAGTGGTCAGAGGCTTGGGCAGTCTTCCCCAGGTCTCGGGTTCGAGACCTGGCAGCAGCATGAAGGAAAATGGAATTTTATTTTTCTGTTTGGCCGGCAGAACGCAGGTGGCTGCATGGGGGCTTGGGCGCATGCAGACGCACGGGATGGGGTGCCATTATCCTTCCCATTCCTTTTATTTTATTTGCATTGGAAACATTAGACAAATTCTTTTTTTATCTTTTATTTATTGATAGAAGAGAGCATATGATGGGTGAATGAATAAACCATGAGTTGTTATTTCAATGATTATGGATTGATAATGTTTTAATAATTTGTTTGTGATAGAATTTATCACAGCAAGGTAAAACCATGGCCGAAAATGGTTGCTCCATTTTCTCTTGCCATTCTTTTTAGTCTTAGCCGAAAAAGGAAGGGATAGCATGGTTGAGTTGGGGTTTTGAAGGGATATTTGAGAGCATTTTCGGCCAGCTCAAGTTTCTTCTTCTTTTAATCAATCAAACCGAAACCTCCTCCCCCGCTACCACTTTTATTTTATTTTTATTTATTTTACCTGAAGCATAGCCGAGACCTTGTTGCTCTCTTCTTGGCCGAACACCCCCCTCTTTTCTTTTGTGCTTTCTCATCATCACATCAATGGCCGAAATCTAACTCTCCTTTCGGGCTAGCCAAGTAAATTGGTAAGTAGATTTTCTATCTTTCATTCTATTATGGATTCAATATGTAAAACCTACTCTAATTCTTGTTCTATATGATAGCCGCAACTTATAGACACCAAAAGGGAGTGCCGATCTGTGGTGTTTAAAGGCCAAGCCAGTCGTTAAGGTAAAGGGCAACAAACTCGTTGGTTGTGGATTTATGACTATGGCCGAATGGCCTTTGATCTCTAAATGAAATACTAAGACTAATCTCAAGGAAGGCTAGCCGAATGCAGTGAACCCTCAGATTTTGGTAGGTGACCAAATCGGTTTTAAAAGCCTATCGGGATTTGATTCTTTAGGGTAAGGTGTATATATATATATATATATATATATATATATATTTTGGCCAAGGGCCATTTTGATACCTCAGTATAACCAAATTAGCACTATGGTCTTAAGGGCAAAGCGGCTGAGGAAATCAGAGGTGTCGAAAATTCAAATCACGTTGGTTCGTGTTAATCGAGGTTCGGTCTAAGGCCCTATTTAGTTATGATATGCCCGATCCCTTGGAATTGTTAGTTAATCAACGAGACCCCTAAATACTAATCTATGATGGCCGAATATAGGGGGCATTACGAGGACAAGTTCGGGACTTTTGTAATATCGCATAGATACGAGGATCCTAGTTAAATCTTCGATTAAATAGGTGTGTAAGCTCTTACACACTTTATTAGTATAAACTGTTGTTTGATAATATTATAACCTCTCATGTGGTTACTTTGCCTAGTGGGCATAAGCTTGGTATTCGGGTAAGTCCCCTATTACTCGATTTACGATATGTGTTGTATATATCATCATATGCGGAAAAATGCTGTGTTATATACGATTGCATGATATATGGAATCATGATACTTGTGATATGACCATGATGATGGTGGGATTGATGAGAGGGAGTAATATTCGTGTCGACGGACACCAGTGTTTTGGTAACACATTGTGACTACGGTCACCAGAGGTTTGGTACCTCCAGAGGTTTGGCACCTCATAGCGTCTCGTCCCTGTGGCTTAGTACCACCGTGGGTTGGCCCCACATTTGAGATACGGGATCGACGCCAGTGATTTGGTATCACACGATGGGTTGGCCCCATCATTTGATTGTGACTTCGGGTCACCAGTGGTTTGGCACCACCAGTGGTTTGGCACCACACGTATTGACGGATATCGTGACTATAAGTCACCAGTGGTTTGGCACCACCAGTGGTTTGGTACCACACGGGGTAGAAAAGGAGCATGGATGGCTAGGTGGGGTTGCATGATTGCATGTCATACTAATATCTTGTGTATGAGTGTTATTTTCGGGTCGGGGATTTATACACTGAGTCTTGGTGACTCACCCCTTCCCATATCCTCTTGCAGGTGAGTAGAGCACGGATGCGGAGCCGAGGAGAGCTCAAGGCGGCCATGTTGGTTTTGTGGACTTGAAGTTTTATTTTGCCCCGTTTTAAGTTTAATTATTCACTACAATTCGATTGGGTTGTAATATGGCCGCTTATTATTTTGGATGGTTAGGTAGTTGTTTTTACTTTACTTTATAACTGATGAACTTACGGACGGTTATGCAAATCGGTTAAAAGTAACGTTTTCAAAAATAAGTACCCTACGAAATTTTCAAAATGTTACCATCGGGTAACGAAATTTTCTAAGCTATTGATCACTCTAATGTTTTAAAAAATCTAATTGATCAAATGGTTTTAAAGGAATAAAGGACTTTTCAACTCTATCGGATTTACCAAATCAACCCACCTGAGTTTTAACGAATACCGTTTTATATCCTTAACAAATTTTAAAATTTCCACTATTAACCCAAACCTTTCAAACTTCCTTATCCCGTGACATACCAGATCCGGTCAAGGCTCGTGGGCCGGGTTTGGGGTGTTACAATTTTTCTCGCGAAACTTTAGGTATTACATACTTCCCCTTTTTAAAGAAATTTAAGATTTATCAGTTTCAAAATAAAAAACCTATTCTTGAGAATTCAAAGTGTTTTGCCTTAACTTATTAGGTTCGACATTTTGCGTCTCGAGGTAGGAATTTCCTCAAATAAAGACGTGCTATACCTTAACTTATTGGGTAAATTACTTTATTTCTTTGGGATAGGTAAGTCTTGATTTTCTTTCAAATAAAAAGATCATATTTTATAATTTTCTTATTTTCAATATTTGGACATGATTTTATCGATTTGGTACCAATTTTTGGGCGTTATGAGGGTGCTAACCCTTCCTCATATGTAACCGACTCCCGAACTCGTTTTCTTGTTTTTGTGGACCAAAAATATTTTTAAAATAAACACGTTTTACAAGGTGGTCCAATCACACCTAAGTAAAAAAGATTGGTGGCGACTCCCGTTTTTGTTTTTAAAGTCGATCCCCATTTTTCTAAATCGATTTTAAAACGGTTTCGACAATAAGAATGATAGTTAAGGTTACTTGAGATATTGATTTTGGTACATGTTATGGTATGAGTTGAAGCCATGTGATTTGGCTTAACTTGGTATAGTATTTTGGTTGTGTTTAAGTACTAAAAAATGGCATGTTTTGGCTAGTAATATGTAACAGTCCAATTTATACCCTAGTTGGAACAGTGGTTTCGGGACCACAAATTCGAGTCCGTATAATATTTTAATATTATTTTCTGTGCCTCTGATAAGTGATTAAGCATGCGTTAAATCTTTGTAAGATAATTTATCTGTCTGTGTGTTTAATTGATTAAAGGATTGAATTGCATTAAAATACAAATTTGCATATTTTATGAAAGGATGCTTATTTGTTATGTCTTTATAAGAGTAAGGACTTATGTGGCAATTAAGCCACTACCATGGTTAGTGGACGGCTAAGGTCATAAATGACCTTGAACCATATATTATAATATGTTTGATTAAAGGTTAAATATGTCATTTATGTATTAAATTATATTATGATAAAATAAAGCATGAAAATGGACATTAATTCATCCATTTCTTCCACCGAAAACACAAAGAAAAAGAAAGAACAAAAGCTTTAAGGGTTTCGATTGGCTTTAAGCTTGATTAAGGTATGATTTTACTTCGGTTTTTGATAATTTTTACGTTTCTATAATCATTGCTTTGTCTACTTCAAAACCCATGCTTTAATTTTAAAAATTGATGATGTTTTTGAAATGAGACTTAGATGAACTCATATGTTTTAGGGTTTAATTGTTAAATGAAAGATATGTGCTTGATGGACATGCTTTGTTCTTGAAATTTTGATGAATTTAGTTAAATAGGGTTAAATTGTGAAAATAGCAATTTGAGGGACTAAATTGCAAATTTGATGGAAATTATGGGCTTGTATGATGTTCATAAGCATTCGGCTAAGCATAGATATGTGATGATTTTGTGTATTTGATGTTTTGAGAAAAATGGACTAAATTGATAAATTGTGCGAATGTGAGGATTAATTTGCAAATAACCCTAAATGTGTGTCCTTGGATTGAATTGAATGATTTAGTGAATAAAAGGGTTAATTTTGAATATGTATAGATCAATAACCGAGGAAAACAAACTTAGACCACAGGAAAGCGAAAGTAACTGAGTAGACGTTTACATTTTCGTTAAATCGAATCCGAGGAAAGTCATTATGCAAATAAATGTATTTATATTGAATTGTGCATATTCATATGACTATTGATAACAGTGAATGCTTACGAGATGCTATGTATATGAATTCTGAGATAAGATCTATATAGTGACAATGTCCGAGGAGACCCGTACGAACCTAGGAATAGATAGGATTAGCTATGTCATGACATAGGTATCTGTTCTGTTTTATCATGTAAGACCACGTCTGGGACGTTGGCATTGATTTAAGATTTCATGTAAGACCTCATCTGGGACGTTGGTATCGATATGATCTTTACGTATAAGACCATGTCTGGGACATTGGCATCGTATTGATTCGTGCAAGACCCTGTCTGGGACAGTGGCATCGATATCTGAGTGCATGTAAGACCTCGTCTGGGACGTCAGCATTGTACGACTATTCCGAGCTTTTAGAGTATCCTATTAGGTTCCTAATGGTTCAACGGGCAAGTTTGTGATATGAATGGCTATGTGAATTGTAAATTCGTTTCAGGTACGTTGATTTATAACTAAGAGTGTATACAAGGTAAGTATCTATGTGATCTTGCTAAGATGATTATGTATATGGGAATAATAATATGATATGTGAAAGTATACATGAAATAACTATGAGTATATAAGATTTTTGAATTGATGAATGTGGCAAAATGTGGACAAGTACATGGACCAAAGCATACATGTGATAAATTTGTTATGAAAGCTAATTGTGTCAATGTTCCTATATGTCTATGTGCCTTTAATGTTAAATTTATTTGTATATGACTTACTAAGCTTTTTGGAAAGCTTACTCTGTATGTGTGTTTTTCTCTGTTTTATAGATCGTCGAAGCTACTGAAGGCTCGGGGACCGTCGAGGATCGTCATCACACTACTCAACTTATTTTGGTACATTTTGGAAATATATATAGCTAGATATGGCATGTATAAGCTAGTTATTTTATTTGGATAAGTATGAGATGTGAACTTAGCCATGTGATTTGGCTAGTTATGTGCTGGCAATATGCTTTAATGAATGTGATTTATGAGGTATGTTTGGTATGGTTTGATAGTGTAAGAAATGGTCAAGTTTAAGGTAAGTAAATGGATTGATTATGCTTGTGTATACATAAGTTTTAGTCTTGTAAGTTGGCATGGTTGATATTGGTTTTGAATGTATAGATTGAGTGAATATTTTGGCATGTTCATGGTTATTAAATGTGCATGGATTGTATTGGTATTTGCTTGTAGGTTTGACCCAAAATGGGTGGCAATTTGGTCTTGCAAATGGCCTATTTTGCCATACGGTTGTGCCACACGAGCGTGCCTATCAACCGTAGGACTAAGTCAGTAGCTGATTAAGAGTACACGGCCTTGGCACACGGACGTGCTTGGTGGTCGTGGAGCCAAGTCAGTTTCGACCACGGCCAAGGTACACAGGCGTGCTTAGTGGCCGTGGAGTTAAGTCAGATTCGACCACGGGGGAGACACATGGGCGTGTCTAGTTGCCGTGGGTGACACACGGCCTGCCCACACGGGCGTGTAAGCCCGAAAACTTAGAGAAGTTTTAAGATTTCGAAAATTTATGTATGTGTCCTGGTTTAGTCTCGACCCTATTTCTGAGCATGTTTTAGGTCTTGTTGACCTATAGAGGGGACTCTATGATTGATATTGATGATTTACTTTACGAATTGTCTGATAAAGTTTCTAATCTGTCAGGTAATGCCCTTAACCCTAATCCGGCGACGGACACAGAATAGGGGTGTTACATGATAGATGGAATGAAAATATGCAAATGTTATCTTGATATGTGGTTAGTACATGAATGGAAAATGTATGTGATTTATTAGGCATTTGAATTCCATGTTGAATGGGAGTAATATGTGTATGAAATGTTATGTATTGGCTGTCAATTGAGTTGTGAAATGTTGCAATTTGTGCTTGTGCATGTATGTAAAAATAGGGTGGCAATGGCTAAACAAATGACCTATTTTTGTCCATACGAAACACGGTCATGTTGCAAGGTCGTGTGCCCCCTAGTGTTGATATTAAATTGAAGTTAGTATGCTCCACACGGTCTCACACACGGGCGTGTGACTGGCCGTGTGGTACAAGTCAGTATACCCCCTAAATGGCACACGGCCTAGCACATGGGCGTGTGACTTGACCATGTTACATAAGGCAGTATACCCTAAAGTTTTGGCACGGCCTAGTACACAACCTGGCACATGGGCTTGTGTGGACATTTCGAAGGGCACACAGGCTAGACACACGGGCATGTGGTCGGCCGTGTGACCCAAGTCAGTATGTATGCCCTGTTTTCACATGGCTTGAGACACGGACGTGTCTGGAGCCATGTGAGGCACACGGCCTGTTCACATGGGCGTGTGACCCTTGTATAGATGAAAAATTTCTAAGTTTTCCAAAAATTGTGTATGTTTTCGGTTTAGTCCTGAACCACTTTTAAAGCATATTTAAGGCCTCATAGGCTCTTATAAGGGACAATATGATTGTGTTGAATGGTATTTGAGTATGAATGCATAGATATATGAGCATTGTATGTTAAATAATGTGTAATGATCGGTAATACCTCGTAACCCTACTCCAGCGACAGATACGGGTTATGGGTGTTACAGTTTATATATGTGAACTTTCTTGAAAAGTATTTAAACGACTAAGCTTGTAATCCTGCCTCGCGCATAGGGGGTAGGTCCAAATTTGACAGGGTTAGGGCACACCTGTACGACATAGGCGATGCAAAATAATGGGCCTGTAGATATTTTAAGCCCAACACTAATTTCTTTTTCCGCAGTAGACATAATCTGCTTGTATATGGACAATAACTGATTTGATTTAATTTTTAAATCAAATTAATTTTTGGCTCCTTAATGACAGATTTTATATTTATTTCCAAAATTTTCACTATCCTAAATGCCTATAAAAGGCTGTGTATTGAAGGATTAAACACACATCTAAATAATTTCTTATACTGAAATTTTGTTCATTTCAAAACTCTTCCTTTTTCTCTCCGTTTTTCAAACATTCCGATGATAGAAAAAGGCAAAGTTTGTTCGTTGATCGTTGTAGAGGTGTTACTACTTTGATCACTTTTGTTGTTGTATCCTAGGAGACTTTCAACCAACGTTTCTCCAACTACCGTAAAAGCGGCCAAATCTGTCTTAAGGAAACTGGTTTCACAGGCCTCAACATTTCGTAAAATCTCAATTCTTCTTTATTTCAAATTTTTCTTCTTTTATTTGATTTTCGTATTTAATAAATTAATTATAAATCATTCTATTTATATTTTATTTCATATGTGTTTATTTATAATTAATTTATTTTGTTTGTTAACGTGTTTTGTCCAACATTTTCTACACCAAAATAATTTGTCGTTAACCAACAATAAAAAAAATGACCATTTAAATTAGCAATAAAATTATTAAATTTCATATCCATGTCAATTACTTACTACGATTGTCAAATATAGTCTGCAACATCTTAATATATCAATAACTAACATAAGCACAAATATGAATTCATGCAAATATATACACTAACTTATATAACATACTTATGTAAATATCTATTTATCAAACTTAAATCAAATAAAAGTATGTGTTGATAGACCTGTTCATGGTTCGGCCTGATCCAAAGGTCTACTTGAAAAGTGGGAAGGTTTGTATAATAATATAAGTTTGAAAAATGAGTTTAGGTAAAAAATGAAGCTCGTTTTTTAAACGGGTCAAGCCTCGGGTAAGCTTTTTTAGCCCAGGCTCAACCCACCCAGACCCAAATTTGTAAACAAAAAAATTGTTGTTTCCATTGTTTTGCTGTTGTTTTCATTGTTTTGTTGCTATGTTTTGTTGTCATTTCGCTATTATATTGTTACTATTTTTTTTTGTTTGAATATTGTATAATTATTGCTTTATTGTTAATTTTGCTATTATTTTAGAAGCATTTATTTGTTAAGTTACACCTATTTTAGTGTTTGTTAAGTATAAATGCTTTTTTAAATTTATTTTCAAATTGTTGAGAAATATTTATTTTAATGTTTTTAGTGTATTTGATGTATTATATTTTTTAAATTTATTTTTATATAAAATAATATTATAAAAAAAATTAATATGGGCAGGCCGGGTCAAACTTAAATTTTAACATTTTTATCCGGGTTAGACTGAATTCAAACCGATTTTCAAGTTGGATCGAATCCAAACCTATAAAATAGGTCTAAAATTCTATTGAAGCCCAAGTCGACTCATAATCACCTCTATATGTTGATTTTGTTTACATAGTTGTTATAGTCTTTCAACCCTAAACAACAACAAAACATGAATGGTTATTTGTGAAACTCATTTCTATTAAATAATAATACTCAATTAAAACTATTAAACTAACTAAATTATAACTAACACCAAAATAATATCATAAACTTCTATAACCAATTTCTAAACTACAAAAAAAAAATTAAAAATATTAAATTCTACTATTAGCCCATATGCTTTGCAAAAGTGGTAGTTTTAGTCCCTACACTTTAATTTGATCAACTTTAGTCTGTGGTTTTTAATTGTTCAATTTTAATCCCTTTACTTTTTTAAATTTTGGAAATTTATTCTTGACCCAAACACTAGTAGTTAAATCTGTTTGGTTAAATTCAATTATTAGTCATATATTATACATACAGTTGTAGATTTAGTCAATATTCTCTAATTGGATGATTCTAAAGTTTTATCATTTTTGAATTTTGAAATTTCAGTCTTAACGCAAATGATAGTCGTTAATCCATTAACTGGATTTTTAGTCAATAATATGTGGATAAAACAAACTGATATGACATTACACATATGATATGTGTTTTTCACATTAGATTTTAAAAATAGTAGAACTTAACGTTATAAATTTAATAGTTAACGTTTGGTAAAGACTGAAATTTTATAATTCAAAATGTACAGGGATTAAAAATGACCAAATTAAAAGTATAGTGACTAAATCCATAACTTTTATAAAAGATAGGGACTAAAAACATAATTTAACTTTAAAAATAACTTATCTTAATAAATCCACATAACAATACTACAAATTAATAATAATAATAATAATAATAATTTCAAATTATAAAATAATTTAAATATTATATTATGTGGATAAATAATTTAATTTTCATATTATTTTAATAAAAGGGAAAATTATCCAAAATTATTTTGGAACAACAGGTTGGTTTTTTTTTTAATCCTTATATTTGGAAAGAAATTGTCAAGGAAAATAGCATCACATCACACTCTCCAAGACCCTTAGATTTTTCCAAAGCCACCAATGTAGGGCCCAATTATCTTAAAGGGAAAATTACAATGTGGACCCAACACAAATCCAAATCATCATCCAATAATGACTTGGCAATTTCTCTTCCACCAAACACTTATTTTTTTTATAATTTGATCTGAATTTCTATTTTAAAGTATTCACATAAAAGAATAAAATTTATTTTTAATTAAAATATGTAAACCCCATCATAAAGATTCCATAGACAATAATTTTAGGAATTTCGTCTTTATTCCCTTTTATGGTTTGTGCATTCCTATAATTTAAAACATTTATTAAAGAATAATTTTAGAGATGGAAGGACCTAATTGAAAATCCATCAAACTTAAAAGGGTTTAAATTGTAAAAATTGATAAAACACAAGATAAAATTAATTATTGGAAGTCCAAGAAAAGGCTGGAAAGATGAATTAAAAAAATAATAAAAAACAGAGGAGCATGACAGCCAACCCAACCACCACTGTCTCAATCGATTCACGATTTTCTTTTTCTTTTTTCTTTTAATTATCACATTATTATTTACACCATCATCAGTTTGTTTTTCCTTTTTAAATTTTAATTTAACTCGCCGGAAAAGTCGTCGCCTTTTTCACCGGGAAAATTTCATCTCCTTATCCATCTTTTCTACTTCAGACAGTTTGACTGAAATTGCAATGAACAAGAATTTGCTCTGAATTTCATTTTTCGGGCTTTGAAGATTGGTGAGCTTTTGTGCTTTAGAAGAATAGCAGAATGGGGTGTGTTGGATCGACGCCGGCCAAAGGAGACGGTGATGGTTTTTCATTTTACTTGCTCTTTTTTTTTTCTTTTCCTTTTGTTTTTCCTGTTTGGTTTCTGAGAAAATCGTGGGAAAATTGGAAGCTTAAAGGGACAATGACAGCATCGTTGAATTGATTGAGCCCAAGAGAACTTTGAGCTATTCAGTTAAAGTTTCTGATATTTTCTAACCAGCTGAAAGGCTGCAATTTTTTTTTCCTCCATTTTTGTTTCAATTTTTTTTAAGTTTGAAGAGATTAACAACATTTTGGCTATTGAGTTCTACCATAATTATAGTTTTTTTTCCTGGAAATATTCAAAAACAAAAACTTTAAAAAAAAACTTAAATTTCCTTTTTAATTGTATAAATAATGTTGTTATTAACTTAATTTGATTAATTTGAAATTTTTCTTGGAGTTGCAACTGCATTATTTGATAATCATTATCTTCTAATTTTGCAAAAAGATTGAACACACATGGAACATTATGCTATCTTTTGTAGTATTTTAGTATTTCAGTATTTCAATTCATTAACTCTTTCTGATTAACATGCTGTATGAACTCATACTTCTCCATTTGCATTTTTTTTTTTTTGGTAGTATTTTAGTATTTCAATTCATTAACTCTCTCTGATGAACATGCTGTATGAATTCATACTTCTCGATTTGCATTTGAAGTATATACGTAGTTAATCATATCGTGGACGATTTGGTTCTGATAGGGAATGCGAAAAAGATTCGAAAGCCTAAACCATGGAAACATCCTCAGCCGATAACAAAGTCTGAACTCGAGCAGATGCGTGATGAGTTTTGGGACACTGCGCCTCATTACGGTGGCCAAAAAGGTGGTTTTCCCTATAACTTATTGCCATTTAGGTTAACATGCCTAAGATTATGAACATCTTCGCATGTAGATATTCTCGATTTCCGCAAGTGTGAAGGAATGTTGTTGATCATGAGTTGACCAAATATAGAAAATCTTCTTTTCTGTATGAGCTGAAAAACTTAGTGGTTAATCTGATAATGGCAACTAGACCACCAATATGCAGACCTAGTTATATGGTGGATCCGTTTTTTAGCAAACTGAATCGAACTAAACTGATATATTCGTTTTGAGTTGGCTTGGATGTTAGGCCAGGAACTATAAATATAGAATGATTGTACTTGGTCCCTAGAATTCATGCTGCAAGGTGTTTCCTTGTTCATTGTTCAAGTTCTGAATCCCCAATGCAATATAACATAAGATCTTGAATTATCTGTACTATTACTTAAAGCATTCATGGGAATCAATTGAAACTGATAAGTATGTATGAACTAGGTAGGCCAACTATTTAGCTGACCGACAGGAAAACATGAATGTTGAACTCGCTTATCGATACGTTGAAGATAACTCAGGTTTGATGTTTGATTGACCAGATAGTTACTAATGGAAACTAAAAGGTCTCATTAGAAGCTTTTCCATGGGTATGATTGTGATACTAAACATTGATATTTAGGAGTCTTCAGTTTCTGGTATCAACAAGAAGTCTGGTTATTTTGCTAATATGCAATTCAGTTTTTACTGTAGAATAGAAAATTCCAAGTAAATGATTCAATTTATATCGAACAGGTTGGTTTTCTTACCCTTTTTACTTGCAGTATGGCATTTTTATTTTTTAATCTGCTTAAATGTGAATAATCTGGTGATTTTCTCATGAACTTGAATGTAAATGCCAACTTTTTGGACTCTAGAAATCTGGGATGCACTTCGGGCTGCTGCTGCTGAACCCGATTTAAGCCAGGCTCAAGTTATTGTGGACTGTGCAGGGGTCATAGTCCAAAATACTGATCTAACTATCTGCTATGATGAAAGAGGTAAGCAGACCTTGCTGCATCAGATTTCGATAACCATTCGAGCCCGAAATATGCCTTTTTCTGGCTTGAAATTTCTTCTGACATGTCTTGCACCAACTGTTCTTTGCAGGTGCCAAGTATGAACTACCGAAGTATGTTTTGAGCGAGCCAACAAACATGATCCGAGATAATTGAAAATAGAGAGAAAATCGAGGGCAAACGTGTGCAAAGTTGAATATAAATCATGTATATTACTCTCTTCTTTGAAACCCTTTATGAACTCAGGGTCAATTGTGTGCCCTTTTCTAACTTGTGTTTACTTTTGAATCAATAGAGCATCCATCTGTGTTATCTCTGATATCAGAGCATTGCCAGAGCCTGGAGGTGCAGATTCCAAACTTCGCTATCTGCACCTCGTCTGTCTTTTTTCTTCTCATGAGAATTAACCAACCTAAAAAGGTCGTAGATAATATGATTCTCAGCCAAGACTTAAACAAGAGAGGATATCTGATCATCTGGCTCGGTGATCAGGTTTTTTCTTTTTCTGAATTTCAAAATTTTCTTCGATGAAAAAGAAGGAAAAGAATAAGATTACCACTTCTGAAGCTATTCGTAGAATTCATTCATAATAATCTGGGGAAATGTACATGAACATCTATCGATGTCTGTTAAAGCAACTTTTCACTACCGCAAGTTCATATAGAAAGGGAAGAAAAAAGCAAAAAGCGCTTGATATCACTGATCAGACCTTTTTGAAGAAAGATAGAATGTTTCCTTGCTTAGGATCCTTTGCATTTCCAGCTTTCTTGTGTCCCGTTTTACCTCCCGGATTAGATGGTGCAGTGGTTCCAACTGCAGGGGACCTTTTGGCTACAGCAGGCCTGCATCAATGATTCAAACAGTTAGATCAGACGGACGATCACATATCTAAGTGAACAGGAACAAAGATTGGCCTAAGTAAAGGCAAGCATCCTCATTGTCAGCATAGCTTAAAGACCTACCAATATTTTGATTTCTTGAACTAGCAAAATCAGACAAGATGCAGTACAAGCACCAGAAAGAGTTTACACGCATATTCGATTCCATCTTTTTTCTCTGTTTTCTTCCCTCCTTACAGTAGGTGCAGACAAGTTTATGCTAAAGGCAAAATATGAACTACCGACATGTAAGAAAAAATGAAGAGAAAATAGCATTACCGGCTATTAGTATTTGTGACAGTATTGGTGGTAGCATTGGTTGCTCCACTTCCAGCTTTCTTCGGCACGTCACTTTCAACCTTCTTCACCTCTGTCTCCTCGCCTTCCCAAACTACCTCAGTAACTAATATTAACATATATGGAAAAAAAATGATGTGAGAAGATATTAATTTGGCAATAATGCTGTTCGTTCCAATTTAGTGCACTTAAGGGGGGGAAAAGAGGATAAATAATTCGTATTTCTCATAGAAAGAAAGATGTACGTAAGTAAAAATTTCCAGTGATTAAATTTAAGTTTGGCATAGTCATGAGAAAATTTAATTGCATTAGCAAAGCCATTGGCATTGAAGGAACTTCAAAAGTGTATACCTTCAATGAGGAAATGTAGCACAATGATAGCTATGCTAAAATAAATAAACAAAAGTCAAGATAAACCCCCTTTTTTTTCAATATTTGAAACCCTAATTGACCTAAGAAGAAAGGCTAGGCATTGGATTTTACCTTCTCTTCCACGGTCATCAATACGTGTCTTCAACACTTTCCTCCTTTTAGGTGAATTTGGTGAGGCATCAGTCACTTTATCCTTCTTTAAATCAGTTTCAGGAAGCTGGCTTTCAAGCTTGACCGAAGAGGAATTCTTACCATTTGTGCTTTTGCTGCCAAGTGAAGTTTCTTCCCCCAGTGATCTATTGGGTTCTCGATTAGCAGTTCTCTCTTCCTTAACTGTTACTTCATCTTTGTCTGGTTTGTCTACATCGGGCCTCTCTGGAGCTGAAGTTTTAGAATTTAGTTTTGAATCTAAAAATGATTTCCTTTTAGGGGGATCAGGTGAAGCTAGATTGACAGCATCTTCATACTCATCTTCATCTGATAAATCGAAAACTACCCTTCGTTTCCTATTGCCTTCACTATTAGAAGCTCTCCCAAAATTAACTTCTTGAGCATCGATGTCACTGTTCTCATGTTCTACTGCTTCACACGCAGAAATTTGTGCATCTGCAGTAAATAAATAATGTAAAAAGGAAATTATATAAATGAGAAAAGAAGTAACTATGAATATAAAATATGTGTTTTAGAAAAGCAAAAATTTAAATAGCAGAACAACTAAAGTAATACAAGCTCTAAATTGTTGAAACAAATCGCAGTATAATTTGTAGAATGCACTTAAAACATCATATAAGAAAGAAACTCTAGAAATAGGACAAATGGCAACAAACCATTAGAATTTTGGATGGAATCACTATTATCTGCTGGCGCAGAACAGGTTTTTGGTTTCGCAGATGCACGATCCCAGAAATTTGCTAATGGACCTCCATTTCCAGTGGAGCCTTTATCATTCTGGCCTTTCTTTTTATTAGAAGGAAAGGAAGTATTTTTTTCTTTATCAGCAGAAGGCTTGGCGGCCAAATCATGGACTCCACCACTGATACTGTCGCTTTTGATACCTTTTACCACAATGGGAGGCTTCTGAGCAACTTTTGAGCTTGATTGCTGAACCTTATTTTGTCGAGATGGTAAAGGTGCATTGGATTGAGCAGAATTATGTATGGACAGTCCTGAGATTCCCACACTATTTGGCTGTGCAGTTGCAACCTTCGCAGGAGTTCCATCGGCATTGCGCTTGACAAATGAATTTGAAATCCCACAGAATCTGAAGAAAACATTTAAGGACAAGAGATATAAATTACAGATAGGGTTTTCTTAATGTTTATCTGATCAAGGAACTATCATGTGAAAATCCATCAACACCTTAGGATTAAAATGAGCTAACTTACATATATCTTGAACTCACAATGACTCCTATCTCCCTGAACCAGGACATTGCATTTATTTCTTACCAATACCCTTCTATGAATTGCTATTGACAAAAAAGTATAACTGGAAAGCAACATGCTAGTTAAATCCCCTTCATTAAATGCATAGATAAGTAACTAGAATATCTCAATGGGAAGTACAAGGACTGGAAAAAAGTAATTAACATGAAGGAACCACCAATGCAACATGAAATCTTCTCGCTCCCATTGCTGTAATGATTAGTTACGGAAGTAAGGTACCTGTTATCTCTCAAGCAATTATCCACTGAGGTGGGCTGCTTGAAGAGCTCTTCAGCTTGTATAAATTCAGTATTCCAAAGTGCAGCCAGGTCCTTTGGGATGCAAGCTTGCACACTATACACATGAACTCTGCAATTGCCATCATATACTTGCTTGGCTTCTGCAAGAAATTAAGGAAAAAAGAATGGCCATTAATCCCTTTTATCTAATTTTACTAGCCAAACAACATAAATATTATTATGGAGACCATAATTGAATGAACTGTTGACTACTTTGCCAATTAGGTCATCTATTCCAAGAATGGTCATGCAGCTTGTACGCAAGCATGGATATAAACCATGCACACCCTTAATGGCATACACATTAGAATAAGTGGAACAAAATGAAATTATTGTGGAAAGTACCCGAAAGTTTAGGCCCTGTCACGAGCTGAATATGATAATTTGATGGAGAGTTCTTCAACCAGCCAGACAAACTATATACAACTTCTAAGCCACTTCCATGTTTCTCAACAAACTCTGCAAGCAATCTAAGTATAGGTACGACTGTTTATTAGTCTGTCAACATTATGATTATGAGTCTATGATCTACATTGCTCTATCTGTGCATGTAAACTCTAACTAGATTCTTGACGAGGGAAAATTACCTCTTTGCAACATTGGATGAGACTAAAAAATTACGACTCAACCATTTGTAGGATACCTGAAAGGAAATTTCATTTTAAACCAAAAGAAAATAAATTTTATATGAACTCCCATACTGTAATGAAGTTTCTAGCCTACAAAGAAAGTAATGTCACAGGTACCAATATTATAAAATTACTCAAAGACAATTTTCTTTAATCATAAAAAATCAGGAAGATAAAACAAGGAGAAGCCAGTTGTAGTCCTAATTCTATATCATCTATATCAAAATCTTCATTCAACTTGCAAACAAATCATTTCAATCAAACCCTTATATTCTACAATTCCACCTTGGGCCAGAATTATTATCTTACAAATTAAGTTTATTTCACTTAAAATTAACAGCTTTTTTCAAGTCCCAAAATCTAACCTATAAGAGAACACAAAATAAAAACATGAAAAACGGAAGAGGAACTAATTTCCTGCAATTTCCCAGAGTAATCAAAGGATGCTTCATTTTTAACCCAACCTAGAAATCAATTTTTTAGAAAAAAGTAATAAAAGGGAGAAAACCCATGAATTTAAGACCACGAGAGGGAAAGATCAAAATTTGCAAAAGAAAAAAGACATTATCAAAAACCCGGAAAAAATTCGAACAATCAAGTCGATATGAAGGCGAATTCAGAAAAAAAATTTTAACATAATAGAACTTACTACTTGAAGTTTATCGGAGACGAGAGCTTGGATCTCCTCGAGAATACCTAGGGTTTCAATTTGGGACATTTCTTGGGGGTTCTTAACAAGGTTTTGGAGTCAGAATTGGGAGATTTAAGGGACAGATTTTCCCGCCATTCCTTTTGAGTAGTGGGGATTCCACTCTACTAATATAGGGATAGGAAGGAATTGATTATGGTTCTCATTGACACGTGACTGTTAGAGTTTGCACGTGACTTTGTAGCCTGTAATATGACTGGATCAATGGCCCAATGGATGCGAGAGTCCAGAGTTTAGAAAGTTGGGCTAACCATACGAAAAATATTATCTTGGTATAAAATTGATTAAAATATGTTATAAGTCCCTATGTTATTTGTAAATTTAAAATTCAGTCTCTTACTATTATTTTTAGGAATTTAGTCTCCCTATTTTTCAGATTTCAAAATTTTAGATCCAACTGTTAGCACTACTAGATTTATTTTGTTGAATTCAAGTTCATTGCAACATCGTTTTTTTTTAGTTACATGGCTACCAAGTAGACTTGTTCATAGGTTGGGCTACCCGTTTAGGCTTGAAAGCTCGCTTGAAATTTGGGAGGGTTTAGACAAAAATATTAGGCTCGAGAAATGAGTTTGGGCAAAAAAAGTAGGCTTGTTTAAAATATGGGCCCAACCCGATCTATTTTTTAAGTTTCTAATACTTTATATTATGTTATATTTATATATTATGTAACTTAGAACACTTTTAAAAAAATAAACTTATACTAAATATATAATACTATTCTAATATATACATTAAAATAATGGATGAGCTTGGGCAAAATTTTAGGCCCATATTTCGAGTCGGACCGAACTTAGATAAGCATAAAGTAAATTAATATATGCTTAGGCCCGACTTGACCCATGAGCACGTTTACTACATACAGAAACTTGAGACATATTTTAAGCTATAAAATCATGCAATTACATCGCCATAACTTACAAGGTGTTATGATATTAGAAAGCTTATAAATAGAGGTATGTATAAAGTTTGTATGTGATTGAAATAAAAAAAAATACTCATTTGTTCTTACTATAATTTCCTTTGGTTTTATATCACATAACATGATTCTCGATCTTTTTCCTTTGGTTTTAACCTAAGCACAATTACTATTAAATTTGAGATTTGCCTCCTTAACCATTAACACATATCAACCATAAGAAAGTTTCCAACATTAAACTGTAGGAAAGGTATAAAGATGACCTAACTTCTAACTAATTATGATCATTAGGCTTTTGTTTTTATATGTCAAAGTTTTATAAGCATGGTATATTTTTATGTTTAAGTTCTTTTGTTTAATATTATTCATAAAAGTATTAGTTATTCATGAAGTTTATGTTGGGATTTAGTACTTTTAGTGTAGTGATTTTGTCTATATGTACTTTTAATTTTTCGAACAAATTGATTTGATAAAATATCCATTAGAATCATTAATATCTTCGTATATTGTCCTTAATGGTTTTTGCATGCAAAACAAAATGAAAGCAAATATTAACTCATTGATTATCTAATGTTTAACTAATACTAAGTGATATTGCATGGTCGAATTGTAATACAGAAAGTCAATTTATATTAGTAGATAACCTAAACATGTCCTTAATCTAATCCAAATTGAGCAAATCAATTGAAAGACTAATATGTCATTTATCAAGTTCAATGAGGGAGATACCTTATCTTGGGTATCGAAAAAAATGACTCCCAAAAGATAGAGACATAGATGTGATTGACTGGAGTAACAGTACATCGAAGATGACCCAAGTAATATAGATCCTAGATTCATTTATGGATTTATTCACTTATGACATTCATAGTGTGACATAGTTTATTCCTAAGTGGATGATGGACTATGTATACATGACTCTTATACTTTGATGTAAATGAAAGCCTGAGTTCAAATAGATAAGAAACCGAAAGCTAGTACGTTGGGTATATGACTTCTACATGATGTAGCATCATTCCACAATAGTAGAGTTTATAACCCAATAAAGGGTAAATGATGCCATCTCATTGGCATTACATGATAGATGAAAAGTAACGTGGCCACGAGTCATTTGTCTTAGTAATAAATTATTTAATTATTATTTGATAGTAATTGACTTTTCATGAAGAAAGATGTAATAGTTATTATGAGATAAAATATAATCATATTGAGAGAATGAATTTATCTCAAAGAGATTAAGATATCTTATAAGAGTAACACACTTATGATAAGGTCATTGGATGAGCAGTTATTGAGTAACTTTCGTAATGAGATATAATAATGGAGAGCTCAATCATGATGCTTTAGTGGAATGACTTCATGACTAAATGATGATACTCTAAAATGACATGCTTTTATGTTTTATGTGTTAATTACATATATATTTTGAATACGATCTTACTAATTTTGGTTGTTCATGGTTTTTTTTATCTTGTAGGGACTAAATTGAAGGCAAAAGGAAATTTAGGGGCAAAAAGCGTGAATTTAAAGACAAAATGGATCAGCATGCGAAATAGGGAAAAAATGGTGCCGAAAATGCAAAGTGTAGAAGACTTGGGGCAAAATTTCAAAGAAGAGATTTATGAACATAAGACTTTGTTTAAATTTGAATTTTATTTTTAGGATTATTATATTGTTTAGATTTAATTTCAAATTATATCTCTCAAACTTTATCATCTAGAGTTTAAATAGGAACAAACTAGGTTCTTTCATGCACTATAAATAGGGGATGGAATGACATGAATATTCACTCTTCACTTCTATAAAAAAAACTCCTTCCCCCTAAAGCTCTTAGCCTTTTTGTTTCTTTTTCGATAAAATTCCATTTCATTAAAACTTGTGTTTTTTCCCAAAAAAACATGAGTAACTAAACTCATCTAGCCAAAGGTTATCAAGACTCCTCCAAAAGAGTTCATTAGGCTTAGAACCCGCACTTAGCCCTTATCAACGAGTATTCATCATTTCTCCGCATTATGGGGCTGACACTTCTGTCCATGTCCTTCCAAAAGTACTATTTTCATCTTGTGCAAAGACGAATGCTTTATATGTTTTGGGAAGGTTGCACAGTCGGTTCGCTAACTTACTGCGTTAGAGGTTGTCAAGCCCAAGAGATGAAATGGCATGACATTCGCCATTGAGAAACGATGATCTAGTGTAAGACGGTCCCACAAAAGTGACGGTTGGCTAGAGTCAAGTTCTTCTAGATCGTAAGGTTATAACCTAAGTAGAGCTGGGGTTCATAGGTATCCTCTTCCACTATAACTGACTTATTCGGTCATGAGAAGGATCACCTAAAAGCATATTATTGAACCAAAGGAGGATCAAGATAATCGGAGGCTGAAATCCCTCGATCGGAAAACCCATTTTTCTCAATTCTACTTCTTATCACAATTACGATTTCAATCTATTTAATTTCAACTCAATCATATTTTTAATTCATTTTTATTTTATTTTTTCCAAGTCAACTGTTTTTCTTGGGCACGACTGTGCCCGAGATTTCGAGAAACAAGGAGCTATGGCGATCCAATCCCTGAGGATTTAACCTACTCCCCTTATACTATTTCTTTTCATTATTTAAGGGTAAGATATATTTGGTGCTTTCAACAACACACCACTAAATAATGTTATGATTAATAGACGAATAGCCAAAACTTAATTACAAATTATTTGAGCCCTAATTATATATAGCCAATTGATTTCTCTTCTAGCTCGAGATAACTAGAATCGAATTGCATATAAAACCAATAATATGAAATGAATGAAAACGATGAACTAAGAGAAATAGATCACATGTATCACTATTCATAGTGAATATGTTTTCTCGTTAAGTACAAAAGACGACTTAGAAATAAATTTAAGTTCACTACAGGAAAACAGACTTTTTGCGGCGTTTTTTTTGGCCTTTAGCGGCGCTTTTACAAGCGCCGCAAAAAACACCGCTATTACAACCGCTGCAAAAGTTTGCGGCGTTTATTTTTTAAAAACGCCGCTAAAGATCATGACTTTTAGCGGCGCTTTTATAGAAAACGCTGCTAAAAGTCCTGGCCTTTAGCGGCGCTTTTATAGAAAACGCCGCTAAAAGTCCCAGCCTTTAGCGGCGCTTCCTCAAAACGCCGCTAAAAGTCCCAGCCTTTAGCGGCGCTTCCTCAAAACGCCGCTAAAAATTTGACTTCTCGCGGCGCTTTAAAACGCCGCTAAAAGTCATATCTTTAGCGGCGCTTTTACAAAAACGCCGCTAAAGGTCCAAAAAAATAAAAAAAAATTAAAATATAATAAAAACGCCACAAATCCATTCCCAAAAATTAAAATGGCTATTAGATGTCAATTTCCAATATACATGTCAATGCATAATACATCATAAACAAATATGCACTATTTGACCCTTCTCAGATAGAATAAAAAGCAGGAGATCTTCGGTCGCAGCAACAACAGCATGCATATTGAATGACTTCCATCCCAAGGGATGCGAACCTTTTTCTTCAGACTTAGGAGGCTCCTCAGACGATTCGGATGCCTGTTCTGATATTGCTGCTATCTGACACAAGATGAACCCTAGTCATTAAAGGCATGAAGCCAAATACACATGTTAAGGCAGTGCAAATGGATACTTGCTATAATTATGCAACACAACAAAGTAATATGTTCTAGTAGCTGCTTACAATCTTTGATGCAAATATTTCCCCACAACTGTCAAGTTTCATCATTTTACTTAAGAAAAGAAATCGAGAACCATTTTATTTATTATAATAATAAAAACAATAGAGAAACTTGTAGAACTACAAAATCTACAACAGAGTGGCATTTTTAAGTGCTTATTATACCTACTTGCCAGGAAACAGATCTGAATAACAAGGTAAGGAGACTATAAGCAAAAACCTGGAAGTCTTGAGATTGTCGTGTACCCTTCCCAAAAGATGTCTGCAATGCATCAACCACAGATTGTATATCAACTCCTTCAGGAATAAATCCCAAAGAAAGAAAGTCATTTGCCAATCCCAGAGAGTCACGATTAACAAAGTGCACAAGCTGAGAGAAGCAAAGAACTTATCAACACAAATACAAGCTCATGGAAATAACCATCAAATCTCAGCATCAACATTCACAAAACACAAGATCAAGATGCAGAAAATAACAAACATGTTAAAAGTAGCAAAGATGTAAAGGGAGGATTACAAAATAATAAAACATGCTAAAGAATAAATGATGAAAAGGAAGATTATGACATATGCATGGAATAGTAACCAGGTAAAGACTACTAAGAGCCTCGGTTAATAACTACTGCTTTACTCATTCCATTAATTTTTTCAACATCGACATCAATAAAATACTACTATAAACTTTCACATGCAAACACTAGTTGAGTCGTCTTTAATAAATAAATAAATAAAAATTGTTTTCTGCTCAAGAGTTAAGGAAAAAGATAAAATTCCAGTTTTGAAATATTATTTAGCTTCATGCAAGCCTATGCCCTAGTTGCTGTAGGAGATCAGTCATGACTACAATGATATTTAAAGTAGCAACCTGGTATAATTACCAATAGAACGACTCTTACCACTTGAATAAGTCCAACACAATAATGGCGAGGGATATCTCCCATCATCCCAAAGTCTAAATATGAATGCCTCTAGCAATCAAAAATAGTATCTTCAGAAAATTGTAGAGCCCGTCGCCTAGGATTAAAGCAATAGAAATGAAAACCTGCATGATATATGGAAACTAATGTGAAATGAGTACAAATATTGGTGCCAAGATATAATTAAGGGAAAGCTCCATGGACCTTGTAACCATTCTTGATGCTGCTTTCTGGTAAAGTTGCAGGGCTGGTAAAGTTGCAGGGAACCATTCTCCCTTGAGCCCACCTATTAGTGGCCACATTACTCCCCAAGAAAGCACTGCCCCAAGAAGCAAAGACAAATTTACAAGATGTGAACATATCATTCCTGCTCCTATGTAAGTCATGCTGAAATCAAAGTAAAACCTGCAAATTTGAATTGTTCCAATCAATCATTATGGAAACATGATCACATCACATGGAGAAGATAATAAAACTAGAGAACGCACGAATTTTTCCATGCTTTCAAACCAAATGTAGGAAACTGAGCAAATCCGCATTTATGATATAATATAATAAAACAATAATTTATTCTTATTATTATGATATATGAAATATAAATTTTAAATATTCTTTAAGTAATTAATATAAATTATTTTTAAATTTTAATTTAAATATATAAATCATATTTAAAAATTATGGTTAATATAAATCAGAGCAAATTTATAATTTCATACACAAATTTATTTTTGAAAAATCAAAAGCTTTTTGATTTTGGTTTAAAAGCCTGGTTTGCTTGACTATATATATATATATATATTCAAACTTAATTTGTATGCATTCGAGGAATAATAATTAAAGAAAAAAAATAACATACAAGAAAAAGGGTCGAAGAAAACAAGAAAAGAGCAGGGGAAAAGAAAAGAATAAATTTAAAGGGAAGAAATTCCATTTAATTTTTAATTCACACCAAATAAAAATTATGGTTTTGAGTTTTGATGCTTTACTTTAGGTAGGCTATATATATATAATATATATATTAGTATATATATTAGAGTGGTAAGGGTGGCGTTTGCTCTTACGTGAGACTCACAATCCTACAATAATTCCTTACGCCAAGAATCTGGCTCCGCAGCGCAGACATCAACATACCACCTCCACCTCCAATGCCGTCCTTCCTCCATATTTCTTATATAAATTTTAGGAGTTTGGTCGGTTCATGCTAACCATGTTGCTTGCTTCACTCCAACATATGCCAACAAATTTTAGAGTATCAAGAATTATGCAAGTATATATTTACCAGTTATGAAGTCTTAATTTCTAATGCAATAGTTGCAATTAATATAATCCAACTTAACACTAGGTTTAGTATTCAGAAATGAATGGATGCATAATGCATGATGGTTTTCTAGATGATAATAATAATTTTGTTTATTTATGGAGCTAAAGTCAACTGGCCTATTTTAGACAAATGAGACATGCCAATTCACACTATATTATTGTATTATAAAATAAAACTCATGGTCTGCACTCCACTCCAAACCTATACTAATCGGATTTATAGAATGCAATGTACTTCTGCTACTGCATGTGAGAGATGGCAAAAGAATAATTTATATTAATTACTTAAAGATTATTTAAAATTTATATTTCATATATCATAATTTATCCGCATTTATGTTGGCCTTCTTTTTGTAGGAAACATGAGAAAACAAACAAACAAATAAAGCTATAAACCTAGAATTACTTATCATAATTTTTTTTAGCATAATTCAGAAATATATACCTATCACCCTCACTGAAATATGCATTTACAGCTGTATTGAGATCACCAGCATGCTCCTGGTCCCAAGTGAAACAATTAATAGATAACAATGAGATGTTATATCTAACTCAATTTTATGATATGATGCAAAGAATCCAAAACTCTAAGAAAACGCAACCCAAATAGACATTAATATGATGGTAAGAAGCATTTTCCAGCAATCTCAGACATTTGTCTCCAAAAAGACCCTTAACAAACAACAGAATCAAAACCTAAGAATCTGCTAGCTAGAATTAAACCTCAAATCAACCATCCCCAGTCACTCAGGAGTTTAGCTGCAAAGCAAGTAGCAATGATGCATATGAGCTTCACTTTTAAATCGCTTACTACATTCAATGAGACTTCTCGGTATTAGCTGCCCATGTTTATGAAAGCATGACTAAGGCATGGAGGTTCAAAAAACCTTGTCCATTATCGCTGGCCAAACATCACATACATTTTTCTGAAGCCATGAAAAGAATACAACTCTATATTCAAAACATTTACAACTTTTAGCTTTTCCCCTTTCCAGTGTCCAGTCAACCATCAAATTTCTTCGTTCTTGTTCATTTTTTAAAGCCAGCTCATTTGACTAATATAAGTTAAATCCAAGTAAAACAACTAATTGAAAAGAAAAATAATAAAATTTTCAAATAATTCATTCGAACCTTAAATTAACCCTTTGATTATAGTCATTGGCTAAAAAACTAAGTCCAATTACAACCAATAAAAATTCGGTTATCTTCAACAAGCGAATGAAACGATGATCAGAAAAATAAATCAACAACATTAAGCAGTATATTATAAACCCTAAAAAATTTAAAAAAGGAGA
Source organism: Gossypium australe (assembly GCA_005393395.2). Classification (NCBI taxonomy): domain Eukaryota; kingdom Viridiplantae; phylum Streptophyta; class Magnoliopsida; order Malvales; family Malvaceae; genus Gossypium; species Gossypium australe. The sequence goes on along the minus strand of CM016618.1, from coordinate 13,525,925 downwards.
AAAAGAAATCAGCCGATCATTGATCAACCTACAATCAGAAGCCAATTTGATAATCCAGTTTAAAATTTTAACAAAATGAAATTAAGATTTAATTAAAGATTTTTCAAAAACTACCTCTAGCATGGAAATAGCAACAGCTTCAGGTGCCCCAGTGATGCTGATGAAAGTGTCGATTGCTTCTTGATTAGGTCTCACCATTGCAAAATTAGGGTTTCCTTGGCTTTAGCCACTAAACTGGTATGTGACCATTATCATTCTCATTTAAAGTGGTTGGCTTCTGCACTTCAAACAAATAGCATTAGTGCTCAATATTTTCACCCTTGTTCAATATTTTCATAGTAAAAAATCTATCACAAAAAATGAAGATACATTAAGTTTAATAGCTCACCTGTCTAGCAAAGACGCTACTCTGCTCACGAATAAAATCAACAGGCTAAAAAAATAAAGCTTACAGTTAGGTATTTCAGAAGGATTTAAGTTGCACAATTCTTTTCTTTTCTTTTTTTTCAATTTATTTCCATTTTGATACAAACTTAATTTCTTTAGGGAAAAAATGGAAGAAAAGAATCTTAGAATCATACTTACTGACTGTGGGTAGCAAATATCCACTATTGCATATCGTTCTCCTGTATTTTGACAAATATGATTAGAGAACAAATAAGAGAGTAAAAAGCAAAAGTAAGAACTAAAAAGAATATGAATATGAAAGAAAAAGGAATTTTTCAATTGAAATTCTAACCTGATATGAAGTTCTCAATTGAAAGTTTTAGAGCAATAAATCGTCAAAGGAAAGAATGAAAATACAGGATTGAATTGGGAATTTGTGGCATTAAATGCCACTTAAAAGCAATTATTATATATGAAGTGGTTTATGGTAAGAGAACCAATCTGGCCAAGAATATGAAATCAAGAAATTGAAGCACCAAGAAATACCTTATATACAGGTATTTTGGAGATACACCACATACTTTGCTGTTGCAGCATCTGAAGCAGATGTACCACTCTTTGAGTCCCTGAAATGAAAGAAATTATGAATGCTACTGACTTTGGGAAAAAAGGGCAGATTTTGAGGGAGGAAAACTATTCCAGAATGAACTTACGGTGCTTGTGCAGGAACTTCTTAGGCAGATTTGGTGGAGATGTTCTTGCTCGACACTCGAAAATTTTGGAAACGCTTTACTAAATTCCTTCATGAGAACAAAAAGAGAATCATTTGAAAGCACCAATCCACACTATCAGTAGAAAGAGAATTAAAAGAGGTAACCAAATTAAAACCTGTGTAGGACAAGTAGTGAGAAGAGAGCGAACGGCGAGCTTGAAAACAACCCTAGATTATAGTTAAGATATAGAAAACAACCAAAAATATAAAAAAAGAAGAGAAAAATCGAGGGGCTCACTGTTGATTCGGAGGCGGAGAGACTGTAACCTAAGCAAGCCCTAATCCACTCCTTTTTTTTCTAAGCGTAAGCCCTTGGATTAGTTTCCTCCCTTGGGATCCTTCTCCGGGGATTTGTTACATCTATCTTGTAAGCCGGCTAGATTTAGTACAGCGGATGAGGAAAATCCTGCAAACTTAGACAAGATAGAAAGTAAGGAAGACAGAAGGTGGGTAGCGAAGAACAAATACAATAGCTAGGTCACGATTCAACTTCCTATTCAAGTGAATCTGCCTAGAGCGAGCCTTAAGATTTTTATTAAACTGATATACTGATTCGGTGTCGTTTATGCAAACTTATGAAATTTTGTGGCGTTTTTTACTAAAACGCCACTAAAACTCTATTTTTTGTGACATTTTTGCAAAAACGCCACTATTACATAATTTTTTTTTCATTTTTAACATATATTTTTCTATGTTTATTTCTTTCAAAATTTTTGTCTTGAGATTATCATTTTTTTAAATTTTAATTTTTATTATATTTTGAGTATTGAACTTTTTAACTAAAATATTAAATATTAAATTTTTAATTTTTTAGTTTTTTATTATTAAATTTAAAAATTTAATTACCATTATCAACTCTTTTAGGAATTTCTTTTTTCTTTCTTTTTACATCAACATTGTTATTTTAAGTATGGTCTGCATTAGTTGTTTAGATTTTTACATAAACCTTAGACCCTAAATATTATACCCTAAACCACAAACACCAAAAACCTAAACCTCAAACTCAAACTCAAAACCCCAAACCATAAATTTTAGACTATAAAACTCGAACCCTAAACTCTAAACTGCAAACCTTAAACCATAATTCGAGACCAACTTTTTGGGAATTCATGTGGCCAATGTTAGTGTAGTACAAAACATATATTTTAATAGCTAGCACATTAACCATAAATCCCTCATAAGGGATTTCAGTTTCGGGATTTTGGGTCATATAGTTAACACCCTAAACCCTAAACCTTAAAATCTTAAACTTAAACCCTAATCCCTAAACTCAGAAACCTAACACATTAACCATTTCTCCTAAACTCCTAACCTTAAACCCACAAACCATAAACCCAAAACCCAAAACCCTAACCCATTAACTATTTTCTCCCTAAGCCCCTAACCCTAAACATTAACCCCTAACCACTAACACTTAAATCTTAATATAGTAAACACTAAGATATTAAACACTATACAATAAACCTAAACAACAAACTTTAAAACACTAAACCCATATAAGTGAATGTATCAAAATAAAATATAATTCAAAGCAAGAATAAGAAAAAAATATGAAAAACTTTTAGCGGCGCTTTTTCAAAAACGCCGCTAATGCTCTGGTCTTTAGCGGCGTTTTTGAAAAAGCGCAGCTAATTCTCTGGTCTTTAGCGGCGTTTTTGAAAAAGCGCCGCTAATGCTCTGGTCTTTAGCGGCGGTTTTAAAGAAGCACCGCTAATGCTCTGGTCTTTAGCGGCGTTTTTGAAAAAGCGCCGCTAATGCTCTGGTCTTTAACGGCGTTTTTCTAAAAGCACCGCTAATGCTCTGGTCTTTAGCGGCGTTTTTCTAAAAGCGCCGCTAATACTCAGGTCTTTAGCGGCGTTTTTTTAAAAGCGCCGCTAATGCTCAGGTCTTTAGCGGCGTTTGGAAAAAAACGCCGCTATTTCTTGTTTTTAGCGGCGTTTTTGAAATAAACGCCGCTATTGCTCAACTTTTTGCGGCGTTTTCTTTCAAACGCCGCTAATGTATAATGTTTGCGGCGTTTTTCATTAAAACGCCACTAAAAACGCTGCTAAAAGTCTGTTTTGGTGTAGTGGTTCTTCGGATTATTATGAATTTTGAAGAAAAAAATTAAATTAATTAGTCATCATGAATTTGTTGGATAAGACAATTAAATATATTTTCTTCGTAGATTCTAATATAGTAAAGTTGATATGACTTTAACAAAATTAGATTGGATTGAGAAAATAATTTAATTAAGAAATTAGTTTAGTTAATTTAATTAATTAATTAAATTGATTAAATAAATAATATTTTAGGAAATAAAAAATAAATATTGGGTTGGATAAATTATAAGTGTTGAATAAAGTCTAAATAACACATATAATTGGGCCCAATGCATGAAATGCCCAACTAGACCTTATAGAACATAATGGATGGAAACCTAGTGTTATTAAGGGTATGATGTTGCTCCCTACACTTTTACTTAGATTAGAAGTTGTAGTTTCTATTTAAATATTATTATTTGATCAGACCTCGTTCAAACACTACTCTTGTATTAATTCTCTATAAATAAGAACTATGTGTTAAGTTATTGACAAACACAAATTATTCTATATAGTTGTTTTGTTAGAAAATAGTGAAAATTTATTTTACAGAATAAATTTTACTTTTTGAGAAAAACACACAATTCTAGTTATAAAGAGAATTTACTTTCGGAGAAGAGGTCATGGTTCTAGAATAATGGAGAAGGTCGTTTAGTAGAAAGTTAGGATCGACTTAACCATCTCGTATAAAGCATAAGTATCATTTCAATTAAAGTTTATTGTTATAAATATCACAATAGTCGATTTTAAAAAAAATTAAACTTTTGCTGTGCTTAAGAAATTATTTTCTAAACCAATATATGTATATTATGAAATACGTAATTTGATGTTTTAAATTCAATAACCAAAACTATATTTACCCTATTATTTTTAATATTGCATAGTTTATGTTCTTGAATATCTATAATGTGCATGCTATTATATTAACTATGTCATACCTTGTATCCTAATGTGACCCTTGATATATCGAGCAAGAACTAGTTTTTCATTGGTGCTAGATGTTGAAGTTCACTTGGATGTTAAAAGTTTTGGTAATATAATTGTAACAGCCCGATTTTAGTGGTATCGAAAGTGGTGGTTTCGGAACCCCGTTCTCTAATGATCAAGTCCGTTAATATTATTATTGAATACTAACAAGTCTATATTAAAGTTAAATTGAGTTTTGGTGCGATAATTTTAGTGATTGAATGATTAATTAAGATGCAAAGACTAAATCATAAAAATCGTAAAATTTAATCGCTATTGATAATGAAACTATATGGATTAATATGACAATGAAGCCAACTTTTGACATGATGGGCGGTTTAGTAACTTTGAAAGATTAAAATAAATTATAAAACAAGATTCTATAAGTTGAAATAAAATAAAATAAAACATATAGCTTTGGAAGGAGAGAGAGATCACATTTTCATCTTCAAACTTGCACCAAATTCACCATTTTTGGAAGCTGTCTTAGGGATCAAAGCTTTCGGTTTTTATTTGGTGAGTAACTTCTTGTCTATTTTTTAAATCCCTGGAATTTGATTTAGCTGGCCCATAAACTATTTTGCAAAATTGTTAAAGATTTGAAAAACTACCATTGAAGGATTAGCATGACTAAAATGACTGTTAAGATTTTTGGTGTTAATGGCTAGCATGTTAAGTTTAATCATTAGTAGGACTAGATTGCAAGTGAAATTTTGATAGTTTTGTTATTAATGACTAAAATGTGGAATTTTGTAAACTAGATGTGTCGCGTGATTATGTGCAAGTGTACACAGTTGTACAAGTAATAAGTAGTAAGTAAAGAGCAGTGGCAAAGCCAAGGGAGGCTGGCATGGGCCTCGGCCCCACTAAAAGGTAAAATTTCTATTTAAGCCCTTAAAATTTTTTTAAAATTTTAAATTAGTAAAGGTAAAATTGCACTTTGACCCCCCTAAAATTATAAAAATTCGATTTAATCATTTACAAATTAGAAAGATATAAACTATAAAAAATTAAATTTTCATCCGGCCCCCCTAAAAAGTTGTCCTGGCTTTGACCCTGGTAAAGAGTATCGTCTCGACACGGGCTGTTGTGTAAATTATTTGCAAAGTTAACTATAAACAATTTGGAAGAAAATAAATTTTCTTTTATTGATGAGAGTCGAAATTTGTAAGGAATGTAATCAGAACCCAAATGCCCACAAAACAAAACAACACAACTTGCAGAAAAATAATCACAATAGGGAGATAAACATAAGATTTAATATAACACAACATAAATACACTAAAATAAATATTTCACTTAACAAGAGTTTATTGGCATTATAGAAAGCATATCATGAAAGGATTGTGGCAATATGAAAATTCATTAAACCCATTTTATAGATTAAAATTTATTATTAAAATAAAATTGAAATATTAAATAATTTATTAAAATAATAAATTATATTTATTATATTAATAATTTATTATATGACTAAAAATAAATAATTAAATATGTATGTTTAATAATATTGAAAAATATAATATTTGTAACGACCCGAAATCCGTGGGCAATTGAAAAAAAAATGTGTGTTATCGGGCCTCCGTCTTAGTAAATCGAGTTAGTAAATAATCATTAGGAGTAATTATGAGTCTAGTAGTGTGTTTAATTAGATTTTATATAGTGAATTTAGCTTAATTTAAAGTAATTAGGAAAAAGGATCAAACTGAATAAGGAGTAAAAGTTTAATTATAGATTAAAAGAAATTATAAAGGACCAAAATGGCAATTATGCCATTTAGCATAAGTTGAGGCGGCATAAGCTTAAAAAAAATCTGAGATTTTATGTGTTAAATATATTTTAATATTATTAATAATTATATTAATATAATATTATTATATAATAAAGTAAATAGTATAAAAGAAATAGGAAAAGAAACAGGGAGAGAACAGAGAAACATTCGAAACAAGCAGGAAAGAAGAAGAAAAAGAAGGAAAAGGGAAAAACTAAAGATTTAAGGTTCGAAGTTTTAAAAGGTAGTCAATTAGTCATTTTCTCTTAATTTTGATGTTTTAGAAGCTTTAAAGCAAGATTTTGATGAAACTAAGTTGGTATTTTGAGAGTTTTTAGGTTTTAAATATAGTTTATGTTGAAGAAAAAGATGAATTATGGATTAAATTAGATGAAATCTAAGTTAGAATTAGTAAAAGGATTAAATTGCAAGGTAAGCTATAAGTTTTCTACTATAGGGATTAATTTGGAAGAAATTATGAATTAGGGTTTTATTATGAAAATTATATAATCAAGTTGAATATGGAAGGAATTTAAGTAGAATCAAAGCATGAATTAAGTTAAGAAATAAGTAAACTTAATTAGGATTTAATTGCAAAATAAATTATAAGAAAACAGTTTTGGGACAGCAGCAGTAGAGTAACTTTGAAAATTCACCAAAAATCGTAGAAGTGGAATTAGAAGTTGAGTAAGATATGAAATTAAAGCTTATTGAGTCTATTTTCATATGAAAGAAACAGAGAAAGCAAATAAGTTCTGTATTATGAGATATTTAAATTTTAGTGAAACTGGTTCAGGGTGATTTCGAGATCCCCTGTTCTGAATTGGAAAAATCATTAAAAATTGTAAAAAAATAATTTGGGGACATAATTTATATGGTTAGATTCCTTAATGAGTATATTTTTATAAGAAACAAACTAGAACATCATTTTAATTCTGTATAAAAAGATAATTAAATTTTAGCAAAGAGTGGTCGGAGCTGTTTAGCAAAGAGTGGTCGGAGCTGTCAGACAACAAAATAGGGGTGATTTCAAAGAATAAACTGTACTTATTGGATAAATCAAAAATTCTGAAAATTTTATGGCAAGAAGATATGAGAGTCTAGTTTCATATAAAATTTACGGATCTTAATTTGGAATTCTGTAATTCAAGATATAGATAATTTAGTGACAATGATTCAGGTAGACAGCTTTGAAAGAACTTATAAGTAAATAATAGAATTGTGTATAAAGGATGTGGAATGAAGAGGAAGAGTAGAAATTGAATAAAATTCAATTATTTATTGTAATTTAATGTTGTAATTAATAATGTAAATTATTATTATTTTCGTAGCTAACAAGGAACTCGAGACATCAACCCACAAAGGAAAGGAGAAGGTTACCGAGGAATAATCAAGCAAATTCGGGTTTGTATTACTATAATTCAAACTATTTATTTATTCATTAAATGTTAGATTAATTTATGAATATGGTAAGTAAATTATAAGGTAAGTGTTTTTATTGAATTGAATGGAAATTGAGTTGAATGATGAATATGTATTGAAATTGAATTGTATGTGGTTTGAAATGGAAAAGTGTAATTGATATTGAAATTGAATTTGTTATGAAAATGAAAATGAAATTGAGAACTGAAATACTGTAATATCCTAAGTTAGGGGCTGTGCGTTGGAGCCAAATTCACGAGTCGATAGGCCTTAAGAATTGTTTTCATGTGTTTTAGGGGTTTTTAAAGCTCAAGGATAAAAAGGGGTTATTTTGGAAATTTTGGAAATTTTGGGTCAAAAGTGAAATTGGGCGATGGAAGGCTTAAAAGAATTTTTGGCGTATTAGTTGGCATGAAATGAGCACTAGCCCAGTGGTTAAGGCGCTTGCAGGATTGGGGCTTTCGAGGTCATGTGTTCGAGTCCCAGGGATCGCGCGTGATGCGCTTTACTTTTATTTTAGCATTCAGATTTGGGAAACTGGTAAGGTAAGGGTTAACAGGTTTTCCGATGCGTTTGTTAGCATGATTTGAACCTTGGCCGGATGGTTAAGGACCTGGATGGGAAACTGCAATTAGGCGGACTCGCGTTCGAGTCTGGATTCTGTGCTTGAAGCATTTTATTTTTAGCGCTAAGCTTAGGAAACCCCCTAAGGATAGTTTATAACAAACACGCGACGATTCATGGCATGAAAGTCACCTCGGCAGAAATGGCAGGAAGCTTGGAAAGCTTTCTCCAGGTCTCAGGTTCGAGACCTGGGGGCTGCACCTGGGATTTTAATTTTTTTGGTTCCACGTGGGAACTTAGTGGCTGCATGGGCATTAAATGCAGCATGCACGCACGCTAGAATGGTTTAAAAGAATTGTTGAAGCATTATGGGCATGAAACACGCAAGGATCGAGTGGTATAAGGCTTGACGATGCTCCCTCAGGTCTTGGGTTCGAGACCTGGGAGCAACACAGCACGGATCTTTTGGTTTTTGGTGCCAGCGTGGAGGAGAACGTGCATGGCCCATGCACGCGTGCAGCCAAGAGCTGCTACTTGTGTTATATATTATTATTTTTTTTTATTGTTTTATTTATTTTTAATTGTTTTGAAAGAATGGAAGATTTTTGTTTGCTTGTGTATTATTAGTTTTATTATTTTAAAAGCATGGGTCTTGGCCTTGGGGAATGAAAGCATGCGGCATAGGGATTTATTATTTTGAAATTTTGTTAGCTTATATTATTTGTTGGAAAAAAGAATTGTGATGGAGGCAAAGGATAAACAATGTTGAACTTACAAAGGAAAGAGAGCATGTGCAGCATTGGAAATTGCAAGTTATGGCCGGCCTTGGTCTTGTAAGCATGGCCAAATTCCATGCTTGGAATTTGTCTTTCCATTCCTTGCTTGTTGACCGAAAGAAAAAAAAAGGAAAGAAAAGGAAGGAAAATATTGATGCATGCTTGGAAAGTAGCATGGACAGCTTTGAGAGTGTCAAAGTATAGCCGAGTGCTTGTTTGGGTTTTTGCCCTTCATTTCTAAAATCCTCTTAACCAAAGCTCCTTGTTTCGGGGTCTTGCCATTTTTTTTGCTTCTTGAAACCAAAAATCCCAAGTAACATTTACCATTGCCGAAACTTCATTTGTTTCTCTCTCAATTCTTCTTTGGTAGTCGAATGTTATTTGGGCTCTCAAGCCTTTGCTTATTTTTGCTTCCTCTTCTACTTTTGATTCTTGGCCGAACCATATACTCACTATCTCCCTCTTTTCTTTCCCATTGGTGTTAAGCCGAAACTAATAGCCCCCTCTTCGTTCATACTTTCTTTCTCCCTTTCTTGAAACTTTGGTGCCGAAATTTACTTGGTTATCCTAGCCGAACTTTCCCTACTCTTGTGTGTCAAAATTCCCTTTTCTAGGCGCTGTTATCTTGACCGATTGTTGAGTGTGGAGTGGTCTGCTTTTGGATTTTTGGTGTCTAGTCTCGGAGAAGGTGTATAGGATATCCAGGATTCGAAGCAATCAAAGCATAGCCTCTGTTCTGCGGGGGATCATTGGGTGTGCCGATTGTTAAAAGAAGAACCATTGTTGGTTCCGGTTTTGGTAGGAAACCAAAACCTATAGCAAGGGGTTCTTAAAGGAGTCTAAGGGTTTCGGCTATACAAGGAGATGGGTAACTACCAAGGCATGCATATCTTTGAAACTTGGAAAAGATAGGACTTTCGGTGACTTCGAGAGCTGATCTACGAGAGCAAGTGGTGTTATGGGATCGAAATGACTGCTCAAGGTAAATGACTCATAGTATTCGGCCTAAGGCCATGATATTGATTCAGTGTGACCGATTTCGGTTATGTGTTCTAGGAGCAAATCGATAGAAATAACAGAAGCTTTCGGGATTTTAATTGCTGTTAGATTCGATAAATCAGAATCTCGCTAAAGTCAGGTGCGTAGTTATCGCACTGTTCTCTTGCTGGTTTATGTATGTTATTGTAAATATACATGTTGTGCATGTTAGCCGAAATAAGGGCTAGGATGTTGGATACCCAAGGTGGGTGATCGTTCGATCAGGTGTGTGAGCTCTTACACACTTTATTAGTACAAATTATTGTTATTATAATATTTTATCACCTATCATGTAATATCTTTGCCTTGTGGGCATAAGCTTGGTTTTCGGGTAAGTCCCCTAATACTCGATCTATGATATATGTTGTGTATGCCATCACATGCTGTTAAATGTTATGCTATATACAAATGCATAATATATGGGATCATGATACTTGTTATGTGAGCATGATGATGTGGGATAAATGAGTGGAGAGGGCAGTGATATTCGTGTCGACGGACACCAGTGTTTTGGTAACACACTGTGACTACGGTCACCAGAGGTTTGGTACCTCCAGAGGTTTGGCACCTCATAGCGTCTCGTCCCTGTGGCTTAATACCACCGTGGGTTGGCCCCACATTTGAGATACGGGATCGACGCCAGTGATTTGGTATCACACGATGGGTTGGCCCCATCACTTGATTGTGACTTCGGGTCACCAGTGGTTTGGCACCACCAGTGGTTTGGCACCACACGTATTGACGGATATTGTGACTTCGAGTCACCAGTGGTTTGGTACCACACGTATTGACGGATATCGTGACTTTAAGTCACCAGTGGTTTGGCACCACCAGTGGTTTGGTACCACACGGGGTAGAAAAAGGAGTATGGATGGCTAGGTTGGGCTTCATAATTGCATATTCATGTATATGTTTGTTCTGTGGATATGGGCTAAGCCCGTGTGTGGGGACATGTGTATTAATTACGTACTGAGTCTTGGTGACTCACCCCTTTCCCTATCTTTTCAGGTGAGTCGATCGCGGAGACGGAGCCGGAGAGGACTCGAGGTGGCCATGATTGTTTCTCAGTTTTGAAGTTATATTTCGTACCATTAAAGTTTACTATTTGCTAAATTCGATTGGGTTGTAATATGGCCGCTTATTATTTTTATTATAATTCGTATGATTAAGTCGTAGTTTTTACCTTATTTCTAACGAACTTATGAACTGTTAAGCGAATCAGTAAAAGCAACGTTTTCAAAATTAATACTCGTACGCGTTTTCAAAGACGTTACCATCGGGTAGCAAAATTTTACCAAGTTATCAATAACCCCGATACTTCTAAAAATCTAAATAATCAAATGATTTCAAATGAAGAGAAAAAGTTTTCAACCCCATCGTGTTTATCAAACCAAACTATCTTAGTTTTAGCAAACGTTGTTGTACAAATTCAGCAATATTTTTGGATTTCCAATGGTTACCCGAATCTTTCAAAAAGTTTTTACTCCGTGACATACCAGATCCGGTCAGGGCTTGTGGGCCGGGTTTGGGGTGTTACAAATACCCTATTAACTAGTCGGGCTGAGTCGGATATAATTGGCATGCCATAGGATTTGGAAGAGTACGGGATTTATCAGCTTTGCCGATCAGGCACTTTATGTGTCGTAAATCAGGCACTTTATGTGTCGTATTTTAGGCACCTCGTGTGTCGTATCAGGCACCTCGTGTGTCGTTTCAGGCACTTATGTGTCGTATACTGATCAGGTACTATGTACCGTTTTAGGCACAATGTGCCGTACTGGTGTGTTTGGGTTGGAATCCGTGTATCCGTTAAAGTCCGAGTCTGTTAATAGGGGTAAATAAGGAAAAGGTTAAATTGAATAAAATGAAATGGTTGAGCCATTGGAAGAAATGCGAAAATAGAACATGAACTGAAAAATGTGATTGGAATATGAGTATGAGAATAGAAAGTATGAACCATTGGTTCAAGAAATGGATAGTGGCTCAACATGATTGTGTATTATTTCAATTGTTGAATAGCTAAAATTGAATTGTATGAATATATTGAGAATGACAAACTTATATGAAAGTTATGTTTGAATCGGTTTAGTTAAATTAAAGTTATATGAATTAATGATATGATTATTATGTTTATAATTTGAATTATGGTAATACCACTGAGTATATGTATACTCAGCGTACGGTTGTTTCCGTGCGCAGGTTGTAGAAGTCAAATACTGAACCAGCATCTGAAACCAGACCCGACTTCAGCAAACTTTTGGTGATGTATATTTCCTTTTCATAATGTGGCATGTACGTAGGTTGTGTATAAAGGTTATTATGTTTTGAATGTAAATGGTTAAAAATGTTAGTATTACAAGTTTAAGAATTATAATGAATGGATTATATTTATTTTAATCTAACTAATATTTTGATAAATTTAAGTTGATATTATATTGATTGAGTTTGATTAGAAGGTATTTAGAATAAAAAATAAATATATGGAATGAATTGGTTATGATTGAAATGAATATGGTTTAATTTACAGGGAGTTTTATATAATAATAAGCAGAAATGTTGCTAAAAATTTATATTAAACAAAATTTATATTTGTAAATTGTCTGATATGTACGGTAATGCCTCGTAACCCTGTTCCGACGATGGTTCGGGGTTAGGGGTGTTACAATTATTGGTATCAGAGCTATTAGGTTTAGTCGATTCTCGGGCTAAATCGGGCTCGAAAGTGAGTCTAGAAGTACATGCCACTGTTGAGTCGAAGCTGAGTCGAGTTTTTGGATGCTGATATATATTTATTTGATTTTGTTTTATAGATAAAATGTCAGACGAAAGAATGTATGATGTTGAACAGGAAATGCATACTGGAAATCGAGAAATTGAAGAAACTGAATCTGTTACACCTACTGCAAATCCGTTAGATAATCAACCTCCTAATGTAGGAAGAGGAAGAGATAACTCACAACTGTTAAGAGCTATAGCCGATGCATTACAACATGTAGCGGAAACTGTACCTGCTACTCCATCAGTACCTACTGTTAGACGGGCCCCGATTAAAGAGTTAAGAAAATATGGTGCCACGGAGTTTTCGGGACTAAGAGGTATTGATCCGTCTACTGCTGAGAATTGGATAGAATCAACAAAAAGAGTTTTGCAACAATTAGATTGCACCCCCCGAGAGAATCTGATATGTGCTGTATCATTGTTACAAGGGGAAGCGTATCTTTGGTGGGAATCTGTTGTTAGACATTTACCGGATGATCAGGTAACTTGGGATTTGTTTCAAAAAGAATTTCAAAAGAAGTATATTGGGGAAATGTATATTGAAGAGAAAAAGCAAGAGTTTGTTGAAACAGGGTAATATGTCAGTATTGGATTATGATCGAGAGTTTACTAGATTGAGCAGGTATACTTCAGAATATATTCCAACAGAGGCTGATAGTTGTAAACGGTTTTTACGGGGATTAAGAGATGAAATAAAACTACAATTAGTGTCCCAGCGAATTACTGAATTTGTTGATTTGATCGAGCGGGCCAAAATGGTAGAGCAAGTCTTGGGACTAGACAAAAAGTCAGAAACAGGTGGATTGACCAGGAAACGAGTAGGAGCAACTAGTTCAAATCCACTACCAAAAAGATCTAAAGAATTCAGAGGTGGTTAGAGACCTAGTTTTAGATCTGATCGAGGGGATATAAGCCGAGAAAAACAGACGACGGTATCTACTGGTAGTGTAAGAGGTCCACTCAGGGATACAGAAATTCCAGAATGTGGATATTGTGGCAAGAAACATTTAGGTGAATGTTGGAAAGTAACCGGAGGTTGCTTCCGTTGCGGGTCGGTAGAGCATTTTGTTAGAGATTGTCCAAAGAATAAAAATAGTACACCTACCACATCTCAGAGATCAGTATCGACTGCCAGAGGTAGAGGAATGTCTAGAGGAGGTTTTGTTTCGAGGAGAGGAGGAGCTAGTAGAGGCAGTGATATAGCTACACAACAGTCAGAGGTTAGAGCACCAGCCAGAGCATACGTAGTTCGGACCCGTGAAGAAGGCAATGCTCACGATGTGGTGACAGGTATATTTTTATTGTATTCTGAGCCTATTTATGCTTTAATTGACCCAGGTTCATCACATTCATATATTAATTTAAAATTAGTTGAATCGGGGAAGTTAGAATCTGAAATGTCTAGAGTTTTTATAGAGGTGTCTAGCCCTTTGGGACAAACAGTGTTAGTAGACAGAGTATGCCGGAGGTGCCCGTTAATAATACATGATAAAATGTTTCCTGTGGATTTGCTGATCATGCCTTTTGGCGATTTTGATGTCATTTTGGGTATGGATTGGTTATCTGAACATGGGGTAGTTTTGGATTGCTATAAAAAGAGGTTTAGTATTCAGACAGAAAACGGGGACAGAATTGAAGTGAATGGCATCTATACCAGTGGTTCGACACGTATTATTTCAGCTATAAAAGCTAACAAATTATTACAGCAAGGTTGTTCAGCGTATTTGGCATATGTCATTAATTCTGATTCAGTGGGAAGCCAATGCAGCCAGATTAGGACTGTATGCGAGTTTCCAGATGTATTTCCAGAAGAACTACCGGGTTTACCACCTGATAGAGAGGTTGAATTTGCTATTGAGGTGTATCCAGGTACAGCACCAATTTCTATACCTCCGTACCGAATGTCGCCTACTGAATTGAAAGAGTTGAAGGTACAGTTACAGGATTTATTAGATCGAGGCTTTATCCGACCGAGTATTTCACCTTGGGGAGCTCCAGTATTGTTTGTTAAAAAGAAAGATGGTTCTATGCGGTTGTGCATTGATTATCGACAGTTGAACAAAGTGACGATCAAGAACCGGTATCCTTTGCCTCGTATAGACGACTTGTTTGATCAGCTTAAGGGAGCTTCAGTATTTTCTAAAATTGATTTGAGATCCGGGTATTATCAGCTGAAGGTGAAGGAAAGTGATGTGCCTAAGACTGCTTTCCGTACTCGTTATGGCCATTATGAATTTTTGGTGATGCCGTTTGGATTGACTAATGCTCCAGCTGCTTTTATGGATCTGATGAATCACATTTTCCAGCCGTACCTAGATCAGTTTGTGGTGGTTTTTATTGATGATATATTGGTATATTCGAAGACAGAGGCAGAACATGATCAGCATCTTCGAAAAGTTTTACAGATTCTGCGGGAAAAACAGTTGTATGGGAAATTAAGTAAATGTGAATTTTGGTTGTCTGAAGTGGTATTTTTAGGACATGTGGTATCTGCCGATGGGATTAGAGTTGACCCGAAGAAGATTGAAGCAATTGTTCAGTGGAAAGCGCCAAAGAATGTGTCTGAGGTACGTAGTTTTCTCGGTTTGGCTGGATATTATCGAAGATTTGTAAATGGATTCTCGAATATAGCAATACCGATGACTAAACTACTACAGAAGAATGTTCCTTTTATCTGGGATGATCAGTGCCAGAATAGTTTTGAGACTTTGAAGCAAATGTTGACAGAAGCACCGGTATTAACATTACCAGAGTCGGGGAAAGATTTTATTGTGTACAGTGATGCTTCTTTGAGTGGTTTGGGTTGTGTATTGATGCAAAATGGAAAGGTTATTGCATATACATCTAGACAGTTGAAGCCGCATGAACGTAATTACCCGACGCACGATTTGGAGTTAGCTGCAGTAATTTTTGCTTTAAAGATTTGGAGACATTACTTATATGGCGAGAAATGCTACATTTACACAGATCATAAAAGTCTCAAATATCTTCTATCACAGAAAGAGTTAAATTTAAGGCAAAGACGGTGGATTGAGCTTTTAAAAGATTATGATTGTGTTATAGATTATCATCCAGGAAAAGCAAATGTGGTAGCTGATGCATTGAGCAGGAAAGCTGCGATTGAATTACGAGCAATGTTTGCTCGGCTCAGTGTTAATGATGATGGAAGCTTGCTAGCTGAGTTAAGGGTTAAGCCGATGATGTTAGATCAGATTAGAGCAGCTCAAATGGAAGATGATAAATTATTAAAGAAAAGAGAAATGGTTCAGAATGGTACAGTCGAGAGTTTTAGTATTGATGAACATGATTGTTTGAGGTTTCAAAATCGGATTTGTGTTCTAATTACTTCTGCATTAAAGAAGATGATTCTTCAAGAAGCACACGATGGTACTTTTGCATTGCATCCGGGTGGAACAAAAATGTATCGTAATTTACGAGAGCTTTATTGGTGGCCAGGGATGAAAAAAGATATAGTTGAATATGTCAGTAAATGTTTGGCTTGTCAACGAGTAAAGGCAGAACATCAGGTACCGACAGGATTACTCCAGTCTATTAGTATTCCTGAATGGAAATGGGATAGTATTACTATCGATTTTGTAACGGGGTTGCCACTGTCAGTGAGTAAAAAGAATGCCATTTGGGTGATAGTTGACCGACTTACTAAGTCTGCTCATTTCATAGCAGTCAGGACTGATTGGTCTTTACAGAAACTTGCTGAAGTTTATATCCGAGAAATTGTGAGACTGTATGGTATTCCAGCATCTATAATTTCCGACCGGGATCCACGATTCACATCAAGATTTTGGAGGCAGTTACATGATTCTTTGGGTACTCGGCTTAATTTTAGTACTGCATTTCATCCACAAACCGACGGACAATCAGAACGGGTAATTCAAATTTTAGAAGACATGCTTCGGGCTTGTATTATTGACTTTGAATCAGGTTGGGAACGATACTTGCCGTTAGCTGAATTTGTTTATAATAATAGTTACCAATCTAGTATTCAAATGGCTCCATATGAAGCATTATATGGTAGAAGATGTCGATCACCGGTATGTTGGACAGAGTTGAATGAGAAAAAGATAGTTGGACCGGAATTAATTCAGGAGACAGAAGAAATAGTTAAAAAGATCAAAGACAGATTGAAAGTAGCTTTTGACAGACAAAAGTCTTATGCAGATTTGAAGCGACGGGATATAGAATATTCTGTGGGTGATAAAGTGTTTTTAAAAGTATCGCCTTGGAAGAAAATTTTGAGATTTGGTCGCAAAGGAAAATTAAGTCCTCGTTACATTGGGCCGTATGAAGTAATTGAAAGAATCGGACCGGTTGCCTATCGATTAGCTTTACCTCCGGAATTACAGAAAATTCATGATGTTTTTCATGTTTCTATGTTACGAAGGTATCGATCGGATCCATCTCATATTATTTCTACTGAAGACATTGAGATTAGACCGGATTTGTCATATGAGGAAGAACCGGTTCAAATACTAGCTCGAGAAGTGAAAAAATTAAGAAACAAACGAGTCCCTTTGGTAAAAGTATTGTGGAGAAGCCATAGTGTGGAAGAAGCAACTTGGGAACCTGAAGAAACTATGAGAGCACAGTATCCTCACCTATTCTCAGGTAAATTTCGAGGACGAAATTTATTAAGGGGGGGAGAAATGTAACGACCCGAAATTCGTGGGCAATAGAAAAAAAAATATGTGTTATCGGGCCTCCGTCTTAGTAAATCGAGTTAGTAAATAATCATTAGGAGTAATTATGAGTCTAGTAGTGTGTTTAATTAGATTTTTATATAGTGAATTTAGCTTAATTTAAAGTAATTAGGAAAAAGGATCAAATTGAATAAGGAGTAAAAGTTTAATTATAGATTAAAAGAAATTATAAAGGACCAAAATGGTAATTATGCCATTTAGCATAAGTTGAGGCGGCATAAGCTTAAAAAAAATTTGAGATTTTATGTGTTAAAATATATTATTAATATTATTAAATAATTATATTAATATAATATTATATATAATAAAGTAAATAGTATAAAAAAAATAGGAAAAGAAACAAGGAGAGAACAGAGAAACATTCGAAACAAGCAGGAAAAAGGAAAAACTAAAGATTTAAGGTTTGAAGTTTTAAAAGGTAAGTCAATTTAGTCATTTTCTCTTAATTTTGATGTTTTAGAAGCTTTAAAGCAAGATTTTGATGAAACTAAGTTGGTATTTTGAGAGTTTTTAGGTTTTTAAATATAGTTTATGTTGAAGAAAAAGATGAATTATGGATTAAATTAGATGAATTCTAAGTTAGAATTAGTAAAAGGATTAAATTGCAAGGTAAGCTATAAGTTTTCTACTATAGGGATTAATTTGGAAGAAATTATGAATTAGGGTTTTATTATGAAAATTATATAATCAAGTTGAATATGGAAGGAATTTAAGTAGAATCAAAGCATGAATTAAGTTAAGAAATAAGTAAACTTAATTAGGATTTAATTGCAAAATAAATTATAAGAAAACAGTTTTGGGACAGCAGCAGTAGAGTAACTTTGAAAATTCACCAAAAATCGTAGAAGTGGAATTAGAAGTTGAGTAAGATATGAAATTAAATCTTATTGAGTCTATTTTTATATGAAAGAAACAAAGAAAGCAAATAAGTTCTGTATTATGAGATATTTAAATTTTAGTGAAACTGGTTCAGGGTGATTTCGAGATCCCCTGTTTTGAATTGGAAAAATCATTAAAAATTGTAAAAAAATAATTTGGGGACATAATTTATATGGTTAGATTCCTTAATGAGTCTATTTTTATAAGAAACAAACTAGAACATCATTTTAATTCTGTATAAAAAGATAATTAAATTTTAGCAAAGAGTGGTCGGAGCTGTCAGACAACAGAATAGGGGTGATTTCAAAGAATAAACTGTACTTATTGGATAAATCAAAAATTCTGAAAATTTTATGGCAAGAAGATATGAGAGTCTAGTTTCATATAAAATTTACGGATCTTAATTTGGAATTCTGTAATTCAAGATATAGATAATTTAGTGACAATGATTCAGGTAGACAGCTTTGAAAGAACTTATAAGTAAATAATAGAATTGTGTATAAAGGATGTGGAATGAAGAGGAAGAGTAGAAATTGAATAAAATTCAATTATTTATTGTAATTTAATGTTGTAATTAATAATGTAAATTATTATTATTTTCGTAGCTAACAAGGAACTCGAGACATCAACCCACAAAGGAAAGGAGAAGGTTACCGAGGAATAATCAAGCAAATTCGGGTTTGTATTACTATAATTCAAACTATTTATTTATTCATTAAATGTTAGATTAATTTATGAATATGGTAAGTAAATTATAAGGTAAGTGTTTTTATTGAATTGAATGGAAATTGAGTTGAATGATGAATATGTATTGAAATTGAATTGTATGTGGTTTGAAATGGAAAAGTGTAATTGATATTGAAATTGAATTTGTTATGAAAATGAAAATGAAATTGAGAACTGAAATACCCTATTAACTAGTCGGGCTGAGTCGGATATAATTGGCATGCCATAGGATTTGGAAGAGCACGGGATTTATCGGCTTTGCCGATCAGGCACTTTATGTGTCGTAAATCAGGCACTTTATGTGTCGTATTTTAGGCACCTCGTGTGTCGTATCAGGCACCTCGTGTGTCGTTTCAGGCACTTATGTGTCGTATACTGATCAGGTACTATGTACCGTTTTAGGCACAATGTGCCGTACTGGTGTGTTTGGGTTGGAATCCGTGTATCCGTTAAAGTCCGAGTCTGTTAATAGGGGTAAATAAGGAAAAGGTTAAATTGAATAAAATGAAATGGTTGAGCCATTGGAAGAAATGCGAAAATAGAACATGAATTGAAAAATGTGATTGGAATATGAGTATGAGAATAGAAAGTATGAACCATTGGTTCAAGAAATGGATAGTGGCTCAACATGATTGTGTATTATTTCAATTGTTGAATAGCTAAAATTGAATTGTATGAATATATTGAGAATGACAAACTTATATGAAAGTTATGTTTGAATCGGTTTAGTTAAATTAAAGTTATATGAATTAATGATATGATTATTATGTTTATAATTTGAATTATGGTAATACCACTGAGTATATGTATACTCAGCGTACGGTTGTTTCCGTGCGCAGGTTGTAGAAGTCAAATACTGAACCAGCATCCGAAACCAGACCCGACTTCAGCAAACTTTTGGTGATGTATATTTCCTTTTCATAATGTGGCATGTACGTAGGTTGTGTATAAAGGTTATTATGTTTTGAATGTAAATGGTTAAAAATGTTAGTATTACAAGTTTAAGAATTATAATGAATGAATTATATTTATTTTAATCTAACTAATATTTTGATAAATTTAAGTTGATATTATATTGATTGAGTTTGATTAGAAGGTATTTAGAATAAAAAATAAATATATGGAATGAATTGGTTATGATTGAAATGAATATGGTTTAATTTACAGGGGGTTTTATATAATAATAAGCAGAAATGTTGCCGAAAATTTATATTAAACAAAATTTATATTTGTAAATTGTCTGATATGTACGGTAATGCCTCGTAACCCTGTTCCGACGATGGTTCGGGGTTAGGGGTGTTACAATATTTTAATTATTTTTAATTATTTTTAAAATAAAAATAAAAATTATTATCAATATAATAATATTAAGCTTGATTTAAGTTGATTTTTATATAAAAATAAAATTATTTATAAAGGAGCTATTTTTCTGAAAATGACAAGGGCAAGTTAATTTATAGGAAAAATGCCTTATTTTACGTTGACCTGTAGGTTATTTTCCGTTGACCAGACTGTTTTCTGTGAAACAAATATAAGAAAATGCAGAAAATATTTTTCGTAAAACCTTTTACATATAAACAAACGAACCCTTAAGTTGAAATTGGAAGTAATTTTAAATCCACTTCTTACTTCGATTGTAGTTTCATTAAGGACTGTTCACCCTCCAATTACTGTCAGGTCCATTTTAGAGGCGAAGGCTAGAGGAATCGTTACTTTTCGAACTCTTTTGTAATCTTTTGTTTCTTTACATTTTATGAATGAATGAAGTTACTTTCTCGACAAAAAGGAAATCAACATAAATATATATAAATGAGTATAATGTAAAAAAGGGAGCACAAAAATCCAACTTCTTATGCCTTGTAGACACGTCATTAGATTTTGAAATGGTCTGGTCTAATCCAAATGGTGGGAATTAATGCCTTTAAAATTTTAGTTTGAAAGGATCTCATTCCGATTTAGTTCAAGACTTTATATTAAAAAAATATTAGCTTAAGGTTTTGATAGTGTAACAGACTGATTTATTAATTCTGCTTTTATGAATTCTATTATAATTAAGTATTTGTATTAGTAGTTTAGTGTCTTAATTTTGTGTTTGAGGTATTGGGTTTAAGTTGCATTTCTTATGGAATTCAATTATTTTTTGGTTCCTAGTCTTATCCTTAATTGTTCGGCTTATATTATATTTTCGGTCAACTCATATTAGAAAGAGTCTGCTGGTTCAATTGGTATGTGTTAGTTTGCCCTAAGGTCTTGTGTTTGAATCTTGTGAGAGTTAATAGTTTTTGCTTCTGTGTGTGCGTGCCAGTTGTGTAGTAGAGGTTTGGTGGAATTGAAATTCTAAGGTAGTTGGATGAGGATCAATGTGTCAGTTTTGGTGCGATTTGGTTGGTAGTGAGGAGTTTAGATTATTTTCTTAATTTTAATTTTATTTTTTTTCCCAAAAATTTCCTCTTTTTCCTGCTTTTTTCTTTTCTCTACAAATCTCTTTTGCTTCTTTCATTGGTTCTGTTCACAAATTATTCATTTGAATCGCTGCGATTTGGATTTCTCGGATTTCTTTGTTTGGCTTGGTAAGTAGGGCTTTGCTTTTCTTTAATTCCTGGATTTTGTAAGTCCGTTTGGTTTAGGGTCTTTCTTTTTGGAGTGGCAAAGTTGTGGTGTAATTTGAGAATTTAATTTCTGTGGATGTGCTGTTTAGGAGAAGATTGAGAATAATTGGGTTTTCCTCCAATGACCTAATTCGTGTGTGCGATTGCTGTTCGTTGGTGGTAAGTATACGTGTGTGCTGTTCGGTTTTGAAAGGCTAAATTCACGGTCAATTATTGTTGAATTTGTAAATTGAGCACTAAATTAATCGTTGGGATACTATTTTTAGGTACTGGAAGTCACGTGGTTGTTTTTGCATCAAAATCGAGCCAGGTGTGTAACGAGAAACCTGAAAAATAGCGAATGGTGAAAGCCAAAATTGGGGCCTGTCAATGCCACACGGTTGTGTGGTAGGCTGTGTGCAAAGCCGCGTGTGACACACGATCTAGGCCTTTTTGGGCTGTGTGGGCCACACGGGTGTGCGTGGGCAGTGTGGGCCCAAATTTCAAAAAATTTCCCTAGAGTCGTACATGTCTCGATCGACTATGGGCCTTCTGTGGGGCCGGTATGTGTTATATAAGCCTTAAAGCATGAAATCCGCTAATCTGTTGGTATGGAATCTAACGTAAACAAATGCCTAAATGCATGAAATGTGATGCGGTATGTTTGATCTGTTATGTATAAGCATGTTCAATATCTGTTATATGAACATGCATGATATAAATTCTGGTATCTGTTAGTTCTATTATATTTGGTATTTTGTTTGTATCTGGCTATGGGGCGAGTTACGTATTATGTGGAGGAAGTGTTCTATGTGAGGCGTTAACTAGCCATTATACTGGCAACATTGCTGCGATTTTTCTGAAAAGTGTCGTAAGGACACTAAGTGGTGTGTAGGGCTGAGTGGGTGTTTTATACCCCACATAATGTGTTGGGATGGTCGGAGATGATATGTAGCAGATGGGGGTAGGATTGTAATTTGCATATGACTTTGATTCTGCAAGAGACATTCGTCAATATCTGTTTTGTTATGTATTAACTCTGTGATTCTGTTTCTATTAAGTTGCACACTGAGTTATAAAACTCACTCTCTATTTGTCTGTTACTTTCAGGTAACCCTCAAACTTAGTCGGATCGGTGCGACAGGAGCTCAGATGCGTCCACAATTTCGTAAACTACTTTTACTTAAATTTAACTTATTTAAAATTCTGGGTTAAAAGTTTTGTAAATTTTAGACTCTCTAGATTTTTGGGTTTTATTTTTGATTTGGATTTTAATTTGGGATTTCTATGCAGTCAACCGTTATGGCTTCTCCAATACAGATCACTGCCCCACTCCATCATCAGGTCACATCAATTTTGATGTGCAAAAAAAAAAATATTTTTAAATTTTTAAAATTAAAATTTAAACTTTAATCTTCTTAAAAAATAATTATTTACTTTTTGGTCCTTACGAAATTTTAGGCTTCACTCAATGATGACGACGACAATACTTGTAAAACAAAAGAAGAATATAATATAGTTATTTGGAATTGACTCAGGCTTGAGCTCGTGACTCACACTTGTATATTCTATGTTTTAAAATGATGACCAATTGATGTATCGAACCATTTCAATGGATACATAATTTCTTAACATTTCTTTATGGTGCCATTAGTTACTTATTTTTAATTAGTGGAATAGTAAATCGGCAAAGCTATTAATGTCACCTATAAAAAAGTGTATATGTTGACGAATTATATATTCATGCGTAAACTAATATGTAAAAATTAGGTATTAAAGAAATTAATACGTAAATATTAATATTAAAATAATATTTTTGAGTAATTTAATCTTTATTGATTTTAGAAGGATATAAATAAATATAATTACTTGTATAATGATTTTTGTCCAATTTATTTTATGATTTTTGTCTAATTTATTTTATGTGACAATATTTTTCTTTTAATTGGAGTAAAGATATTTTATTTATCCGATTGATTTTTCTAGCCTACGGATATTCCTTTGTCACCAAAGACCCCTTAAGAGAGAACTAAATTCAGTAAAAGTATCATGGAGCCACATGTACTAAAAGTTAGATTGCATTTTGCTTTCATTACTAAAAAAATAGACAAATTAGTCTCTGTACATTAGATCAAATAACAAACTGGTCTTTTTTGTTAAAAATTTCATACATTTGTACTCTTAAAAACTGGCATGACTGACAAAATAATCAAATAGTGAAATTATGAAATTTTAAATAGAAGGATCGGTTTGCTCTTTTATCTAATGTATATAAATTAAATTGCCCAAATTTTGAGTAAAAGAGACAAAATACAATCCGACTCCTAGTATAAGGACTCTATATACTTTTACCACCAAATCCACATAATTTAAGCAAATTAACATAAAAAAATTAACCATGAGATGCATGATGGTAAATCAAAATGCTAAAATCCATATGAGAAACAAAAAAGGAAAAAAAAAAAAAAGGCGGGGGGAGGCGTGGATACATTATTGGTGCCATCCTAGATTGAATACTCAAAGGAACTATATAATATTTACATTGACTTTGGACAAGTGAAGTCTGCTATAAAAGTCTACCATTTGGGATTCACTTGGAAACCACAAGATCTTTAGAGCTTCAAAGTATACCCAAATTTCTCCACTTGTTTGCTCATGGCTCTTCCTTCTAACTTTACCATGCTCCCAATCCACATCTCTAATCCTCCAAAACCCAAATCTTTCATCATGTAAGTTCAATCCTATCTTTTCTTTTCTTTTTTTCTATATATGTTATATTTTCTGTTGAAAATGATTGTAAAAGTATTTTATGATAATTTTTGTATGATTGATCTTCGTTTGCTGTGGATTAGATGTGCTACACCGGAGCGGAAGAAGACCAGCATCGGGAGCGGCGGAAAAATCAACAGCGTCCTCAAGATTTCAACGAGGAGCATAGTAGGAGTGAAGGATGTTAACGACCCTAACACTACTACCGTGAAGGAGATTAATGGAGAATATGACCACAAGAGTCAAGCAAATGTTTATGACGTAAATCATGATAATGGTGATGGTTCTGTTAAGGGAACTGAAGTACCAACTGATTAATGGCTTTTAAGTTTGTAGTTAAGATGATGTGATCATGGATAGCTTTCATTATATAAAAATTATGAAAGAATGATGATTAGTTTTCCTAGTATAAATAAGCTTAGTTTCCTTTAATTTAGCTTGTAAAAAATATTAATCTCTAGGCATGTAGTTTGTTGTATCCCAAACTTAATTTAGTTGATGAAATCTTTATAAATAATTGTCTTCTTTTTTTTTCCTTGTTTGGTGAAAAAGGAAAAGCATTAAGCTAAGATTACATCACGACTAGACACCCAACAAAGGATCCTACACTCGGTGGTGGTTCCTCATAAATAATCAACTGCTCCATTTCACCTTTGACTTCTTTTACGAGACAATCTACTACCCTATTACTCTCTTTCAGTATCTGTCAAAATTTCACTTCCTAATCCTTAAGGCACTAGTTTTGAATGAGTTTAACTTCATATAGTTATTATTTGTTGCAAGACCAGTTTGAATAATGGTTACCAACACTGAGTTCTCACTTTCAATCTTCACTCTACAATATCCTTTTACCCGAAACAAACTTTAAGCCTTCAAGCAGTGATATCTGATAAATAATTATCTTTGCTAGTCGAGATTTGCAACTTTGTATTATTTTAGTTATAAAAAAAATGTAACAAATATAATTATTAAAGATTCAGGTAAGAATTAAATGGCACATTAGTTAAAATGATAAAGTTACAAGGTTAAAATTCATAGTATTTTTTGCTTAAATATTATTATTTGTAAACTATTATGAATTTATAAAAAGATAAAAACACTTTTATAATAATATAATTAATTTTGTAACACTTAGGGTCGAAGCCAGAAAATTAAAGTGTTAATAATAATTTTTTGGGAGGATCAAAATATAATTTTACCAATATACTAACTTATAATTTAACAAAATTTGAAAGCCCCCCTCTACAAATTTACCACTTTGGGGTCAAGGTCATTGCTTGCCTATCTTCGCCTACGGTGACGCCAACTTTATAAAAAAGGGAGCACAACAATCAAAGTGATATATTGTGGTGTGGTCCAAATGGTTGGAATGCCTTTATAAAATGTGTGTGAAAGAGTCTTATTCTAATCTAGTTGATGACTTTGATAGCCATGGTCAAAAACTATATGTTCTTAATTTTTCATTTTTAAAAAACATCAAGTCACGTCAATTTTGATGTGAAAAAAAAAATCTAGTCAACTATATTTCATTTGATAAATTAATTTATTTAATTTTAAATTAAAACTAAAGGTTTACTTAAATAAAATAATAAATAATGACTTATAAATCTAATAATATTCAAAGATTGTCTTAATTAACTTTTTAAAATAGTTTTAAATTATTCAAATAAATCTTGAACCGTTAAAGTAGAGAATATTTGAAATAACTCTCACTTAAATAAGACTATATATAGTTCATCCCCAACCCTTAAATAGGAAGTTAATATATTTTAGAATACTCAAATTCACGTTACACTGATGATAATATTGATATTAATCGAGTTAAGACTCAATCAATAATAAAATAATATATTTATTTACAATTGACTAAGACTTAAAAGCTCATGATTCACACTTCAACATTTTATGTTATGAAATGATGACCAAAACACCTTTATTAATTAATGCATGAAACCATTTAAAGGCAGGGGCTGGCATGGACTCGGCCCCTAAAATGTAATATTGTTATTTAAGTTTTTAGAATTTTTTAAATATTTTAAATTAATAAAGATAAAATTACACTTTAACCTCTTAAAATTATAAAAATTCAATTTAATCTTTTATAAATTATAAATTATAAATATATAAACTATAAAAAATTAAAATTTTATTCGACTCTCTTAAGAATTTTTAAAGGGTATATAGTTTGTCAATATATACACCTTTTAATAGTGCCACTAGCAGCTTACCCACAGCTCGGAATACTATGTCGCTGCAAAAAATATATATTTTTTTATTTAGTGGGATAGTAATTTCGCGAAGCTACTATATATTGATGGAAAAGTTTCGTGAATCAATTTTTTTTATCCCTAATCATTGCTTATGTCAATAATGATTTCTCCAATTTATCTTATCTGGCCATAAATAATTCTTTTGGTAAACTACATTATTAGTAGCTAAACTATAAGTAAATTTTCATTTTGGTCATTGAACTATTCAAAAGTTTTTATTTAAGTAAATGTATTATTTACAAGCTTTTATTCAATTCACTGGGTTGTGAAGCTTTTTTTTTTTAAATTTGGCCAACTAGATTCAAATAATGATTCGATGATCGATACGATGGATCAGTACTTATCGACAAATAGAACATATCTTAAATTTAAAAATAGTATATTACATTATTGGTGTCACCTAGAGGTGGGCATGGGCCGGGCCGGGTCGGGTTCGGGCCAGGCCCACTTAAAAATTTAGGCCCGTTTATTGGGCTCGGGCTGAGTCGGGCCCAAAAAATGGGCCTAAAATTTTGCTCAAGCCCGGTCCATATAAAAATTCTAAAACCCGAGCCTGGCCCGCCCGTATTAATTTTTTATATTATTTTATATAATTTTTAAATATATATACATCAAAAATTTTAAAAATCAAAATAAATATTTCTTAACAAATTGAAAATAAATTTTAAAAAACATGTAGACTTAAATAACACTAAAATAAATGCAACTTAACAAGCAAATGCCTCTAAAATAATAACAAAATTAACAAATGTCTTTAAAATAATAACAAAATTAACAATAAAATAAGTTTTATATAATATCTAAACAATAACAACAAAATAATAGAAGCATAATAGTAAAATGGTAGCAAAATAAGGAGAAAAATAATAAGAAAATAATATTAAAAAATAGGTTTTTATTTCCATTAATGAATTCGAGCCGGCCCGGCCCCGGGCTCGGGCCAAAAATGCCTTACCCGAGCCCAGTCCATTTTTTAAACAGGCCTTATTTTTTTGTCTAAGCCCATTTTTCGGGCCTATATTTTTGCCCAAACCCTCCCACATTTCGGGCGGGCCTTAGGGTCGGGTCGGGCCGCCCGACCCATGCCCACCTCTAGTGTCACCCTAGATTGAATATTCAAAGGAACTATATCTAAGTAAATAAGTCTGCTATAAAAGCCTACCCTTTGGGATTCACTTGTATACCACAAAATCTTAAGAGCTTCAAAATATAACCAAATTTCTCCTTCACTTGTTTCCTCATGGCTCTTCCTTTTAACTTTACCATGCTCCCAATCCACATCTCTAATCCCCCAATACCCAAACCTTTCATCATGTAAGTTCAATCCCATCTTTTCTCTTCTTCCTTTTTTATTTCCTGTTTATGTTTATATTTAATTTTGAAAAAAGATTGTAAAAGCATTTTATGATAATTTTTGTACGATTGATCTTCGTTTTGTGTGGATTAGATGTGCTGCACCGAGACGGCCGAAGACCAGCACCGGGAGCGGTGGAAAAATCAACAGCGTCGTCGGGATTTCAAAGAAGAGCAAAGTAGGGGTGAAGAAAGTTAACCACCCTAACACTACCACTGTGAACGATATTAATGAAGAATATGAGCACAAGAGTCAAGCAAATGTTAATGGCGATAATGATGATGGTGCTGTTAAGGGGACTGAATTACAAACTGATTAATGGCTTTTAAGTTAGTAGTTAAGATGATATGATCATGGGATAATTTTCATCATAAATTATGAAAGAATGATGATGAGTTCTTGTAACATAAATAAACTTAGTTTCCTTCTTTTCCTCTAAATTTGGTTGTAAAAAAAATGATAGTCACTAGGCATGTAGTTGGTTGCCTCATAGCAGGTTGGTAAGCTCAATAATTGTGAGGCTACAGTTTGCAGCACTGAGAATTTGTCCTTTTTTCCTGGAAAATTATATATTGGTTTTAGTTTTTTTACTGGAGCAGACTTGTGCCCAAGACCATTACAATTTTCTTCGACTCATTTATGAAGACACGTGGATTTGTGCCAATATCTATTCTTCAATAATTTCGAAAAGATTAAAAATAACAGTAACAATGATATTAATAATTATAACGATGAAATGAAATATTATAATAATAAAATTAAAATTAATAGTAAAATGCAATGATAATGATAAGATGAATTATGATGAGAAAAGAAAATAATCATTAAAGACATTAAATTTCAATATTAAAATATTAAATTGAAAATCGATCAATATATTGGTTCAAATCAGAAATTGAATTGGACCGCCCTGAAGCCACAAACTACTCCGTCTAATAATGTTTACTTGCTTTATTTCATTTCAAGGATTCAACTAATATTTTCATTCCCAAAAAAAATGTTTGGCTCTAAAAAAATAATATTTTATTATATTTATTATTTAATTGGTTGAACCAGAAATCAATGGTTTGACTGATCTATTTGATTTCAATTCCTAAATGTATAGTCTAAATTCATTGATTGAAGGTGACTTGACCGGTTGAACAAATTCTATCCTTTACATAGGGTTAGAATGGTAAGAAAAACTTCAACTAAGATTTTTTTTATCCCTGAAGCCACAAGCTTTTGTTGTATTGTAACACCCATCACCCGGTCCGGTCGCCGGACCCAAGCATTAAGATGTTACGGCAAGTAACAGAATAGTTACATGTAATTCATAAATAAAAAATTCAATTATATAATGAATAACTACATACATTCACATAAATCATGTTTTGCAAACAAAATCGAGTTTAAATTGAGCTTACGGAAGCTCCAAGAACAATCAAGGACTAAATTGTTACATTTTCAAAAGATAAAGGCAATTGTGTGAAACATGGGTCACACGCTCGTTTGGCAAGCTATAATCGTGTAGAACTGGAGTCACATGACCATGTATCTAGACCATCTAAAATAATAAGGTCGTGCGGGTCAAATTGCAAATATTCAACAAAAGTCACATGATTGTGCGGTTGGGCCATGTAACAAATTGAGGCCGTGTGAGAAGTAAATGTAACACCCCAAACCCGGCCCACAAGCCTTGACCGGATCTGGTATGTCACGGAGTAAAAACGTTTTGAAAGGTTCAATGGAAATTTTCAATTTGTTGGGGTAATAAGATGGTGTTTGCTAAAACTTAGATGTGTTGGTTTGATAAATACGATTGAGTTGAAAACTTTTCCTTTTTCCTTTGAAACCATTTAATCATTTAGATTTTTAAAACATTAGAGTCATCGATAACTTAGAAAATTTTGTTACCCGATAGTAACATTTTTGAAAACGCCTACGAGTACTTATTTTGAAAACGTTACCTTTAACCGATTTGCTTAACAGTTCATGAGTTCATCAGTTATATAATAAAGTAAAAACAACTACCTAAACATCCAAAATAATAATAAGCGGCCATATTACAACCCAATCGAATTTTAGTGAATAATAAACTTAAAGCGGGGCAAAATAAAATTTCAAGTCCACAAAACAAACATGGCCGCCTCGAGTTCTCCCCGGCTTCGTATCCGCGCTCTACTTACCTGCAAGATGGCATGGGAAGGGGTGAGTCACCAAGACTCAGTGTGTAAATCCCCAACCCGAAAATACCACTCATACACAAGATATTAGTATGACATGCAATTATGCAACCCAACCTAGCCATCCATGCTCCTTTTTCTACCCCGTGTGGTACCAAACCACTGGTGGTGCCAAACCACTGGTGACTTAAAGTCACGATATCCGTCAATACTTGTGGTGCCAAACCACTGGTGACCCAAAGTCACAATCAAATGATGGGGCCAACCCATCGTGTGATACCAAATCACTGGCGTCGATCCCGTATCTCAAATATGGGGCCAACCCACGGTGGAACTAATCCACAGGGACGAGACGCTATGAGGTGCCAAACCTCTGGAGGTGCCAAACCTCTGGTGACCCGAAGTCACAAGTCAAATGATGGGGCCAACCCATCGTGTGATACCAAATCACTGGCGTCGATCCCGTATCTCGAATGTGGGGCCAACCCACGGTGGAATTAATCCACAGGGACGAGACGCTATGAGGTGCCAAACCTCTGGAGGTGCCAAACCTTTGGTGACCGTAGTCACGAAATGTGGTACCAAACACTGGTGTCCGTCGACACGATTATTACTCCCTCTCATCAATCCCACCATCATCATGCTCACATAACAAGTATCATGATCCCATATATCATGCATTTGTATATAGCATAGCATTTAACAGCATATGATGGCATACACAACATATATCATAGATCGAGTAATAGGGGACTTACCCGAAAACCAAGCTTATGCCCACTAGGCAAAGTTACTACATGAGAGGTTATAAATATCATTAAATAACAATTTATACTAATAAAGTGTGTAAGAGCTTACACACCTGATCAAACGTAAGTCTAAGTGAATCCCGAACTACTCAACAACGAAAGCCCGAAAAATCGATCTATCACGCTAGATTTCTTGCCCTATATTCGGCCATATACAAAGGTTAGTGATGTGGCCTATTCGGCCAACCAAATAAATCTAAAGGGTCATCTCTTGAACCCGAATCCTTACCTACACGCTTTTGAGTACTAACCACGGCACACGATACCCGAATCTGTTTCACCAAACTACAATCGGTCAACCCATAATATTAATAGCCTTCGGCTTTTCCATCACTAGAATATAGTCTATTTAAAATGAATCCTTACCACCACTTACCAACCGATTGATAATGAAAGAAGGCTTGGTTTTGAAGATCTCAAAATCCCGGAGCACCTAGACAGATTCGGTTTCAACAAGTAATTAGCACCCTTGCTAAAAAGTGCCGAAATCGGCTCTTACTCCCTTAGAAGTCGACAAGAACAAGAGAAACAAAATAAGGCATTCGGCTTTGACCATTTACCCACCTTATGAACCGATTGGACAAGGACCAACATTTAGATCTGCTCTTGTTGATATTCGACTAAAGCTACAGTAAAAGAAGAAAGGAAATTTTTACAAGGTTAAAGAGCTTAGAAGATTTGGCCAACAACAATGAAAGGAAAAGAAGGTAACATGAGCTAGCCGAAAACACTCCCTAGAGTTCCTTCAAAACTGAACTTAAGCTCCTTGGAGTCTCCCATTTTCGGCCAAAGCCTAAAGCTCAAGACCACAAAAGTTGGTCATCCCTTACCTAGACGATTGCTTCACTTCATGGACACCATTGTTCGGCCAAGTCTTGTAGAGAAAGATAGAATAGTTAGCTACCTCAAACGAAATTAAGGAGAGAAAGAAGAAGCAAAATTTTGGCATGCACAATGGGTATACCTTCCAGCCGAAATTTCCTCTCTAGGAAACACCATATTCGGCCATCACCCCAAAGGTGATAATTTCCATCCCCAAAGGCAAAACATTGTTTAACAATTGTTCCATAACCAACCCATCTTCCATTAAAATAAACTAATTCATGGTTTAGCCAATTCCCCATCATTTAGTCCTTCCTTCAAAAAATAATAATAATAAAACCATAAAATAAATAAATAAAGTGACTAGCCCATACTCCATCAAAATTTAAAAAAAAATAAAACAGCCATCAATCTCCATGCATTCACGTGACCATGCGCAGGCCCCAATTCACGCCAGGAAGGAGAAAAATTTAAAATCCCCTTGATGCTGCCTCCAGGTCTCAAACCTGAGACCTGGAGAGAAATCCCAAAGCCTCCAGCCATCCTGCCAGCGCGCCTTTCCTGATATAATTGCGTCAGAAATTTATTTTAAACACTCGGTCCCTGGGCTCCTTGTGCTTTAGCGTTAAAAGTAAAATAAAACGCCTTAAGCGCGACCCCTGGGACTCGAACGCGCGACCTCCATCCCGCAGCCCTCCAGCAGCGCCCTTAGCCACTTGGCCAAGGTGTATTTCATGGCATAAGCGCATCGCATATTTGTTTTAAACATTCCTCCGCCAGCTCTATGTTTCCACGCAAAATAAAACGCACACATGCGTTACTGTTAGGACTCGAACACGAGTCCTGAAGGAATAATCCCAAGCCTCCTGCCACACTTCTAACGTGCCTTTCGTAACATAACTCGACAGCATTTTCTTTTAAACACTCCCTTACTTTAACGCTAAAACAAAAACAAACTCCCTTGCATCCATGGTGATTCGAACCCGAGCCTAGCGCCCCCAGGCCCCTAAGTGGTGCCCCAAGCCACTTTGCCAGGCTGACTTTCATGCTCGTATTCCTCACCAATTATTCTTAAACCTTCCTAGATCAACACCCTACTTAGCGCAAAAAAATTAAAACTCCCAGGCACGAACTCAGTGGCTCGAACCCCTGACTTGCTGCACCATTTAAACACCCTAGCGCCTCAACCACTCTACCAAATCATTTCCTATGTCAAGATTCGCACCAAAATTTGATTTAAAGCTTTCTTTCTTTAAGCATGTGAAAATAATAAAAATTTGTGGATTACCCCTAAATCAAGATGTTATAGTTCTACCCCCCTTAAAATGATTTCGTCCTCGAAATTACCTGGGTCAGAAGAGTTGGGGGTATTGCTGCCGCATCACATCCTCGGGCTCCCACGTAGCTTCCTCCGCGCCATGATTCTGCTATAGGACCTTCACTAAAGGAACTGACTTCCTACGCAAAACTTTTACATCCCGATCTAGGATCTGTACAGGTTCCTCTTCCACCGTCAAATCTGGACTCACCTCAACTTTCTCAACTGCCAAGACGTGTGATGGATCAGAACGATAGCGTCTAAGCATGGAGACATGGAACACATCGTGAATCTGACTCAGTTCTGCTGGCAACTCGAGCTGATAAGCTACTGGTCCCACTCGTCTCAACACCTTAAACGGTCCCACGAACCTTGGACTTAACTTGCCCTTTTTCCCAAATCTTAACACTTTCTTCCGTGGCGAGACCTTCAGAAAAACTTCGTCTCCCACGGCAAACTCTATATCCCTCCGCTTGAGATCGGCATATGACTTTTGCCTATCCGAGGCTTCTTTCAACCGAGCTTGGATCTTCTTCACCTTATCCTCAGTTTCTGCAACCAATTCCGGTCCTAACATCCGTCACTCACCCAACTCTGTCCAGCAAGTAGGCGTGCGACACCTCCTACCATACAATGCTTCATATGGTGCCATCTTAATGCTTGCCTGATAACTGTTGTTGTATGCGAACTCAGCTAATGGCAAAAACTCTTCCCAACTACCTCTGAAGTCCAAAATGCAGCCTCGTAACATGTCCTCTAAAATCTGAATAACCCTTTCCGACTGTCCGTCAGACTGTGGATGAAAAGCGGTACTGAAATCTAACCGTGTACCCAAAGCCTGATGCAACGCTTTCCAGAACCTCGACGTAAACCTCGGATCCCTATCTGAGATGATTGATACTGGCACACCATGCAATCTTACTATCTCAGCCACATACAATTTTGCTAGCCTCTGAAGAGAATAGTTCACCCTTACCGGTATGAAGTGAGCTGACTTGGTCAGACGGTCCACAATCACCCAAATTGCGTCCTTCTTGCTGGGCGTGAGGGGTAGCCCACTGACGAAGTCCATAGTGATCCTCTCCCATTTCCACTGAGGAATCTTCACAGGTTGAAGTAACCCAGATGGCAACTGATGTTCAGCCTTTACCCGCTGACATGTGAGACACCTTCCCACGAATTCAGTTACCTCACGCTTCAACCCTGGCCACCAGAACTGCTTCCATAAATCTCCATACATCTTGCTACCTCCAGGATGCATAGCGTATGAGCTGCTATGTGCATCCTGAAGAATTCTTTGCCTCAATTCCACATCCTTCGGCATACAAGGCCGCCCTTGAAAACACAACACACCATCACCAGTCAAACCATACCCTTCTAAACCACCATCTTGAACTTGCAACCTCCGCGCATTTAAACTGTCATCCCCTAATTGCTTCTCCTTAATCTCCTCGAT
Organism: Gossypium australe; assembly: GCA_005393395.2. NCBI lineage: Eukaryota > Viridiplantae > Streptophyta > Magnoliopsida > Malvales > Malvaceae > Gossypium > Gossypium australe. The sequence continues at coordinate 13,491,496 of CM016618.1, read as the reverse complement.
CCAAGTTGGCTTAACTTGCAGCTCTACCAAAAGACTTCCATCGTCGTATAGACTGAGACGAGCAAATATCGCCCTTAAGTCTGTCACGACCTTTCGGCTCAACGCATCCGCCACCACGTTAGCCTTGTCTGGATGGTACTCAATTGAACAGTCGTAGTCCTTCAACAGTTCAATCCATCGGCGTTGTCTCAAATTTAAGTCATTCTGAGTCAAGAGATACCTCAAACTTTTGTGATCCGTGTAGACCATCGATTTCTCCCCATACAAGTAATGCCTCCATATTTTCAAAGCAAAGACTACTGCCGCTAACTCCAAGTCGTGAGTCGGATAGTTAACCTCATGCGGTCTTAGCTGACGGGATGCATAGGCCACTACCTTCCCTTCCTGCATCAACACACATCCTAAACCAGTATGGGACGCATCACAATAAACCGTGAACAATTTCCCTGCCTCAGGCTGTACCAAAACGGGAGCTTCCGTCAGAATCTTTCTTAGCTTATCAAAACTTTCTTGCTGTTTCTCTGACCAGACAAATGGGACTCTCTTCCTTAATAGCTTAGTCAACGGCGCTGCGATTAAAGAGAATCCTTCCACAAATCTTCGATAATACCCGGCCAGACCCAGAAAACTTTGAATTTCTGCCACTGACCTAGGTGGTTTCCAATCCAACACCGCTTTAACCTTGCGAGGGTCCACTCTAATCCCTTCAGCTGATACCACGTGACCCAAGAAAGTCACATCCCTAAGCCAAAATTCGCACTTACCGAATTTGGCATACAACTGCTCCTCCCTCAGTACTTGTAGAACTATACGCAAATGCCTATCATGCTCCTCCTCTGTCTTTGAGTAAACCAATATGTCGTCTATAAACACCACGACAAATTGATCTAAGTATTGCTGAAACACCCTATTCATTAAGTCCATGAATGCTGCCGGGGCGTTGGTCAACCCAAACGGCATCACTAAGAACTCGTAATGCCCATACCGGGTACGAAATGCCGTCTTGTGCACATCAACCTCCATCACCTTAAGTTGATGATAGCCCGACCTAAGATCTATCTTAGAGAACACCGATGCACCCTTCAGTTGATCAAACAAGTCATCAATCCGAGGCAACGGATACCTGTTTTTGATCGTTAACTTGTTTAGCTGACGGTAGTCGATACACATTCGCATTGACCCGTCTTTCTTCTTGACAAACAACACAGGTGCTCCCCACGGGGATATACTTGGTCGAATAAACACTCTATCCAAGAGCTCCTGAATTTGAGCCTTCAGCTCCATCAACTCTTTTGGTGCCATTCGGTATGGTGCTATAGACACAGGTGCCGTTCCGGGCAACAAGTCTATACCAAACTCAACTTCTCGATCTGGAGGCAGACCCGGGAGTTCTTCTGGAAACACATCAGCGAATTCCCTTACAGTTCGGACCTTCTCAATAGCTGACTCCTTAGCCTCCAAGGCATAAATTCGAACCAACAACGCCTCACAACCTTTTCTGATCATTTTCTCGGCCTTCAAGGCAGACACCACATTGGATAGATAATCTCTTCTGTTACCTATCATGACCACTTCATCACCCTTAGCCGTCTTTAGAACCATGCGCTTAGTAGCGCAATCCAACCTTGCCTGATACTTAACCAGCCAGTCCATTCCAAGAATTAGATCGAACTCCCCAAACGGCAGTTCCATCAGATCAGCCACAAACACTACCCCTTGGAGTTCTAGGGGTATATCTCTATAAAGCTTGTTTACTACCACAGAGTGTCCTAGAGGGCTAATTACAGTCATCTCCCTAGAAGCAGTCTCAAAATCCAAGTTCATAGTCTCTACCACACTACTAGCAACGTATGAATGCGTCGAACCCACATCAATTAATGCAACATAAGGAAGACCAAAAATTAGGAACGTACCGGTTATGACATCCGGTGCGTCACCCTCCTCGCGGCGCCTCGCTGCATAGACCAAGCCAGGCTGCCTAGCTTCTGTGTTGCCTGCGCCTCTACCCTGAATTCTGCGACCTCGATTAGGACCATTGCCTCCTCTACCATTACCACGACCCCTCAGCGGTGGTTCCACATTCCTTGCCTGAGTACGGTTCTGACCCTCTGGCTGATTCCTTGCCATCTTCCGAGGACAATCCCTTACACGATGATCCAAAGATCCACATTCAAAGCAACCCCTCTCACCGGTCCAACAACTTCCCCAATGTGACTTCCCACAACGATTACACTGAGCCGGTCTCTGATTAGTAGCAATGGGCCTTCCAGCTTGATTTGGCCCACTCTGCTTGGCCCTTTTTTGTGCATTATTACCCGGTCCAGATGACCCAAAACCTCTTTTCTGCTTGCTCCTATCATAGTTCTGTCTCACAGACTCCCTGACCCTCTCGGCTACCTTAGCCTTCTCTACCAGAACAGCAAACTCACGCACCTGCTGTGGAGCAATCAACAACCTTAAATCATCCCTAAGTCCGTCTTCAAAACGGACGCAACGATCATGCTCAGTTGACACAACTCCCCGAGCATAGCGGCTCAGCCTCAGGAATTCTGCCTCATACTCAGATACCGACTTATTTCCTTGTACTAATCCCAGAAAAGCTTTCCTCTGAGTATCAGTGTAACTGGTGCCCACATACTTCTTCTGATAAGTAGCTTTGAAGTATTCCCAAGTAAGGTCATCTGCCGTAGCACCATCTCGAACCGTGAGCCACCACTGTTATGACTCATCTTTTAGAAGCGACACTGCTCCTTTCAGCTTCTCCTCATTTGTTAAATCGAGATCGTCCATGATCCACTCTGTCGATTCTAACCAATATTCGGCCGTACTGGGTGTGATACCTGACACACCCCGAAATACTTCAACTCCGTTGGATCGGAGTCGCTCGGATACAGACTTCCGAGCTTCTGTACCTCTACCGGTCCCAGCCATCATTTCCAAAACACGCAGCATAGCCTGCGATACCGACTCATCCCCCGTCTGATCCTGATGTCCAACACCAAAAGTTGGGGGTGGTGGTGGAGGTGGTATCTCATTATCCGATCCTTGGCCCGACCTAACTGGTTCTGACATGGCCATCCGGCCTCTACCGCGTCCCCGACGGCCGCGACCTCTAGAACTCATTTCTTAGCGCAATCTGTCTTAAAAAGTTGTATGAGTTAGCCAATGTTCCACTAATTATTAGCAAAGTATTTTATGGGCGAAGTTGAGAAGTTGTTCTTTCGATCAAACAAGTTTCAAGCCTTCTACTGTAATTCAAAGATACACATTCACTTATTCCATCACCCTCTTTGACCAATTCTTAACCCGGGGGTATTTTCGTCATTTACCCTACAGGGGTATTTTGGTAATAAAACAAAGTAAGTTTGTAAATCTTGACAAATCAAGGAAAGAAAAATTTGCAAAACTTGGGGGTTCTTTTGAGAATTTGTTTTCCAAATTAGTGTTGCAAAAACTTTGAAAATCAGGGTCATTTTGGTAATTTACAAATTAAGGGCAATTTTGTAATTTCCCAAAATCGTGGTATTTTTTTTTATATTTGCAAATTAAGGATTTTGGGTATGTTTGTAATATAAGGAAAATCTTGTTAAAAATTTTGGGGTAGCTTAGTAGATTTTAAAACTAGGGGCGTTTTTGTATTTTACCACTAAGGGTATTTTTAAAATGTCCATAAATCAAGAGAATTTTGTAATATAAATCTCACACGTTCGAGGGGATTCTTTTCAACTAGAGTTTTTATCAAAACGCGGCTAATTCCCTTTCGGGTTTTAATAATAGGGTTTAGCCCATGAGCAAATCCTCACGGTTAAGGTGAACCGAAGCTACGCACCAGGTAGGATTCCCGCGAAGAGGAGGTGAGTCACTAGGACCGCTTAAATACCAAGCTCTTCCGGATCCAATCCTAGACATGCGTACAATAGTTACCACACCCTAACTCGGCGACTTAGTCATGGGTCTGTTTAATTAGGCAATTATAAATCTTATGCGATTGTTTGGGGTGAACTAGCCCTAGGGTTCATATACCTTTCATACTATCTACGTCCCATTTCTACCCCTTTTACAGATACTCATTCACACATAGATTAGAAATACTTACACGAGCGGATCGGTGCCGGAGACTCGATGCCATGTTGTTCAAATAAAACCGTTTTCATAAAGGTTCTCAAAAGCCTATCTAGGAAAACATTTTTAGGCCTTGGGCCCTCACAGCCGAGTTTTTGAACCTGGCTCTGATACCAAAATTGTAACACCCCAAACCCGGCCCACAAGCCTTGACCGGATCTGGTATGTCACGGAGTAAAAACGTTTTGAAAGGTTCAATGGAAATTTTCAATTTGTTGGGGTAATAAGATGATGTTTGCTAAAACTTAGATGGGTTGGTTTGATAAATACGATTGAGTTGAAAACTTTTCCTTTTTCCTTTGAAACCATTTAATCATTTAGATTTTTAAAACATTAGAGTCATCGATAACTTAGAAAATTTTGTTACCCGATAGTAACATTTTTGAAAACGCCTACGAGTACTTATTTTGAAAACGTTACCTTTAACCGATTTGCTTAACAGTTCATGAGTTCATCAGTAATATAATAAAGTAAAAACAACTACCTAAACATCCAAAATAATAATAAGCGGCCATATTACAACCCAATCGAATTTTAGTGAATAATAAACTTAAAGCGGGGCAAAATAAAATTTCAAGTCCACAAAACAAACATGGCCGCCTCGAGTTCTCCCCGGCTCCGTATCCGCGCTCTACTCACCTGCAAGATGGCATGGGAAGGGGTGAGTCACCAAGACTCAGTGTATAAATCCCCAACCCGAAAATACCACTCAGACACAAGATATTAGTATGACATGCAATTATGCAACCCAACCTAGCCATCCATGCTCCTTTTTCTACCCCGTGTGGTACCAAACCACTGGTGGTGCCAAACCACTGGTGACTTAAAGTCACGATATCCGTCAATACTTGTGGTGCCAAACCACTGGTGACCCGAAGTCACAATCAAATGATGGGGCCAACCCATCGTGTGATACCAAATCACTGGCGTCGATCCCGTATCTCAAATGTGGGGCCAACCCACGGTGGAACTAATCCACAGGGACGAGACGCTATGAGGTGCCAAACCTCTGGAGGTGCCAAACCTCTAGTGACCCGAAGTCACAAGTCAAATGATGGGGCCAACCCATCGTGTGATACCAAATCACTGGCGTCGATCCCGTATCTCGAATGTGGGGCCAACCCACGGTGGAATTAATCCACAGGGACGAGACGCTATGAGGTGCCAAACCTCTGGAGGTGCCAAACCTCTGGTGACCGTAGTCACGAAATGTGGTACCAAACCACTGGTGTCCGTCGACACAATTATTACTCCCTCTCATCAATCCCACCATCATCATGCTCACATAACAAGTATCATGATCCCATATATCATGCATTTGTATATAGCATAGCATTTAACAGCATATGATGGCATACACAACATATATCATAGATCGAGTAATAGGGGACTTACCCGAAAACCAAGCTTATGCCCACTAGGCAAAGTTACTACATGAGAGGTTATAAATATCATTAAATAACAATTTATACTAATAAAGTGTGTAAGAGCTTACACACCTGATCAAACGTAAGTCTAAGTGAATCCCGAACTACTCAACAACGAAAGCCCGAAAAATCGATCTATCGCGCTAGATTTCTTGCCCTATATTCGGCCATATACAAAGGTTAGTGATGTGGCCTATTCGGCCAACCAAATAAATCTAAAGGGTCATCTCTTGAACCCGAATCCTTACCTACACGCTTTTGAGTACTAACCACGGCACACGATACCCGAATCTGTTTCACCAAACTACAATCGGTCAACCCATAATATTAATAGCCTTCGGCTTTTCCATCACTAGAATATAGTCTATTTAAAATGAATCCTTACCACCACTTACCAACCGATTGATAATGAAAGAAGGCTTGGTTTTGAAGATCTCAAAATCCCGGAGCACCTAGACAGATTCGGTTTCAACAAGTAATTAGCACCCTTGCTAAAAAGTGCCGAAATCGGCTCTTACTCCCTTAGAAGTCGACAAGAACAAGAGAAACAAAATAAGGCATTCGGCTTTGACCATTTACCCACCTTATGAACCGATTGGACAAGGACCAACATTTAGATCTGCTCTTGTTGATATTCGACTAAAGCTATAGTAAAAGAAGAAAGGAAATTTTTACAAGGTTAAAGAGCTTAGAAGATTCGGCCAACAACAATGAAAGGAAAAGAAGGTAACATGAGCTAGCCGAAAACACTCCCTAGAGTTCCTTCAAAACTGAACTTAAGCTCCTTGGAGTCTCCCATTTTCGGCCAAAGCCTAAAGCTCAAGACCACAAAAGTTGGTCATCCCTTACCTCGACGATTGCTTCACTTCATGGACACCATTGTTCGGCCAAGTCTTGTAGAGAAAGATAGAATAGTTAGCTACCTCAAACGAAATTAAGGAGAGAAAGAAGAAGCAAAATTTTGGCATGCACAATGGGTATACCTTCCAGCCAAAATTTCCTCTCTAGGAAACACCATATTCGGCCATCACCCCAAAGGTGATAATTTCCATCCCCAAAGGCAAAACATTGTTTAACAATTGTTCCATAACCAACCCATCTTCCATTAAAATAAACTAATTCATGGTTTAGCCAATTCCCCATCATTTAGTCCTTCCTTCAAAAAATAATAATAATAAAACCATAAAATAAATAAATAAAGTGACTAGCCCATACTCCATCAAAATTTAAAAAAAAATAAAACAGCCATCAATCTCCATGATTCACGTGACCATGCGCAGGCCCCAATTCACACCAGGAAGGAGAAAAATTTAAAATCCCCTTGATGCTGCCTCCAGGTCTCGAACCCGAGACCTGGAAAGAAATTCCAAAGCCTCCAGCCATCCTGCCAGCGCGCCTTTCCTGATATAATTGCATCAGAAATTTCTTTTAAACACTCGGTCCCTGGGCTCCTTGTGCTTTAGCGTTAAAAGTAAAATAAAACGCCTTAAGCGCGACCCCTGGGACTCGAACGCGCGACCTCCATCCCGCAGCCCTCCAGCAGCGCCCTTAGCCACTTGGCCAAGGTGTATTTCATGGCATAAGTGCATCGCATATTTGTTTTAAACCTTCCTCCGTCAGCTCCATGTTTCCACGCAAAATAAAACGCACACATGCGCTACTGTTAGGACTCGAACACGAGTCCTGAAGGAATAATCCCAAGCCTCCTGCCACTCTTCTAACGTGCTCGACAGCATTTTCTTTTAAACACTCCCTCACTTTAACGCTAAAACAAAAACAAACTCCCTTGCGTCCATGGTGATTCGAACCCGAGCCTAGCGCCCCCAGGCCCCTAAGTGGCGCCCCAAGCCACTTTGCCAGGCTGACTTTCATGCTCGTATTCCTCACCAATTATTCTTAAACCTTCCTAGCTCAACACCCTACTTAGCGCAAAAAAATTAAAACTCCCAGGCACGAACTCAGTGGCTCGAACCCCTGACTTGCTGCACCATTTAAACACCCTAGCGCCTCAACCACTCTACCAAATCATTTCCTATGTCAAGATTCGCACCAAAATTTGATTTAAAGCTTTCTTTCTTTAAGCATGTGAAAATAATAAAAATTTGTGGATTACCCCTAAATCAAGATGTTACAGTAAATGACCAAATCTACAATATTCACATGGGCATGCTGCCAGCTCGTGTGACAATCGAGAACCTTGTGCTTCTTTTACATCCTATATTTCAACAACACACAGTTGTGTCACTAATCCGTGTGTGTCACATGGCCGTGTGGCCAGACTGTGTGACACAAAATATGACATTTAGGGCCTATTTCATGCCAACCATGTCCAAGGCCAAATCTATGTTCATTAGCACAAATATACCAACTCAAAAACCTGCATAAATTATATAGGACATCTATCAATTTACCAATATACCTCAAATGACATCCCAAAACAATCACTTGTCATGAATCAATTTTACCATTCAAGCATCACAACTAATTTTTTTTACCAAATCCATTTCGTAGCATATCACTTATCCACCATTTAACCTATTAACCATACATGCCTAATCCAGCCGACAAGAACACCATTAGCAAAGATCATTGCCAACATATATATATATATATATACATATATGTATATACACATGATATTCATGTGATACAATAAACAATCAAACCAAAAATTCAAATGCAAGTTAATATGTCAATCTACAAGTCCTAATACATTACTTGATTATATAATTCCTTTTGCTTATTTTAAATCTAGCTATCATAGTTGCAATATATACATTTTTCCATATATCAATCAGATTGATTAACTCGTGCAATATCAAATTCACATTTTTGAACTTATAATCTTATATCCATTATCCACCCTTCTTTCAATTTAATTCACATTTTCCATATACGAATTTCATAATTTTTGACATGCTAGCAAATGATACACTTAACTAACCATTTCACATACAATAGTAGAATATCAGATTTCATGTTAAAAAGTCTTATTTACTCGGCACAAATCCTACGGAGAGGCTAAATTCGAATCGCACATCAAATACGACCTTAGGGAAAATTTTAAAGAATTGGGCCCACCGCCCGTGTGAACCACACAGCCTAATTGGCCCAGCCCATGTGATATGGTCTACACGGCCTAACACACGCCCATGTAGGTCACACGACCCAATTGACCCAGCCCGTGTAACCCACACGACCGTGTGATGTAAACATGGACTTTTCGGCATCGCATCGCTCGCTGTTTTTCAATTTTCCATTACACACCTGATCGTTTTCTGATGCAAATCCAACAGTGAGAATTCCAATACCTAAACCCACACACAACTTAATCAATTAGCAACTAAATCCGAGATACGACCCTTGCCTTCCTAAAATTTAAGCCTAAACAAATAGACACTCAACCTTAAACACCAAAATAGCCCCAAATGGCATTTGTTCACTTGCCCCTAAAGAAAATGCAGCTTCCTTCAAAATCTAGATTGTCGAAGGAATGCTCGTCTCAAGAACTTCACTTAGAAAACCAACACGATTAATGAACGAGGTTCATAGCACGCTAAAACATCATTCGTGTGCGGGAAACTAACTAAACCTTAACATCAGAAAAACCCACAATACTTACGCCAAGATTAAATATGAACAATCCAAGATTAAATATGAACAATCTCTTTCGAATACCACATTTTTGATCGCACCAAGAACAATGGCACAATAACAACAACAATAACAAACGGAATAGAAAAGAAGGTAAAAAGAGGGAAATAGAGGAAAAAGGAAAAAAAAAAAGAAAGAAAAATTAACACAAAGAAGGAAAGTGAGATGACAAAGAAAAAGGGAGGGAAGAAAGTGAGAAACGTGAGTGGGAGAGTTTTGGGGAAAATATCTTTAATTTTTTTTTAAAGACAATAATATCTAACTAACGAGAATTTGACCCAACCATATCCACATGGGTGGCAGAGTGCAAGGGAATACAAAAATATATTCAATTCGCATGCACAAGGTTTCAAACACAAAACCTCTAAATAAGATAAGATTGTTCCAGTAAACCAACAAACTCATTCTTATTAATAATTGAGCAAAAATAATTTTTAAACAAGATATTCAAAGATAGGGTTTTAGACAAAAATAAAAAAAAATTCAAGGAAAAAGATTCAAACCCAAAACCTCTTATATACAAGCACAACACTTAACCATTGAACCAGATTAAATCACTATACCAATTCTAACAATTCAAAAACTAAAATTTTGGGACGTTACAATAGTTTTTTTGACAATGAATATGACATCTTATATCTCAGATCCAGGATCAGATCAGGTGTAAGGTGTTACATTATTTCATTAACACCAACGTTAACATGCAGGGGCTAAAATGGTATCTTTCAAATGTATAAAGATTAATATGTATATTTTAATAATAGAGAGATAAAAATGAACTTTATAATATAGTATATAGACTTTTATTAAACTTTAATTTAAAATAAACTTTTGTAATTTATTCGAATCGATTCGAGTAAACTTTCGGAAAATTTTCAAAAAATTTCAACCCAAATCATACTCCACCCCATGAAAACTTTTGACTCTCTTCTAAAAAACCCTTTTGACTCTCAAATAAAAACACATATATATACAAGAACCCAACTGGCAATGCCTTGTACACATGCTGTTAGATTTTGAAGTGGTCTGATCTGGTCCAAAATGGTGGGAATGCCTTTAAAAGTTTAGTTAGAAAGAATCTCGTTTAAAACTTTATATTAAAAAAATATTAGTTTAAGACTATGATGGCAAATCTACTATAACCATGGTTTTACTTACATTATTATAAAAGGTACCTTATCAAGTAAGGTCAAAAATTATATGTTGTTAATTTTTAATTTTTAAAAAATATCATCACGTCACATAGAAAGAAGTTCTCTCCTTCCTTCCCCATAAATCCTAGAATGCTAAACCCTCATCTTTCTTCTCTCCGTTTGTCTACTTTTTCAGTTCTCGGTCTTAACGTGAAAGAATTGGCTTTTTTTCGACCTTTTCCTCTTTCTCTTCCCCGTTAATATCGTGTATCAACATATTTATTTACGTACGTAAGGCTAATATACGGTAATTGTGATAATATTTGCCATAGAGGCATACTCCAACTCATTATCTCACTCAAATCTTACACTCCATTTGCTCCAAATAATAATAATAATATCTGAAGCTATACTTATAGAGTAAAACAAAGGAAGAATATAATATCTTTCTGTTGCAGTTGACTCACGCTTGTCTATTCCACGTTTTGAAATTTATGACTGCATGCAACTTTTTCAATGGGTATAAAGTTTACTTATAATGCCACTAATTAAAAATATTTTAAATATAATTATAAATTTTGTTTTATCAGTAGAAGAGTAATGCAGAGCTGTGGGAAAAGTTACCAGTGAGGCTATGAAAAAGTGTGTATATATCCATCCAAAAAGTTTGACGCATCAATTAATATATATATGACTTATGCCCAAGACCATTACAATTTTCTTCAACTCATTTATGAAGAGATTTGAATGAAATTAAAAATGAGAATAATAATTATAACGACGAAATATAATATTAAAGTAGTAAAATTAAAATTAATAGTAAAATATACGTTAGTATTTAAATGCAACGGTGATAATAAAATGAATTATAATGAGAAAAGAAAATAACTATTAAACACATTAGATCAAAATATTAAAATGTATATATGCACCTACCATGAGAGATTTATTTTATTTTATTTTATAAACTTAATGAATAATAAAATTATATTTATGTAAAAAATAATTTTAATAATGTTTACGTGTTTTATTTCATTCCAAGGCTTCAACTAATATATTCATTCCCAAGAAAATTTTTGATTGATTGACTTGATTACAATTCTTAAATGTATAGTCTTAAATTCATCAACTGATAAAATTATAAATTATTAAATCAAATTATCATTGAAAAAATACATTAAAGATTTATAAATTTTGACTAATTATTACTAGTAAAGCATTAATTGCGTATTAATGAAATGATGATTAAATCAAATTACTTTTTTTTTTAAAAAATTGAAGGCTAAAATTTAGCTAAATAAAACAAAAGTGAAATTAATAAAAGATATAAGAGGGCTATATTTAATGATGAGAAATGATTGTATGAAACTGTGACGCCACGTCATCTGTATCCCTTTCCAATAGATTTATGCCACATCAACATTTTCATCCTGAATTTCAGCATTTTTATCCTGAAAAAAATCAAATCCAAATTAAAATGCTAAAATTCAGGATGAAAATGCTGATGTGGCATAAATTTATTGGAAAGGGATACAGATGACGTGGCATCACAGTTTCATACAATCCTTTCCCATTTAATGATATGCCTTTAAATAATTTTATTAAAAACCCTAAATTACCCTATTCACCCTTATGGAGTTGGAAATATATAATAAAAATATAATTATTAAAAAAATAATTAGACACAAATGAATTTATTTGGACACTAAGTAGAAATCTAATCACAAATAATTAAAATATAATAATACAATTTAAAAATATAAAAAATATATTTCAACATTAAGCAACCAAATAACAAATAATTTAAATATAATTAAAACCTAAATTGTCTTCATTAAGATTTAACACCTGAATTGCCCTACTAGTTTTTTATACTACCTAAATTACCCAATTAGCTTTAAAGATTTTTTTAAAGTTGGAAATGTATATTATTATATTAATATAGATCTACATTAAATAATAATAAAATAAAACAAAATAAAATAATAATAAGTAAATTTTATAAATTAATTAACTACTTTAATTTTTTTTTTTTACAAAATACTTAAGTTGCCCTTAATTTTTAATGCCTAAATTATCCTTATTGATTTTTTATACTACTTAAAATGCCCTTAACTCTTGAAGGTAATTTTTTATTGGCTAAGAGATTTTTTTAATGGTTAGAGTAATTTGGGCAATTGAGTATAATTTAAGTATTACTTTGAGTAATTGAGTATTGTTTAGCTTACACTTGTGACAACAATAAAATTTACGTACCAACTTGAGAAAAAAATGTATAGTTTAAGTATCATTTTAGTTGACGATGTATAGTTTAGATATCAATTTGAAAAAAAAAAGATATAATTTAAGTACTATTTTGTGATTTAAGCGTTTTAATAATTAAATTTTAATGCATTAATGTCATGTATGGAGGAGCAATGGGAGGAGACAAGCAGGGGCACTAGCCCCCCAAAATAAGAAAATTACATTTTTCCTTTTAAAGTGTATAATATTATAAATTAATAACGATAAAATTGCATTTTGACCATAAAAATGATAAGATTTTAATTGAATCATTTAAAAGATTATAAAGATATTAGCTAACACAATGATGAACTTACATTTTAACTCTTATCAAACTTTATAACTTAATTGTGTCCCCAAAAAAATTTTCTAGTTTCGCCCTTATATGCGTGTATTTTTTTTTTGTATGACATACATGTACAAATTGATAATAAGGAATCATACAATGGGATTAACTAACCGCTTTATAAACACATACCTAAGTTGCAAAGGAAAGCCATCAATACGTAGTTGGAGAATAGAGAAAGCAATGTCATTTTCAAATCATGCATATTGCTCAAACAGTGTAGCAGAGAATTAACTAACTGCTCCCTATATATTATATCAAATAACCTAAAGCTGATCTGTTGAATATGTTTACTTTTCCTTCAAACCATTTTTCTCAAAACCCACTTCCACACCTACTTAGCTTTCAATGCCTGCAAATATCAATAAAATAATTGCTATTATTATCTTGTTCCTAAGGAAAGTTATATGTATCAAACTGAAAAGCTCTGAAATGTTTGGTATGGTTTTTTGTACCTGTGAAGAAACCGATCACACATTTTGTAGCTCATATTTCAATCTGATTGCCTCGAGATGACAACTTTACCATCAATTTGAACGCAAGGTATGTGAGAAATCTTAGACCACTCTCGTCCTTTTATCGCTTAAGCACTCTTCTTCCAGCAACGGACAATTGAAAATAGATAAAACACCAAGCCAGAGAAACATGTCTTTTTCCGGAAGAGATTTTAGCTTGGGACAATTATCGATGACCAATTCTTGAAGGGAGGAGAGGTCTTGAAAGCCCTCGGAGAACATGAATTCCAGATTCTCAAAATCTAAAAAGCAGATAAAGGTGAGAGAAGAAGGCAGTATCATTCCAATCCCTTCTTCTGGGAACGACACCACGTTTGAGCATCCTCCACCTCTGATGACGAGACTTTAAAGAGAGGTGATTCTATTTAATCCCCATTCCACAAGTGACCTATAAATTTTGGGTGCGTTTGAGATTGCAAGTGATGTGAGATTGGCAGGGAAACCCTCTGAAGGAAATGATATGTCAGCCAAACAGTTGAACACACATAATTGTCGAAGGGAGGTGATGCTGACCATGCACTTAGGAAGGGCTCCAACATTTCCACAAGCATCAACTGAGAAAGCTCTGAGGTTGGTGTTGAGCAACTCACTTTCTTTAAAAGAAACCAAATTTGAACACTTCTTCAATCGAATCTCCTGGAGATAAAAGAGCTTGTCTAGTTTTCGTGGTAGAGATTTAATTCCAGAATTCTCAATTCGAATAGATTCAAGACAAGCAGTTTCCTCAAACTCTTCGGCAATGTATTCCAACTCTGGACATCTATCAATTTTTGAAATGTTTAAGCGTTACGGGTAACATGATTGTCGAAACCTTTCCCTTTTTGGAAAGGCGGGAATCGACTTTGGGTTTTGAAAATGAATAAAACGGGAGTCGCCACCGACCTTTTATTAGGTGTGATCGGATCACCTTTGTTTTAATAAAACGTATCGGTTTACTAAAATGGTGTTTTTGGTCTACGAATATTCGAGAAAATAGGTTTGGGAGTCAGTTACGTGCGAGGAAGGATTAGCACCCTCGAAACGCCCAAAATTGGTATCAAATTGATTAATAAATGTCCTAATGTCGAAAAGTTTGAAAAGATTTTGAATTTTTATTCTATTTTTTTTTATTTTAAACAACTTGATTGAATATCGAATTTCCCTTATTTCGAAGGAATAGAGTCTCACATCCAGCACGATTGGACACGATAATCTAAGTCCTCGAATTCAAGATCATCTCCAAAATTCTCCAAGCACACATTTTTGAAATTTTGGAAAGGGTATTTGCTCATTCAGTCATACAAAAAAAACACTCAGCACGATTGGGCACGATCTTTTCGCACTTCCAAACGCACAAATATCACCTTATTTAAAAATAGAAGCAAAATTTGAAAGGATATCCATTTGCTTGGTCAAACAAAAAGTCACACCCAGCACGATTGGGCACGAATTTTTGAATTCCCAAACTCATGAATATTACCTTTATGAAAACCCATTTTTTATGAATTAAAAAACGAAAAAGAATAAAATGAAAGATAAAATGTTGAATTGTGATGAAACGACGAAAGCGAGAAATTAGCAAAACATGATAATAAAAGATGCAATGATAAAACGAAAGTAGAAAAATAACATTAAAATGATAATAATAAATAAAAACAAAAAGATGTTAGTAATGATAGAGACAATAATAAGTACAATAATAATAATAGTAATAATAATAGTAGTGTAGCAAATATAATAATAATAATAATAATAATAATAATAAATAATAATAGTAGTAGTAATAGTAGTAATAGTAATACAAATAATAATGGTATAATAACAACAATAATAATATGGTAACAATACTAATAATGGTAATAATAATAATAATAATAATAATAATAATAATAATAATAATAATAATAATAATAATAATAATAACAATAATATAATTAATAGTAATAAAAAGGATATTAAATACTAGCATCAATAATGATAATTGAAAAATAATAAGAAAAGGGTTAAATTAAATTTAGGATTGAAATTTAGGGCTAATTCAGGAGTAAAAATAATTAAAAGAAACCTATTTACACGCGCGAAAGAACCAGAGGGAGCAAAAAGGGAAACTTTCTCGCATTATCAAAACACAACACTTAATTCGGGACCAAAACGAAACTGGATTGAAATTAAAAGGGAAAATTAAAAAAAGAAAACTTGATTGTAAAGATGTGAAAGAGCGGAGGGGCTAAAAGTGCAATTAGCCCCTCCAATGAAGAACACGCGGATCCTAGGTTGGAGCGGGTCGGATCGGGTCGGGTTATGGTGAAACGGCGCCGTTTTGGTGCCTGAGTGGTCAGCCCTAAACGACGCCGTTTTGGAGACCTATTTAAGGCCAAAAACCTTTAAAAAAATCATTTGGCTGCTCTTTTTTTTAAAAAACTGATTCTTTTTTTTTTATTTCTCTCTGCAGGAACGAAAGGGGGGGACTCTGGTGTAGGGCTGCCGTGGGCTCCGCCGTCGGCATTGCCGTAAACTGCGGTCGGAGCCCCGAAAAGGTAGTGTTTTTTTCCTTTTTTATGTATATATATTTATATATATTTGCGAAAAGACTCTAAATAAAAGAATACCTTTGAAAGTTACTGTTTGGGCTTTTTTGCTTTCAGACTCTTGTTTGATCTCTGCTGTTATTTCTGTTTTTGCAAGTGCTATGTTTGTATTCTTTTTTGATTGAAAAAAAATCCCCTGATACATCGTGTTTCCAAGGTTTTATAGCCGAATGACAGTAAATAAAATACAATATGTTTTGCTTGTGGCTTCGCTGTTCTTTGTCCTTTCTTGCAGGTCGTGGGGAACAGTGGGAAGTGGAGGTGCGAGCAGCGTTGGTGACCGACCGTGGCTGGTGGATTGCGGCGCATCAGGGGACGCGCGTGGAGGCATGCGCGCGGCGCCTAGGGTTTCCTTCGGCCGAATATGTTTTAGGTTGTGGGCTTAGAACTTTGGGCTAGGGTTTGGTGTGTTTGGGTTTAGGTGTGGGCTTTTACAAAAATTGTTTATTTATTTTTTATTGGTTTTATTTGGTTTAAACGGGCCCGGACAAATTGGGCCTCCTACAGCTGCCCCTCTTTGCTCATTGTCGTGCCACAGGAATAGAGCAAGTACATAAAGAAGGCCCAAATTTGCCCAGATCCACTGAGTCTGGATTCTTTGGTGTCCCTATTCTTCATGTGGCCTCATTCCAGTCCATTGCATCTTGTTGCTTTGGTCCACTCCACCGTAACTTACGAGAGATAGGGCTTGTGGCTTCAATCTATTTTACTGTTCCGTTGTATCTTCAGGGAGATAACATTCGCAATCTTCAACCTATTCCACCATTGGTCAGTGGCAATAGGATAATCTTCAACCTGTTCCACTGCTGGTCGATGGCAACAGGACGATCTTCAACCTATTCCACCACTGGTCGGTGACAATAGGATAATCTTCAACCCATTCCACCGCTGTTCGATGGCAATAGGATAATCTTCAACCTATTCCACCGCTGTTCGATGGAAATAGGATAATCTTCAATCTATTCCACCACTGTTCGATGGCAATAGGACAATCTTTAACCTCTTCCACCGTTGGTCAGTGGAAATAGGATGATCTTCAACCTTGCTACATAGTTCTTTGGGGAACCTTATCTGAACCTTTCAATTTGCTTCCTTATCATCTTCAGGAAGACTTCAATCTTCAATCTGCTCCACTATCATCTCTAGTGAACAAAATTTGACGTTTTCAATTTGCTTCCTTACTATCTTTCGGAAGACTTCAATCTTCAGCCTGCTCCGCTCCTATCTCGAGGGAACAAGATCTGAATTTGCTACACTGTTCTTTGAGGAATCTGTCCTGTAGAATGTGCTTATGCTTAAATAAATGATGAGGATGCTATGACTGGAATGACTCAAATGCTCCTTACTAAATGCATGATGGACGACATTTGCATGAATGTAGAATGTCATGTGAATGGTCTTTTTACAATGATTAGGGTGCAATGATTAGAATGAATCGAATGCCTCTAATGTGAATGATGAATGCACGAGAATGATTCTTTCGTAACGTATCACCCTGCCTTCTCGTTCGGTTGGCATCTCTGGGGGTCACCATTTCAAACCTCAATTACCCTTTAACCTGGTTAGTTCTAAATATTGGCCTCACTTCAGGTTCTTGTAAAAATTAGAAGTTTTCAGAGTAATATGCGAAACTCCTTTAATTTGAACATTAATGGTCCATTAATTGTTATTTAATGAAAAGAGTTTGAAGAATATCATCACAATGGATATTGAGAGTGAAGCTTAGAGTGAATAAATTGAGTAAAAGATTAGGTTTTGACAAGGTAAATTTGCTAAAATATGAAATGAAGAAAAATAAGTGTCCAGATATCATAGTATGAGCTTTTCTGCACAAATTTTCTCGAGGATCCCTTTTGTACTTGATAGGTGTCTGGCAGACCTTAGAAGACTTTATTGATGCCCCAAGGCGTGACGTTTCTCCTTCTTGTTAATTCAGGCTACAGTGAGACTACTATATGCCTCCATTCAATCAAAAATTGGAATTGCTCATTCAGAACCCCTTTGGTCTCAAAGCGCCCTTTTGCGAGTTTTCACTTTGGCTTCTCCAACTTGCATTTTTTTAGGCGAAGTATTTCTTGACTGAATCTGAGTTCACAGGATTCGGTAAACTTTTGCCATCCATCTCTGCTAAAATTAGAGCTCCACCAGAAAAGGCCTTCTTTACTACATAAGGTCCTTCCCAGTTTGGCATCCATTTTCCTCTAAAGTCTTTTTGCATGGGAAGGATCTTTTTCAGGACAAGGTCTCCTTCAAAGAATTCTCTAGGGCGAACTTTTTTATTATAAGCCCGTATTATTCGCTTTTGATACATTTGTCCATGACGAAGGGCTCTTAACCTCTTTTCTTCGATTAGATTCAGCTGATCATACCGGGATTGAGTCCATTCTGCTTCATCCAACTTCAGTTCAGACAAGACCCGAAGGGAAGGGATCTCAACTTCAATTGGAAGTACCGCTTCTATCCCATAAACCAAAGAGAAAGGAGTTACCCCAGTAGAGGTTCTGACCGATGTTCGATAAGCTTAAAGAGCAAATGGTAGCTTCTCGTGCCAATCTCTGTAAGTCTCAGTCATCTTCCCCACGATTTTCTTAATATTCTTGTTAGCTGCCTCAACTGCACCATTCATTTTTGGACGATATGGTGACGAGTTATGGTGTTTGATCTTGAATTGACTGCAGACCTCTGCTATCGTACTATTGTTCAAGTTCAGTGCATTGTCAGATATGATCCTTTCAGGCATTCCATACCAGCATATGATTTCTTTCTTTAAGAACTTGCTGACTGCTGACTTCATGACATTCGCATACGAAGTGTCATCTACCCACTTGGTGAAGTAGTTGATTACCACAAAGATAAATCGATACCCATTCGAAGCTTTTGGTGAGATCGGCCCAATGACGTCTATTTCCCATATAGAGAAAGGCCACGGGGAGGTCATGACATGGAGAGGTGAAGGGGGTACGTGCATTTTATCTCCATAAATTTGACATTTGTGGCATTTTCTGGCATAGCTGATGCAGTCTCCTTCCATAATAGACCAATAATACCCGGATCTCATGATCTGTCTTGCCATTGTAAAACCATTAGCGTGTGTCCCACAGACACTCTCATAAACTTCTTCGAGGATTCTCTTGGCTTCAACAGCATCCACGCATCTCAGAAGGACCTGATCCTTCCTTTTTCTATATAGGATTTCCACATCCAAGACATAATCGCTAGCCAGTCTTCTCAACGTCCTCTTATCATTCTCAGTTGCTTGGTCGGGGTATTCATGATTCTTCACGTATTGTAATATATCGTGATACCAAGGGTGATCATATTTTTCTTCTTCTTCGCTGATGTTGTAACAATGTGCTGGACCCTCATAAATGCTCATTTGGATAGGCTTTACCTCATCTTGCTTGTTCACTTTGATTATAGAAGCCAAGGTAGCTAGGGCGTCGGCCATCTGGTTCTCTTCTCTTGGGAGGTAACAGAAAGCGACGTTGTCAAACTCCTTAATTAAATCAGAGACTAGCCTTCGATAACTGATTAGCTTGGGATCTCTCGTTTCCCATTCACCTTTCAGTTGATAGATTACTAGCGCAGAGTCACCGTATACCTCCAACATTTTAATTTTGCGTTCAATGGCCGCACGGATACCCAAGATGCAAGCTTCGTATTCGGCCATGTTATTCGTGCAATCAAAATCTAATTTGCTAGTGAGAGGATAGTGATCTCCATCTGGGGATACTAGGACTGCCCCAATTCCATTCCCTACAGCGTTTGAAGCTCCGTCAAACTTCAGTTTCCAAGGGGAGCCCTCCTTTTGGACATCTTCCTCAGTGATTGCCACGTACATTAGGTCTTCATTTGGAAAATCGAAGTCCAATGGTTCGTAATCTTCTAAAGCTCTGCTGGCTAGAAAGTCTGCTATTGCACTTCCTTTTACAGCTTTCTGGTTTATGTAGACTATATCGAACTCAGAAAATAGAATCTGCCATCGGGCCATTCTTCCATTTAGCGCAGTCGATTCCATCATGTACTTGAGAGGGTCTAGCTTTGAGATAAGCCAAGTGGTGTGATATAGCATGTACTGTCTCAGTCTCTGGGTCATCCAAATCAAAGCACAACACAGTTTCTCAATTGGCGAATATCTTGTCTCGCATTCTGTAAACTTCTTACTGAGATAGTATATCGCTCTTTCCTTTCTTCCTGACTCATCATGTTGGCCTAGCACACATCCCATGGAATTTTCAAATACTAACAAATACAATATCAGTGGCCTATCTGGGCAAGGGGGCATTAGTACTGGGGGTTCAGACAAGTAATGCTTGATCTTATCAAAAGCTCCCTGGCACTTCTCATTCCATTCACCCGAGTTGTGTTTCCTAAGAAGACGGAATATAGGGTCATAATTCTCCGTTAATTGTGCAATGAACCGAGCGATATAGTTTAATCTCCCCAGGAAACCTCGAACTTCCTTTTGGGTACGTGGTGGAGACAACTCCTGTATAGCTTTTACTTTATCAGGATCCACCTCAATTCCTTTTTCACTGACTACAAATCCTAACAACTTTCCCGACCTAGCCCCAAAGGTACATTTTGCTGGATTGAGTTTCAGTTGAAATTTCCTCAACCTTAGAAATAGTTTCCTCAAGACCTGTACATGCTCTTTCTCAGTCCTGGACTTTGCAATCATGCCTTCCATATAAACTTCAATCTCCTTGTGCATCATGTCGTGGAAGAGGGTAACCATGGCTCTTTGATACGTTGCCCCTACATTTTTCAGTCCGAACGGCATTACCTTATAACAGAATGTTCCCCACATGGTCACAAATGTGGTTTTCCCCATATCCTCAGGGTGCATCTTAATCTGGTTGTACCTAGAGAAGCCGTCCATGAAGGAGAAAAGTGAATAACCAGCCGTGTTATCTACTAAAGTATCGATGTGAGGCAACGGAAAGTTATCTTTTGGGCTAGCCTTGTTCAAATCCCTATAGTCCACACACATTCGTACCTTTCCATCTTTCGTAGGAACAGGCACTATGTTTGCTACCCATTCCGAGTATTTGACCACTTGCAAAAAACCAGCATCGAACTGCTTCCTGACTTCTTCTTTTATCTTTAACAAAACATCAGGCCTCATTCTTCGAAGCTTCTGTTGAACGGGTCTACATTCCTCCTTTATGGGGAGGCGGTGTACCACTATATCCGTGTTCAATCCGGGCATGTCCTGGTATGACCAAGCGAAGACATCCTTGAATTCTTGGAGTAACTTGATGAGGTCTTACTTTGTCTCCGCAGCGATGTTAGCCCAGATTTTCAACTCTTTCCCTTCTCCTGAGCTCACAATTTCCAATGACTCTTTGTGGGGCAAGATTTGTTTCTCCTCTTGCTCTACCATCCTTAACAATTCAAGAGATATGCTACTGTCTCGGTCATCTTCAAAATCTCGGGAATCCTCCATACCCATATCTTGTTCAAAAGGAGATTCTGAGTTAATAACAGTGTCACTCATGCTATTGATATCTGGGGACCTGTTGGAAAGGACAAAGAAAAATGCAAAAACAAAATAATCTAAGAATGGCCATTTGTGTGAATGATTATGAATGGAATGTAAAGAGTGAAAAAAATTTGCTCGAAAGATGCATTTTATTAAAATAAAGATGCTTGGACATATGCCTATTCAACAAAGGGTTTCTCATTGCTCCTAGGCTCGGAGCAATGAGTGTGTCCCGAACATTACTCTGAATTGATTCTAAAAGCTACAGGAATCTCTTCCATGGTCCAATTGTTCAGAACACTTCCAGGAGCATAAGGGCAAATCCCAGATAAATCTCTTTCTTCAGCCCTTTCCTCGGATACAGCGTTGATGCTCAAGTTTCCTAGCCTTTCTTCGGTTACTTCTCCTATTGCCATGCCTTGATCAGGGTATATGATTCCCCCTGAGACAAATGTTCTGGATAAGTGAGGAAAGGTCATTGGTTCCCATTTGATCTCTTCTTCGCCTAGGCGCGCCATTCTTCTTCCCCTTCTCTTTTCTTCCTCCCCCTCCTTTGTTCTGCATTTGGCTTGAATCCTAAGCCAAAGTGGTCTCGTTTTTCTCGTCGCATCGGTACTTCAGTCCTTCCTTGAAGGTACTTTCCGAGCCCTTTCCCTGGTAAGGCTCCCTTCCCAACTGTCATCTGGAGGCACATCTTCGTAGACTTAGATACTCTGAGTATGGGGATTTTGCTGCCCTCGGCAATGAAGGTTGCGTTGATAAATTCTAGTGATCGGAAAGAACATTCCATCGCTTCCTCGTCCACCCCAATGTACGGAGCGTCACTAGTAACGGATGCTATGATATCCTCTTCGACGTTGATTGTGATCAACCTTCCTTCCGTTACTAACTTCAACTTCTGGTGCAGTGATGACGGTACTGCCCCAACTAAATGGATCCAGGGTCTTCCTAACAGGCAATTGTAGGAAGGTTTGATGTCCATCACTAAGAAGTCCACCTCGTACATATTTGGGCCGATCCGAAGAGGTATATCGATTCTCCCCATAACTCTTCTCTTCGTACCATCGAATGCACTTACAACATTATGGCATGTTTTCATGTGGGAGCTATCTACAGGCAACCTGTACAATGTGGATAAAGGTAATACATTCAGGGCCGACCCGTTATCGACCAACACCCCGGGCAATATATACCATTTGCAGTGTGTGGTTATGTGTAGGGCCCTGGTGGATCCCATACCCCCCGGAGGTATCTCATCATCGTTGAAGAAAATGAAGTTGTCGGCACTTAGATTTCCAACTAGACGGTCCAGTTTGTTGATAGATAAATCGCCCGCTATGTATGTTTTTCATTTAATACCTTCATCAACGCGTTTCGATGAATTTTTGAGCTCATGAGCAAGGTTAGTACCGATATGCGAGCTGGCTGTTTGTGTAGTTGCTCCACAACACTGTACTCGCTGTGCTTAAGGAATTTTAAGAACTCCTTAGCCTCGTTCTCTGTCACGGGCTCATTGATAAGTGCTTCGGGTCTCATCGCCCCTTCTTCATTTTGCTCGGTTATCACGGATTTCCCTTTAACCAGTTCAGCCCTTGTGTTCGGGGTATAACGCCTTCCATTATGTGTGAAAAAGCCCTCATCTTGGTCTTTCTCTATAACATTAACTGGATTCTCTTTTCCCGGGATTACTACCTTACAATCGTAACTCCACGGGATCTTTTTATTGTCCCTATAAGGGGAAGCTACAGGCTTTTGAATTATGACCTTCGGCGTGATTGATACTCCAGTATCAACCGTTCTTGGTCGTGATATAATCACCGCAGGGCGGTTGCCCCCATAGATTCTCCTAGATGATCCTTCTTCCGACGTGTGGACCTCTCCTTCTGGCGTGATTTCAACCGTTCTAGGTCGTGATATAATCACCGCAGGGCGGTTGCCCCTATAGATTCTCCTAGATGATCCTTCTTCTGACGTGTGGACTTCTCCTTCTTCTGGTTCTCCAATCTCTTCATAGAATTCCACTTCTTTGTTATCCATGAGATTTTGAATGATAGCCCTGAACTTGAGGCATTCTTGAATATTATGACCCATTTCGGCATGAAACTCGCAATATCTCTCCGCTCCTTCAAGCTCTTCTCTCGGTTGTTGCGTGATTAAGCCTCTGTTTATCATTTGCTTCCAAACCCATCTTAGCGGGGTTTTTATCTCCTCGACGTTCATTTTCACTCTTTTTCCTACTTTCTCCCCCATCATGTTCACCCCGTTATTAGCGTGATTGGGTATCGGGTGTTCTGTATCGTTAACTTTCACAACACCCATTTGAATGATTTTTTCTACCAACTTCTTGAAGGCGAGACAATTTTCTATTGAATGTCCAACAATCCCCGCATAGTATTCGCATTGTGCATTTGCATCATACCATTTAGGGTATGGAGGCTGGAGGGGCTGTAAGTAATGGGGGGCAACAACATGTGTGTCGTACAATTTTTGGTACAGTTGCCCGTATGTCATGTAGATCGGAGTGAACTGGAGTTTCTTCCCATTCGGTTTTGTATTGGATTCATGTTTGTGTGAGCTTGGACGGTTGGTAATTACGGTACTGGGTTGATTCAGGGTGACTGACTTGTCACGGGCACTCACGTTATTTACGTCACCCTCTCTTTTCTTCAAGGCCGTCTTTCTGGGACCATCCCCTGCTTCTATCTTGCCACACCTAACCGCGTGTTCTATCCTTTCTCCACACCTTACAATTTCTGAAAAATCTGTCATATAACTCCCCAACATGTGATTAATGAAAGGAGCTTTCAAAGTATGGATGAAGAGTGTGGCTGTTTCTTCCTCTAAAAGAGGCGGCTAAACCTGCGTGG
Source organism: Gossypium australe (assembly GCA_005393395.2). NCBI lineage: Eukaryota > Viridiplantae > Streptophyta > Magnoliopsida > Malvales > Malvaceae > Gossypium > Gossypium australe. The sequence continues at coordinate 13,467,097 of CM016618.1, read as the reverse complement.
CTACCTCTCTCCATCGTTGAGCATACTGCCTGAAGCTTTCGCTTGGCCTTTTCTCCATAGTTTGGAGAGTGACTTTGTCGGGAGCTATGTCTGCTATGTGGCCGTAATGTTTCATGAAGGCCTGGGCCAGGTCCTTCCATGTCTTAATTTGGGTACTACTGAGCCGATCGTACCATTTGGCCGTAGACCCAACCAGACTATCCTGAAAGCAGTGAATCAATAATTTTTCATTATTGGCGTGTCCCGCCATTCGTCGACTGAACATCTTCAGGTGTGCTTCAGGGCAGCTAGTCCCGTTGTATTTTTCAAAATTCGGAGTCTTGAACTTTGGTCGGAGTACTAAGTTTGGGACCAGACTTAGCTCTTTGATATCATTTCCGCAACGAGTTTCAGTCTTTTCTATCGCTTTGACTCTCTCCTCCAACCATCTGTAGCGATCTTTCATCTGCCTTGAGGGTTCAGCTTTCATTCTTTCTTTCTCTATTTCATCAAAATCCGGTACCATAGGGTTAATAGGGTCATCTCCCGGGTTGGATCCTGAGCCCACTTGGAAATTCATGGGGGATCTAATGTTAGCTTGCCCTTGTTGAGGCCTAATTGTGACGGATGGCCTCTGGGGATATTCTTCGTGTTGTGAAGGCACTTGCGGCAGGGTAGATCCTGAGGGAATATCTTCATTCTCCCCTCCAATAATAGCCATGGGGCCTTTTCCTCTCTCCATAAATCCGTTCAATAGTTGGGTCATTTGAGTTATCTGAGACCTCATGTCCCTCTGGGACTCCATCATGTCTTGCTGGATCTTGGCTAGCTGCTCTTGCACCTGTGCTTGCACCTAGTCTGCACCTTTTTTTGGAATTGCTCTAGTCTCTGATCCATCTTCTTTGTTTTAGTGCGGGTGCCGTATGGATATTCAGCTTCCAGATTCTCTTTCTTTTTTCTCTCTTCCTCACTGTTATGATTTGAGTGTATTAGACTCTTTCTATGCATGTGACATGATGTAAATGCATGCGATGCTAATGCATGGAATGAATGCAAGCAAAGAAGTACCAATTCAGACTCAGTTTCATTTCAGAAAGCTTTATTAGAAAACAAAACCCTTTACATAAACCGGACTACAAATACGCTTTCGCCCTAAGGCCCAGAGTTTTAACTCTATTAAGCAAATAGTTTAGCTCTTGATTATGACGAGGCTGCAACTCATATTTCACGCTTAGTACATCAGCCTGCGCTGCCAGAGTTTGCAGGTAATCGGCTACCTCTCTGATCTGAACTATGGCCTCACTCATAAGGTAATTTCGAGTTCTGATTTGATTATGAGAATGGCGAATTTCTTCTTCTCCACGCTCTTCCTTTGCCTCAAGAAGTTCTATCCGTAGTTCATAACCTTGTAATGCTGCTTCTAACCCCTCAACCCTACTCTTCATCTCCTCGATCCTGTTTAGGCTTGACCTTAACTCGATCGCGACATTACGGCTTTGATAGTGATAGAGTGTCCTCCCAAGTTCAGTTATTCTATCTTTTAATTCTATCCTTTCATTCAGGCTTTCTGTCAAGTCTTTCTTTAAGGTTTCTTTTTGCGTTCGTATTTCTCGAAATTTTCTTTCCCAATAGTCAGCTCTGGCCTTTCTTTCTTGGACTTCTTGTCGCCATTGTTCAGTAGTCTTCCCCAATCTAGCATTCTTCATTGATAGACGCATTCTCTTCTATTCGGTCTTCAAGCTATCTCGATCTTCCTCAACTTTTTCTCTTTTCCTTTTTCACTTTTTCTGTTTCTGACTTCTGAACATCCACATCTAGCTTCAAGTACATCTTTTCTTCTTCTAGCTTTTCTATCTTCTTTCCAAGCTCTAGATTCTGTCTATCGAAGTCTTGTTTTATGATTTCTAACTCTGATGGTATCACTCGTAACCATTCCTCTCTAGATCAGGAACCCTCTGCGCTCTGTTCGGGGATGCTATCATTAACTCTTCTAGTCCTCCATCCATCATATTATGGAGTCGTCATTGGTCCCGCGAATAATCTTTTCATTCTATGAACTTGATTCCAAGCGCTATATATCTCTTTGGCCCTTTTCTTATAGCTTTCCCCACTATACACAAATTCACATTGGGCTAGTCCACTTGTCGTTAGTACAAATTGTCTCGACCCATACTACCTCAGTACGAGCAAAGGAGCATACCCAACAGCTCCCTAAATTCCGAGCAAAGGAACCCAGTCAAAATTTCCACATCGATAAAGGATTTCATTAGGAATCATCCAAGGAGCTTTCCACTCGATGTCTTCTTCTTGAAGATTCTGAAGGAGTGTCATCCAGTTTTCCTCGGATATGTTTTCTTTTCTTGGTGTAGCTACTATCTTCTTCAACGGAGAATAATTCTCAAAGAACACATGACAAGACACCTTTTTTATCTTCCAAAAATGGCTGTAGAACCATGCCAATAATAGCTGCACACATCCAATAAACCTGCCTTCACCCATTTTCCGACATGCATTTAAGGATCTGAACGTTTCGGCTAAGATTGCAAGCACAGGCGTGACCCCTTTGTCCAGTCGATCGAATAGATCAGTAACTGCTTCATCTATATGTCTTAGAGCCTTAGGAAAAATTACTAAACCATAAGTACACAAGGCAAAGACATCAATCTTCTTTTTTACATCAGGGTGTGTCAAGATCAGGTCCTTCAAACTTACCCAAGGTATGCATTTACCCTCGCCTTTCTTCTGAATTCTGGCTGAGACCCACTGCTCATTCATCCCTGTGATATTCATTAACATCTTTACAAAGGTAGGGGCATTGGTGGCCTTAAAATAAACTTTGTCAGCTTGGGCCCTCGGACAGTGAAGCAAGGTTGTATATTCTTCTACGGTAGGCACTAGATCTAATTTTCCGAAAGTGAAACAGCTGTAAGCAGGGTTCCAAAACTGAGTCATGGCTCGGAATAGATGCTTATCTACTTTAATGTTGAACAAGCAGGGTAGATCACCATAATTGTGATAGAACAGCTGTTTTGCCTTATCGTCCCACTGGTTCCATATTTTCTTTAGCTCACCGAAGTCGTTTTGCGTAGTGTTGATGTGTGTAAAGTCCCATAGCTCTGACACATACCCGTCGGCTAAATTGTTCCCTTTTTCTAGTTGCGTTCACTCTGACCATACGCGGACGGCTGCATTGTCTTCCACTTTATCAAGGAATTCGTTTTCCATAACGAGCTTTCTTAACTTGGAAACTGGTCGTGAATTGATACCCTATGAATCATGGGATGACATGCACCAAAATAAAGTAGACAAGTTGGTATTATGAAACAAAATATAAAGCAAATAACAAAAACCCTATCTAGGTAACCACTAAGGATTGGTGTGGCTCTATCTAGGGTGGGCCCTTAAGTCTCTCTATATGTGTTTCAGTTCTAAAGTCAAGGTACCCAAACCAGCAGATTCCTCGGTCCTCACCCATTATAGGCTCATACGGACTGTGTAATATCCTGGATTATAGCTTATGCATTAGTACTAAGTTATATGAAATAGCATACTTGTGTGTGGTGTTAGTGTTTCAAATAAAATGATTAAAGTGTGTGCTAACTATGCTCATCCAAAAATTCACTAATATTTTGGGTTATATGTTTGTAGAATGCTCCACGTTCTGATGCATGGAAAGATAATGGGGAGGGAGAATATTGGTGTGGTGCTTGGAATAAAATTGGAATGCAAACCATGATAGGAGTTTTCATTGTTTATTATGTTTAAAGGCAAGGGACGGCACAAAAGAATAAACAAATGAAGACCACCAAGGCATGGGTGAGCACTTGGACGGCAATGGCAATTTAAATGGAGCATGATTGTTTTGTTTGATTAAAATAAGCTTAGTTGTATAAGGCAAGGACGGCATGGGACTTTAAAGAATAAGGATAATTGTTGTTGTTTTTTATTTTTATTATTTTAAAAGATGATAAAGGTTGATTTATTTAAGTGGGTGGATAGAAGATAATTGGGGATTTTGTCTTATTTGTTTTAAATGTTAAGATAATAGATAATGGTTGTTTATTTTATTTTGAATGAGTGTTGAAGAGGAATTTTAGGAGTAAAATAAGGGGATATGAATGGAGGGTGAGCTAGTGGCCGAATATAGGGAATTGGTGGATGGCATTTTCGGTTTTGAAGTGTGTAGGGTGTGAGTGTGCCGAAAATTCATAAGTTAATAGTTTTGTTTTACTCCTTTTTCTTCAAGCTTCGGCCAAGAGGATGTTAGGTAAGTCATTTGAATATTTTATGCATTAAGGTGTGTGGCCGAATTCCTCTAGTTCTTCTCATCATCTCTTTTTCTTTCTTTCAAACCCAACTCTCTTCTTTTTCATTTGTAGCCGAATATCCTTTTGTCAATTAAAGCCTTAATTGAATATTTCATTCCCTTTTTGGAAGTCATAGCCGAATCCTCTGATCACAAACACACTCCACTTTTGTGTTTTCTTTCTTCACCATGAAAGAGCCGAAACCTACTCTCCTTTAGTCTCTTCAAAGCAACGTGCAAGGCCGACAGTAAGGAGTATCAAAGGAATCTTTCGGGACTTTTAAGATCTAAAGTAAGTGAAGGTATATATATATTCGGCCATATTAGTTACCATAATAGCCGAATCTAACTATGAACATGTAGGGGCAGTCGACAGAGGTACACAAAGTTTCAGGATTTCAAATCGAAAGGGTAAGCACTTATGTACAATCGGTAATAGCCTATTTTGATATCTAGATCTATTTCTTATTTGTTTAAAAAGCCGAAAAATAACTAGTTATGAGTTTTGGTGGCTAGCCGATTACAAGGGTGTGGATCACCAAGTTTCGGGATTTGATTCTTGAGTCAATCGGCACCAAGGTAGGTTTTAAAGTGTACTAATCCTATTGGGATTGGGATTTATGGCCGAATGGCTTTTTATTAAATATTCCTAGTGTTGGCCAAATATAGGCATTAAAGATTTAAAGCAGTGAGATCGGATTTTCGGGATTTGAAGTGAAAGTATTAAGCGAATCAGGTGTGTACCCCACCCTAAGCTTTAATAGATTTATGGTATTGTTTTATGCATGTGTTAATATGGAAGTGTAAGAATATGGCTAAAGGTACCATGTAGTGGTACAAAGTACAAAGGTACGTTTTCCTACTCCTACTATGGGTATGATATGATTTATTATGTCATGTATGTGAATATGATAAGAATGTGAAATAAGGCGTTGTACTATATGATACGTATGACATGGGGCATATGGGTGATTATGAAAGGGGAAGTGAATGTGGTGACTTATGTCACGATATCTGAATGTGGTGACTTCGGTCACCTTATCTGAATGTGGTGTCTCACGACACAAAATACTGTCTGGTGGCTATGCCACGAAATTATAAGGGCGATGAGCACGTCGACTGCAGCGACTGCCTTCGATGGTGTGTAGCTGATAGAGGGTTGACTTAGTAGTCCCCACGGTGTGCAGGTTGGTACGGGTGATGTGTAGCGGTTGGTAACTAGGCTTAGGCTTGGGAATGCATCATTAACTGTATATTTTGATATGAATGTGTATGACTTGATATGCTTGAATCTATTTGGACTTAGTGTTTGTGTACACATTGAGTCCGTTGACTCACCCCGTTGTGGGAATAACATTTTTCAGGTGATGATCAGTAAAGGACCGAGTCGGTAGAAGCTTAGTGGTGGCCATGCTCAGCAAGGAAATTTTTATTTAGACATTTTATTTTCATTTAAGCACTTTAATTTATTTTGGATTTGTTTGATGTAATAAGGCCTTAGTATGAACTTTATTTTATGCATGCACGTTAAATTACGTTATTATGTTACGAAATTTTATCAAATCAAAGATCCAATGTTTTATTTGAAAATAAACCCTAAATGTTTTGACACTTAAATTCACATGATTTTAATTAAAGATAAAACCTATAATTTGACATATCTTTTAACTTAAACGTTTTTGAACTTAACAAGGGCATCTTTATAAAAACTTAAATTTCCAAAATAAACTGGTTTCCAACTTGAGCCCAACCCAAACCGTTTTTCCAAAATCACTTAAAGATTTTCAAAGAATCAACGAATTTGAACCGGTTTTTCTTAAGGAACATACCAAATCTGGTCGAGGCTCGTGGGCCGGGTTTGGGGTGTTTCAGACTGAGTTCGGTTCAGGGAGATACATTTCCCTATGGCCATGCGGAGGTGAAAACCTCACGAAGACATAGGTACGGATGTATCCCGGAAGCAGTCCCCTAGCCCATGTGGAGGTGAAAACCTCACGAAGGCATAGCTTCTCGCTCCCACTTAAGGGTGTGACCACGACGGTCATACAAATATGAATATAGAGATATCCTATGAGACTCGACATTATTACAATAATAGTACCAGCAAATGCATCAAAAGAAACATGATTTTTCAAAATGATTTTCCAAATTTTCGACAAAAGGATAAAAATAATCAATTCTATGGCCTGACTCTCTTATATCCCCAGTGGAGTCGCCATGCTGTCGAAACCTTTCCCTTTTTGGAAAGACGGGAATCAACTTTGGGTTTTGAAAATGAATAAAACGGGAGTCGCCACCGACCTTTTATTAGGTGTGATCGGATCACCTTTGTTTTAATAAAACGTATCGGTTTACTAAAATGGTGTTTTTGGTCTACGAATATTCGAGAAAATAGGTTCGGGAGTCAGTTACGTGCGAGGAAGGATTAGCACCCTCGAAACGCCCAAAATTGGTACCAAATTGATTAATAAATGTCCTAATGTCGAAAAGTTTGAAAAGATTTTGAATTTTTATTCTATTTTTTTTTATTTTGAACAACTTGATTGAATATCGAATTTCTCTTATTTCGAAGGAATAGAGTCTCACATCCAGCACGATTGGACACGATAATCTAAGTCCTCGAATTCAAGATCATCTCCAAAATTCTCCAAGCACACATTTTTGAAATTTTGGAAAGGGTATTTGCTCATTCAGTCATACAAAAAAAACACCCAGCACGATTGGGCACGATCTTTTCGCACTTCCAAACGCACAAATATCACCTTATTTAAAAATAGAAGCAAAATTTGAAAGGATATCCATTTGCTTGGTCAAACAAAAAGTCACACCCAGCACGATTGGGCACGAATTTTTGAATTCCCATACTCATGAATATTACCTTTATGAAAACCCATTTTTTATGAATTAAAAAACGAAAAAGAATAAAATAAAAGATAAAATGTTGAATTGTGATGAAACGACGAAAGCGAGAAATTAGCAAAACATGATAATAAAAGATGCAATGATAAAACAAAAGTAGAAAAATAACATTAAAATGATAATAATAAATAAAAACAAAAAGATGTTAGTAATGATAGAGACAATAATAAGTACAATAATAATAATAGTAATAATAATAGTAGTGTAGCAAATATAATAATAATAATAATAATAGTAGTAGTAGTAATAGTAATACAAATAATAATGGTATAATAATAACAATAATAATATGGTAATAATAATAATAATAATAATAATAATAATAATAATAATAATAATAATAATAATATAATTAATAGTAATAAAAAAGGATATTAAATACTAGCATCAATAATGATAATTGAAAAATAATAAGAAAAAGGGTTAAATTAAATTTAGGATTGAAATTTAGGGCTAATTTAGGAGTAAAAATAATTAAAAGAAACCTATTTACACGCGCGAAAGAACCAGAGGGAGCAAAAAGGGTAATTTTCCCGCATTCTCAAAACGCAACACTTAATTCGGGACCAAAACGAAACCGGATTGAAATTAAAAGGGAAAATTAAAAAAAGAAAACTTGATTGTAAAGATGTGAAAGAGCGGAGGGGCTAAAAGTGCAATTAGCCCCTCCAATGAAGAACATGCGGATCCTAGGTTGGAGCGGGTCGGATCGGGTCGGGTTATGGTGAAACGGCGGCGTTTTGGTGCCTGAGTGGTCAGCCCAAAACGACGCCGTTTTGGAGGCCTATTTAAGACCAAAAACCTTTAAAAAAATCATTTGGCTGCTCTTTTTTTTAAAAAAACTGATTCTTTTTTTTTTATTTCTCTTTGCAGGCACGAAAGGGGGGGACTCCGGTGTAGGGGCTGCCGTCGGCGTCGCCGTACACGGCGGTCGGAGCCCCGAAAAGGTAGTTTTTTTTTTTCCTTTTTTATGTATATATATTTATATATATTTGCGAAAAGACTCTAAATAAAAGAATACCTTCGAAAGTTACTGTTTGGGCTTTTTTGCTTTCGGACTCTTGTTTGATCTCTGCTGTTATTTTTGTTTTTGCAAGTGCTATGTTTGTATTCTTTTTTGATTGAAAAAAAATCCCCTGATACATCGTGTTTCCACGGCTTTATAGCCGAATGACAGTAAATAAAATACAATATGTTTTGCTTGTGGCTTCGCTGTTCTTTGTCCTTTCTTGCAGGTCGTGGGGAACAGTGGGAAGTGGAGGTGCGAGCGGCTTTGGTGGCCGACCGTGGCTGATGGATTGCGGCGCACCAGGGGACGCGCGTGGAGGCATGCGCGCGGCGCCTAGGGTTTCTTTCGGCCGAATATGTTTTAGGTTGTGGGCTTAGAACTTTGGGCTAGGGTTTGGTGTATTTGGGTTTAGGTATGGGCTTTTAAAAAAACTGTTTATTTATTTTTTATTGGTTTTATTTGGTTTAAACGGGCCCGGACAAATTGGGCCTCCTACAATGATGTTTGAAAATAGGCAACTCAGCTTTGAACAGTCGTTAATTTGGAGACGTTGAAGCTGATTGCAAATATTTTTGTGCCCCTTCAATGACAAAGACATTAGAGATCCACACCATTCTATTTTCAAGTCCTCAAGAAGACAGAGGATACTACTCATACTCTTATTATCTTCCTTTTCATTAACCAAATACTCCAAATTCTCACAGCATGAAATTTTTCAGCTTTTTAAAATTAGGAGGTAAGTTATTCTCTGCAAAAGAAACCAAGCCTGGACAACTACAAATTTCCATCACTGTAAGGAATGTGAGCTCATGTAAGACTTTTGGCAGTCTATTGAACCTTTCTGTAATATCCTAAAATAGGGGCTGTGTGTTTGAAGTATATCTTAGGTGTTAATAGGCCTTAAGAGTTGTTTTCATGTGTTTTAGGGGTTATTAAAGCTCGTGGATAAAAAGGGACTATTTTGAAAATTTTGAAAATTTTGGGTCAAAAGTGAAAATTTGGGTGAAGGAGGCCTTAAGAATAAATTTTGTAAAATTTTGGACATGAAAGTCCAGTAGTAAGGTGGCTTCCGTGTGCCACTTAAGATTCGGCGCTAAGCAGGTCAGGGGATCGAGCATTGCTGGGCGCATGGTTTTTATTTTTGCGCTGTATGGTGTTATGGACTTAGGAGGCCTTAAAAGAATTTATGCGAGTTTTATGTCGCATGAAACCACTTAGCAGAGTGGCTAAGAGCGCAAGGAGGCTTCAAGAGGGCTCAAGTTCGAGCCTGGTTGTCCGCAGTAAGAGCGTTTTATTCTTTTGGTCTGGCGCATTAAACAAGGGGAACTAAGGAATAAGGGTTTAAAAGAATTTTCGGCGTGTTTGTTGGCATGAAATGAGCACTAGCCGAGTGGTTAAGACGCTTGCAGCATGGGGGCCTCTCGAGGTCAGGCGTTCGAGTTCCTTTGGGGGCGCGAATACTTTTATTTTTGGTTCCTAGCATTAAAGTAGGGAAGCCAGCGAAGTAAGGTTTAATAGAAATTCTGCACGACTAATTGCATGAATCGCGCAAAGGGCCGAGTGGCTGAGGCGTTGGAGAGTCCTCTCCAGGTCTCGGGTTTGAGACCTGGGAACAGCGCCTGGATGCTTCTTTTTGTTTTTTTTTTCAGGCGTGAATTAGGAGTTCTGCATGGCCCATGCGCGCATGCAATTTTGGGAAAGGGTTGCACGCATGGTATGGGGTGGTTAATTTTTTTTATTTATTTGTTATGGGCATATTGCTATTTCTATTTTATTTGGTTGTCCTCAAAGGCTGCATAAGTTATGGCATATTTTAGTTATTTTATTATTATATTTTATCAGTTTTATTATTATTTTATGTAGAAAGTGGGTTTATTTTATTATTGATAGGAGTATGGGATTTTTTTTTTGTTGCATTATTATTATTTGTGTTATTTATTAAAGGATGGGTAGTTGATATATATATCTTATTATTATTATTATTATTATTATTATTATTATTATTATTATTATTATTGTTATTATTATTAATACTTTATGTATAGGAAATGGGTAAAGATATGGAATAGATTAAACAATGAATTGTTGTTAAAATTAGTAAAAGGGATTGGAGTTTCAATGTGTGGCCGGCCTTGGTTTTGGAAGCATTGCCGTTTGGAGCATGAACATTAACCTTTATTGTTTTATTATTTTATGGCTAAGGTGTTGGGTTATTATTATATTGTGTAGGAAGCATGGTTATTGATATTTTGTTTATTAGAGAATAGGTATAGAAAATGGTGTAGTATGGGTAAGGTGATGGAATAAGGAATAAATATTTTTTATTGGTATTTGGTGTTATGAATTTTTTGAATGAATGTGGGAAAAGAGAGAGGAGTTGGCGGCCTTGTGGTTGACAAGGATGCATGGCCGATTTCCTTATTGCATTTTGGGGAGCTTGGCCGAATTTGGTGCTTAGAAATTTCTCTTCTATCCTTTGAGTGTTGGCCGAAATAATAAGGAAAGAAATGGAACTTGATCGGCTTTGGTTTTGAGGAAGGAGCATGGCCGGAATGTCTCCTTTTCTTGCCATTTTTGTTTAAACGATTTTGGGAGAATTGAAAAGGCTTGTATTTTCAGTTTATGCTTGGTGCTAGCTAAATGTCCTCCTTCCAAAACCGTTCTTCTTCATCCTTGTGTTTTACCAAAGTTGCATTTGAGTTTCTTTTGACAAAAGCCGAAAGTTAGACCTCTTTTATGCATTGCTTTTCTTCTTCAATCACATCTTTTCTTTTATTTTACTTTGATTAAATCAAGCCTCTCTTAAAGTGCCATTGTCAAATATTCTACTACAATTGAGGAGCCATAACCGAATCTTTGTTCTGAAGGTGCTATCGACTACATTTCCTTTTTGCATGTGTCAGCGTTAAGGTGCATTAGGGGAGCTCCCGGGATTTTGAATATCAAGGTAAATGGGTTGTAGTTTCGGCCAAGGGCCATGTTCTTGGTATTCTTGTGTTGGCCGTTTCTAATAAGATGTTAAGCAGGGTTTTTGGTAACTACAAAAGCGAGCAGATCTTTTGGGACTTGGAAAAGCTAGGTAAGGTGATGTACTATTCGGCCAAGGGCCAATTTTATGGTTTTATGTGTTAAACCGTTTCTAACAAGTTGTTTAACAGTGATTTCGACAACCCATATTCAAGAGGTGGTTCCCGGGATTTAGTTAATAAGGTAAGGAAGGGTAACATTCGGCCTTAGGCCTTTTAATTTGGTTTTTAAAGGGACTAATCGATTCTGTCCATGATGGAGTAGGGGGTTAATCAAAAGAAGCGTATAGTAGCCACCGAGATCCAAGGCTGTTTTGGTAAGAAATATTTAGTAAGACTCGATACTTAGATTTATGACTTGGGTGATTAACTGTTTGATCTAATTAAGTGTTATGATGGAGGCAAATACCATTCAAGAAGATAAAGGGGTAGCCCCTATCCCAAGGTTTAAAAGGAGAGCTGTCTCAGCTGTTCGGGATTGGCCACCGGGGTGTGGGCCAGCGTCCGAACAACAGCGTAGGCAAGTAGCCGTAGTATCGCTTAGGGATAGCTTCGGGATTGAGGGCATAACGCTGTTTGTGATCAGGTGCGTAGTTATCGCACTGTTCTCTTGCTTGTTGTATGTGTTATTTCTTGTAAATGTATACGTTGTGCATGTTAGCCGAAATAAGGGCTAAGGTTGTGAATACCCGTGGTGGGTGATTGGATACTCAGGTATGTGATTTACGGTATTAAATGATTATTGATTATTGTATAAAATGTGATGGCATGCGATGTATAGTTGTTTCGAGTAAAATGTTGCCATGGTACATATACATATGCATGGGACTTGGGATATGACTATTGGAGGAGGAGTGTACGCTATGTGCGTGGTCTAATGTTAGCCTCGTGCTACATTAGCGCTTGATGTTAGCTATGTGCTACATCAAGGGAGGTGTTGGCTGAGTGCCTATCTCGGCGGTTGATTGCTGTGTGCATCACCGTGGTCTGAATTGACCTGTGGATCCCTATGGGATCGGTGACTTGGCCACAGCCTTGAGCAGTACGTCTGCCAAGGTAAGTTATGCGGATCTTTGTGATCGGTGGCCTGGTCACGGTGGCTTAGCCATGGCCTTGAGCAGTGAGTCTGCCAAGGTAAGATATGTGGATCACTTTGTGATCGATGGCTAGTCACGGTGGATTAGCCACGGCCTTGAGCAGGGAGTCTGCTAAGGTAGGAGTATCGGATGGACTTAGGATGGGTTGGACTTCACTTTTGCATATTCATGTGCATAGACTGTGTGGATATGGGCCAGGCCCATATGTGGGGACATGTGTAATAGCTATGCACTGAGTCTTGGTGACTCACCCCCTTTTTTCTATCTTTCTCAGGTGAGTAGATCGCGGAGACGGAGCCGGAGAGGACTCGAGGCGGCCATGCATGTTCCTCGGTTTTGAAATTTTATTTCGTACCATTAAAGTTAATATTTATTATTACATTTTGGTTCAGTTTGTAATATGGCCGCTTATTATTGTATGTTTAAGTAGTTGCTTTTACCTTATTTCTATTATATCACTAACGAACTTATAAGCTGTTAATCAAATCGGTAAAAGCTACGTTTTCAAAGTAAGTGCTCGTACGCGTTTTCAAGGACGTTACCATCGGGTAGCAAATTTTACTAAGTTATCAATAACCCCGACATTTCTAAAAATCTAAATGATCGAATGGTTTCAAAGGAAAAGAAAAAGTTTTCAACTCAATCGTATTTATCGAATCAACCCACTTGAGTTTTAGCAAATACCGTTTTATACCCTTAACAATTTTTTTTGAATTTCTACTATTAATCCGAATCTTTCAAAACGTTTTTACTCCGTGACAAACCAGATCCGGTCAAGGCTCGTGGGCCGGGTTTGGGGTGTTACACTTTCACAGTCATATATCTCCAGAGATTCAACACGTGAAATCTTGTCAGGTTGCAATTCGGCTTCTTCAGTTTCCAAAGAGTGCAACTGAGGACAACTCCAAACTGTAATGAAATGATGTCCAACTAAACTTAACCCATGTTGTGATAAAGATGCCAACTCCTCCCAACCAACAATTCGAAAATGTTCTGAGGAATATTAAACTTTGGAATTTTAGAAAGAGACAAAGTTTGCAGGAATATTAAAATCTGTGTTTTTCTAAAATCAAAATTTTCATATTTTGAAAGAAATTTCAAGCTGATTTTTCCTTTTTGAATTTCAACAGGATGGAAAAGGGTCGCGACAATTAAAGGAAAGAGAAGAATATTCTTTGGCGCTTCACGTCTCGCATTGGCTAAAGTAACAGTAAAAAAAATATATCTATACTGTATATAAAGTCCTTCCTAAATGACACATGTCATGTGCATGTTTTTTACTCATGATAAGCTATGGTAAAATTGCAATTTTGATCCTTGCTCATATTTGGGATTTACTCTTTATATTTAAATTTAACATAATTCAATCTTCAACTTATACAATGACATTTGTTAATCCAAATAATTAATAATAACTTATTACCAAATAATTAAATGGTTTATGTTATCAAAATTTAAATGTTTTTCCCATAATATAATATAAAAAAGCAAAATAAAAGATTGTCAAATTAATAAAATTTATTTTTTTTAGCAATTTTACAAATAAATCAAAATGGATAAGTACTTGAACTTGAACTAAAATATTATTTTAAATTATAGGAGTTCATCCCTATTATTTTTCATTTAATTAATTTTTTATATATTTTTAATTTAATTTTTAGTAATTTATTATTTTTGTTCTATTAAGTTTTAAAATAGAGATAATTTACGAATAACTATTGGATGCAGTAGTAGAGAGAATGTAGATTCAAATCTTGAAAACGACATTATTAAGAGAAGCAATCACAAACCCTAAAACTTGAATTGTAAAACAAAAATGGAAGATAAAAAAATTAGAGAATTTAAAATTTTTCATTTTAAGATTTTACTCTATAATTTGGCTCATACAAATAATTAATCCAATACGAAGAGTGGGTTGATTAATCAAATGTGTACACATTACAAAAATAAAATTGGGCATGTGGCATGAAAATAAATAAAGCATTTATGGAGGGAAAAATTCCAACATAAACCCCTCTTCATTTTCTATATAAATTTTAATGGTGTTTTACAAATTATATTTCATAATAAGTCCTTCTATTTTGTTTATATTCAATAATTCAACATACAAGTTTTGCTACCTTTAATTTGTTCAATAATAATTCCTCCAACATGTTTCAAAAAATCGATAATATATTCAATATTTCATAATAAGTCCTTCAACATGTTTAAAGAATTCTATAATTATTCAATATTCCATAATAAGTCCTCCATCATATTTTTTATATTTAATTTTTTTCTTCCAACTACATCACTTCTTTACAAACGTTTAGGTAAAATATACCATTTTGATAAATAAATAAAAACAATTGTATCTAAATATCTAAGAGAACACAATGATATACGTGATTCGGGAATAATCGGGAGATTATAACAGACAATGCTCACATCACACAAAAACTGATTACCTAATGGTACTACAGAATTAAACCCCAAAGCCAACAAATATTTTTACAAACATCATCACTTCAGCTCTCTGAAAATACTAAAACACCATTGATACATGCATAAGGCTTGAGTGAAATTTCCAGCCGAATTCCAACCTTGTTTAGCAGAGGACAACCATTGATGCATGCATTGTCCCAAAATGAGGTAATTTTGCAAAGGGAGACTCAATCACAATATGGGAAATACCTGCCAATAACAATTTTTTTTTCAATCTAAAATACAGCATCTATCAATCATCCGAAGAGACTTGAAACAATAGAAAATTAACTTACCACTCCTTTCCTTAACCCCCTAGCAATATTTGGCTCCATTTCTTTCTATGAAGGATCCTTTAACAACAACAACAAGAAGAAGAAGAAGTTATTGCTAACATCACTGTAAGTGGAAAAAGGAGGGAAGGTGAAGCCTTTGAAGTAATGCAACTTCATATAGAGTGATGGAAAGCCTTTTGTGACAGATTTAGCTTTGAAGCTTCACATAGCCTGTAAAAATGATCAATAACATATCCTAGTTACCATTACCTATCTAAGGAAAACCAAATATAGTTATTCATTATCTTTGCCTATATTTTAAGTGGTTTCATACATGTGGCATGAGCATGAAACTGTAATGAAATGTCAACTATTTTTACGTAACACTACACCAAAACAGACTTTTAGCTAAAACGCCGCAAAAAGTTGAGCAATATGGGCGTTTTTTACCAAACGCCGCTATAGATCTGAGCATTAGCGGCGGTTTCATAAAAACGCCGCTATAAATTTGAGCATTAGCGGCGCTTTCTCCAAAAACGCCGCTAAAGATCGAGCTTTTAGCGGCGCTTTTCCTAAAACGCCACAAAAATCTATTAAAACTATTTTATTTAAAAATAAAACGGCGCCATTTTGGTTTCAATATAAAAATTAAAAAAAAAGCTCCGCATTAGTGGCGTTTTGTTCAAAAACGCCAGTAAAGGTATAGCAATAGCGGAAAACGCCGCAAAAAACTATTTTATTTCTAAATAAAATGGCGCTGTTTTGGTATCAATATAAAAAAAATAGTGGCGTTTTTGTTCACAAACGCCGCTAAATGTATAGAAATAGCGGGCGCAAATAGCTAATTTATTCCAGAATATAACGGCGCCATTTGAGTATCAATATAAAAATTGAAAAAAAAAAAACTCAGCATTAGTGTTTATAATTTAGTTATTCAATGGTTTAGTGTTTAGGGTTTAGTGTCGAGGGTTTAGGGTTTAAGGTTTATAAGCTTAAAAGGTTATGAGTTTAGGGTTTAGAGTTTAGGATTTAAGGTTTAAAGTTTAGAGTCCATGATTTAAGGTTTAGGGGATATTGGTTAGGGATTAGGGATTAAAGGATATGGGTTTAGGGTTTATAGGTTAGGTGTTAGGTGATAAGGGTTTAAGGGTTAAGAGGATAGAGGTTAGGGGTTAGGGGTTTATGGTTTAGGATTTTGAGGTTTATGGTTTTAGGGTTCATGGTTTGGGTTTGGGGGTTATGATTTTAGTGTTTAGAGTTTAGTATTTTAAGGTTTAGTGTTTAGGATTTAAGGTTTATAAGTTTAAAAACTTATGGGTCTAAGGTTTAGAGTCCAGGATTTAAGATTTAAGATTTAGAGTCATGATTTAAGGTTTAAGGGTTATTGGTTAGGGATTAAGGATTAAACGATATGGGACAGGGGTTAGGAGTTTAGGGTATTTTGTGTGAAAAATATATGTTAACAATTTGAAATACTATTATTAAAATAAATTTAAAGTTTTTTTTGGGTATATAACTGATTTGTTTTTAATTTATATATTAAATAATTTTAAAATTTAAATAATTATTAAGATTTCAAATTTCATCTAATTCTTTTAAATATTATTTAAATTTTAAAAAATTATTTATTTAAATGAAAAAATTAAAATACTATTATTTAAAATAATTTTAAAGTTTTTTGGTATATAATTGATTGTTTTTTAATTTATATTATTTTTTTATATATTGTTTCCCATTTCGTTCTGCCTGGTTCATTTCCCCCCTTTTCCCTACTCCTAAATCCCTAAGTATTATCTCCCCTTTTTCCTTTTTTCCCTAAGTAATAACCCCTTTTTCCCCCCATTTCAAATCCCTAAAGTTCATCCTTCCTACCGGCCATTGATTTCCCATCTATAGAAAACCGGATTAACAAAGGCAAGGGTTTTTGTAGGACGTCGCTTGGTTTTTGGGCTGGTCATAGGAACTCGAAGATTAGGGTGATACTGGCTCGTGTGTGGGAGAATGATACTGAGCTTGACATTTCAAATGATAGAATAAGCAGGGCTACTGGACATTTCGTGTACCAAGAGGTTTTATAGAACTAAATTCTGCATATGCCCTGGTGGCTTCCAGGTCAACAGTGCTCGCATAACTGATTCAATCCATTATGGATGTGTTCCTGGTAAGCATTCTCAAGTGTCGACTTCTTGTGATTGATACAATGAACAACATTTTAAGAATTTCTATTTCATTTGTTGCTTTTGTTTGGTTAGTGGTTTATGTGGACTGCTAAGTTATAGGATATGCTAGCAATAATAGAAAGGACAATCCTAGAACTACAAATAAAAATAGGAGTGATTGTTTTTAAACAAAATACACAAACTGAATAAGCTTATCAAATTGGCTATTAGCTATGCTTTAGAGGAGGCTATGAGAATCCAATTTCATGACATAGATTCCAGATGTACTAGTGACAGGATTGCTCTTAAAGGCTGGACATATGTAAGAAGGTGTGCTTCTTTTAGGCATCCCTTTGGAGTGCAGAAAAAGCATTACATTTTTATTCACATAAAAACCTGGGAATATCTCTGTTACTTTCAGAGATAGTGTGAAACTTGGTAGCTTCCCAGCATAATCCGAGTCTGATGATTCTGTAGGCTGCCACAAAGTATGAGTCAGATTCAATCTTACCTAGTTTTCAGCAGCTTTAATATCTCCTGGATTTTAATTTTCTTAAGATTTGGACATAAGATTTTATCCATAACTATACCTTGACTGCATCATATCTATCAGAACACGATATGCATCGTTTGTTATCAATAATTTATTCTGGGAAGATTTGTGAAACTTAAGAATTAGTTTGGAGTAAGGGCTTTAGTATTTTCTACGGATCCTCATTTTGAGGCACAAGTTTTTGCACACTGCTGTGCGTTTTTATTTTCCATGTAAACAGCTGAACCAGAGAGAGAGAAATGATTAAAAATGTTTCCCTTAACCTATTTGGCTGCTTTGTTGCAGTAATATTATCCAACAATTATGACCTGCCATTCAACGACATTCTCGATTGGCAAAAATTTGCTGT
The DNA here is from genome assembly GCA_005393395.2 of Gossypium australe. Classification (NCBI taxonomy): domain Eukaryota; kingdom Viridiplantae; phylum Streptophyta; class Magnoliopsida; order Malvales; family Malvaceae; genus Gossypium; species Gossypium australe. Next base: position 13,448,962 of record CM016618.1, on the reverse strand, counting down.
CATCCTTAGAGAGAGTGATGTTTACCAGCTGAAGCAGATCCTGAAGAGCATATCCCATGAGGAATTTGGTTCACTACATAACAACTTGGCTAAGGTAGTCGTCCTTTCTGCAATACTATTTCTTTTTTTTTTTTATCACTAAAATCGAAGTTCATGTAAATAACAACTTGCAGCAGTACTCATTGATGAGAATTTCTGATGCTATTTATCTTCTTTTACCAGGTTCAGAAGCATTTCCAATGGAATACACCGCCGGTAAAATTCGATGCATTCCACATGGTTATTTACGAACTTTGGTTGCGCCAGCACGAAATCAAATACTAAAATTTTGTTGATTTATTTAGTTAATGTAAGTTCTTCTTCACTTTTATATATGTTCAAAGGTTGCTTTCTATTTTCTAACAACCAAAAGTTTGTATTTTATGTGCATACTGCTCAAAATTATTAAGTCCCAAAGATCAACTATTTGTTTATTCTTCCGATTACTCTTTTGCATTTTAGTACAGACTGCTTCACTTTATATGCAGACATGATGAAAATAGAGTTGGTTTTGTAAACAATGTTATTCAAAGGCATGTATAACTCAAATTTAATTATGATTTTTTAGGTTAATGGCCAAAAAATAGTGATGTCAATGGTTATGGATTATATCTGGCAATTTATGTCATGTTTCATGTTTGTGATGCTTTTTTGTCATCATCGTATTTAAAGTGTTCATTATAGAAAATATTGACATGAATGATTTTTGTTAAATAGGTTTTGACACGTATTGAGTTGAAAAAAAAAACGGTTGCATATCTAGAAATTGGTTGTTTTCTGAGAACTTATCCCTTTTTTGTCACTGATAGGTTTATTGAGGTTTTCTTGGGACTTCAGAAGTGACTTGCCCATAAATTATTAGTTGAGGTACTCTAATATTTTTATGTGCCTCTAAGATTCTGCAGTTTATTTAATTTTTCATGACATGATATTGCTTTAAAATTTGGATTTGGATTTCATTTTCAATAAAAATTGTAATAATGGGATGCATTCCTTGTGAATAAAATTAGTTCATTTTCAATATAATATAATATATATGTTTGAAACTTTGGATGGCTTTGTTCTGCTCTTTGTTCAGTTGGTTAATATGCTTGTTTTGTTCATCAATGTTCATCGTGATGATCAAAGATTCTGGCTTTATTCTGGGTATATATGTGAGTTTAATCCGATTGGATTGTGATTTATGAAGCAAACTTTGTTTTGGTGTTCTGTAATACGTTGTTCATTTTATTTGTTATTGGTGAAAAGTTAGTAAATAGCATTTTGCGAGTATTAGTTTTTAGTAAATAGCATTTGTTAATTCATATGTTGTTTGTATTTCAGTTACTGCTTGCTCCTGCAACTGTTGGATTGGATTTGGTGGTAATAACTTAACAGGTATAAAATCATTATTATTCTTATTTATATTCATTTTGCTGATTTATATTTATTTGATAGAAAAACATTAGATATCCAATTGTTAGTCAAGATTATTAATCTTTTGTGATTCACATTCGATATTTCCAAGTACCCCTTTTATTGCATTAACATGCAAAAGTTTGATTAAATATAATTATATTTTCTTTCGCTTTATGATAATTAAAATCTGGAAAGATATGTTACTTCTTAACAATGCAGCTTAAATGCCGAATACCCAAAGTCGTGTAACTCCTTTTTCTTCTTAGAGAGCTTTTCCTTATATTTGGTTTTTAATTTTTTACACTTGCACCAGTACTGCTTAATCAGAGATATGTATGTATTGTTGGTATCCAGTATAGTTGTTTATAAATTTTCATCATTCATGTTAATGTTTTTTTTATTTTTTGTTTTTTTTATTTAAAGTATTAGTGAGTTAATGTTGTTTGTATTTCTGACTGCAGCCTCTGTTTCTTGGTGAGAGTGGAGTGGACCATCTTCTTGAAATTATTAAGGTACGTCTTAGTTCAAAATTCTGATCAATAACAATTATATCATGATGAATTTGTCCAAATTGCTGTTTATTATCCTCATTGGTTGGTATATATGCTGTTTATTATACTGCTGTCCAAAAAAAAAAGATTCAAAGTATATAGGCTGGAAACCTAGCGGGTTGCCTTATATCTTATTGTAAGGTATAACGGATTCTCCCCAGGTGTAACAATGCCACGTATAATGAATCTTAAAAAATTTCTGTACAAATTGCTGTTTATTATCCTGCTTGGTTGGTATATATGCTGTTTATTATATTGCTGTTAAAAAAAAAAAAGATTCAAAGTATATAGGCTAGAAACCTAACGGGTTGCCTTATATCTCACTGTAAGATATAATGGATCCTCCCCAGGTGTAACAATGCCACGAATGATGAATCTTAAAAAATTTCTGTCCAAATTGCTGTTTATTATATTGTTTGAACTGCTATATATTTTGTTTATTTTATTCTACTTAATGGATCCATTTTTATATTATTAAAGTTTGATTTTATATTAATAATGTTTGACCATATAATTAATTAGTTGCTTATGACATATTTGGTATCCTCTATTCAGTTGCTTTTAAATAGTTCTAGATTTAGAAATTATATTGTAAATATGACTAATAAATTAATTTATACACAATTTGATTAAAAAATTGTTAATAAAAAAATATTTAATTTATTATAAAATCAATTTAAACAAATTTTGCAAGCATATTTAAATTAATTTTTTTATATTTAAATATTGTAAATATTTATTATATGAATTAAATATTTAAATTTGTGAGAATTAGATAAAATCAAATTTTAATGTATAAAATTGTACAAAATCAAAGTTCTTACATAAAATTACACATTAAACTAAAGTTCAAATGTAGTTTTGAGATTTATCTCTTAAACTTTCGATAAATTATTTATTATATTGTATTGATTTTTTTTAATTCTTTTTAACTTTTTGAGCGTTAAATATAAAGTAGTTCAAAAAATTTTAAAAAGCTTAAAAAATGCATACAAAAATTTTATTTTAATCATTTTTGAAACAATTTAGATTTAATATTATTGATAAAGTGATTTGTCCATTTTAAATTTTTTTTAAAATATTTTTCAACATTTTATATTTTAAAAAATTATTTGTTTGTAAATGCGTTTTAAAATTAAGTACACGTCCATTTAAAATTTTGGGGAAAAAAACTTCAAAATTGTTTGAAAATAATGAATAATGGGAAATAAAAAAAAGTTACATTTCAAGATTTATAGTAAATGTGGAGAGAAAGGGAGTTATTGGGCAAATAATCAAGCCATGATTTCAAAATTCTAAAGCATTTAAAACCTTGGAGGACTAAACTTATAAATTTTAAAAAGAAAACCCTTGAAAATTATGTTAAAAAACATGTAGAGGCAAATGTTCTAATTAATTATGCTGAAATTCCGTAATTTCAAATAAAGATAAAATAAGAGAGGCCTTACAAAAATAATAAGAAAACATGTAGGGACTTATATTGCAATTATCCATTAAGTCCAATTACAAAAGCCAAACTTTCATTCCTTTGATCATTTTCACTTTATTTTTTTTTTTTTTTTTTTTTTTTAAATTTCGTCTTCTTTTCTCTATTTTTGTGGTGAGATCAAACAGATAACCTTTATGCCATAAAAATTATTATAATCAAAATTAATTCCTATAATCAAAATTAATTCCTAAACTATATAAAAAATTCAAAGTTTTTTTTTTATAATTATAATATATATCTGAATGCACTTAAAACTAAAATACATCTATATAATTTATATAAAGTAAGACTCGAATTTAAAATTTCAACTTTATTATTAACTCAATATCTCACTTGATTACTTCTTTAATTTTAAAGTTTTGATGCTAAACTTATTAAGAGTTAATAGTATTAAATTTAAGATTTATTGATTTGTATTTTTCTCTTTTTCACAAAGCTTCAACTTTGTCTCCTTTTTATTTAAGACTACGAATTAAATCACAATTACAATAATAAATAATACAAGTTTAAATATTTATAATTAAAATCCTGATGGGTGGTTTGATTTTAATATTGAGTAAGGATGCAGCCATGGGATTAGTACCCTTATTTTGCATGTAAAATGTAAAATTTCTTAAATAATTATAATACATAATACATAGGTTAAAGATCAAATTTCATAGCTTTCATCAAATTATTTAACTTACATAATACATAACTTACATAATTTTAAAATCAAACTTCATAACTTACATAATTTACATAACTTACATAGTACCTGTATAGATAAACAATTTACCAGTGTAATTTACTGTCAACTTTAAACTTTAACAACTACGAAATGGATAGAACTTGGATGAATTTGTCAAGAGTAAGCAACGACTATCGATATGGAGTAGAAACTTTTCTAAATTTTGCATTTCAAAATGCAAGCAAAGAGAATATGGCTCTTTGCCCGTGTTAGAAGTGTTGCAATATTAATTGGCATTATCGTGAAGTTGTCTACGAATATTTAGTTGTTGATGGCTTTGTTCGGGGGTATAAAAATGGATTTTTCACGGAGAGTGTACATCTAGTGGAGCCTCTTTATCGATGAATCTGGGTTATCCTCATAGTGCTTACAATCAGAATATTAGAGAAGATGACATGGATGGCATGTTGCGGGATGCATTTAATATGTGCGGTGATGGTTTGCAATCATTTCCACCCGACTTGGATGCAACCGATAATTATAATTTTGGTGGAAATACTTTCACCGACAGGGAAAGAAGTGTACCTGATGATCAGCCAAATGAAGAAGCGGCAAAGTTCTACACGTTATTTGGTGAAATGAACGAAGAACTGTATGAGGGATCTAAATTTTCAAAACTATCTTTCTATATTCGTCTTTTTCGTTTAAAATGTTTAGGAGGGTGGACCGGAAACTCTTTAACAATGTTGTTAGAGTTTTTGAGAGAAATGTTCTCGTTTGCGAAAATCTCTCAATCTTCCAAAAACATGAATAAACTGATCAAAGATTTGGGCCTTGGCTACAACAAAATTCGTAGTTGCCCAAATAATTGCATATTGTATTGGGGCGACCGTAAAAACCAACAGTGCTGTTATGTATGTGGTCAATCCCGTTGGTTGAATAGAAATATAGAGGATGGTAACGAGGATGAAAACGATACACAGTCAAGAAAGTAGCCAGTTAAGATTTTGCGGTATTTTTCGCTAATATCAAGGCTTCAAAGGCTTTTAATGTCATCGAAGATAGTCGAGTCAATGAGGTGACACCATGATGGACGAATCGATGATGGATTGTTAAGGCATCCTGCAGATTCTTTAGCTTGGAAATCATTTGACTCCAAATTTTCAAGTTTTACAAGTGATCCTCGGAGTGTGAAGCTGAGGCTAGCATCTGATGGATTTAACCCTTACAAAATCATGAGCACTGCATACAGTACTTAGCTTGTGGTGCTTGTTCCTTACAATTTGTCTTCATGGGTTTGCATGAAACAATCATCCTTTATCTTATTTATGATTATCTATGGAGAGAAAGGGACCGGAAATGATATTAACATTTATTTGCAGCCATTTATTGAAGAGTTAAAACAATTATGGGTTGGTGTTGAGACATACGATGTACTGAGAACAGAGAACTTCAATTTACATGCGGCTTTGATATGGACTATTAATGACTTCCCGGCCTATGTCAATTTATCTGGTTGGAATACCAAGAGACGTTATGCTTGTCCTTGTGCTGCGCAAACATGTTCGCAATGGTTATATAATGGGAAGAAGTTCTCTTACATGGGGCATCGTCGGTGGTTACCGAAAATCATAGATTTAGATTTCAGAGTACTAAGTTTGACGGTATTGAAGAATTCGGAGAAGCTCTTTCGCAGACCGGTGGATCCGAAATATTTTTCATGTTGAAAAATATGAATTTCATTTATGGGAAGATGAATCAACCGGCCAACACGCAAAGAAATAGAAGATCAAGGGATGAATCTGATGATGAATCTGATGATGAATCTGATGATGAATCTGATGAATAAGATGATCCTAATGAGGCGGACGTGTGGAAAAAAAAGAAGTATTTTTTTTGAGTTGCCTTATTGGGAGCATTAGACTTTATGCCATAATCTTTATGTCATGCACATTGAGAAAAATGTCTGCGAAAACATCATTGGGACTATTTTAAATGTTGATCGAAAATCGAAAGACAATCTTTAGAGTGGACTTGATTTAGTCCACATGAGAATTCGGCGTGAGCTTCATCCCCAACCACTTCTGAATATAAAATATCGGTTGTCGCCTGTTATTTTTTCAATGTCAAAGACGGAAAAAGAAGTGTTCTGTATGGTGTTGAATGATATAAAGGTTCCGGATGCGTATGCATCAAATATATCTCGATGTGTGAGTCTTAAAGATCAAAGATTATATGGCTTAAAATCGCATTACTATCACATCTTGATGTAAGATTTACTGCCAGTTGCTATGCGGTGTTGTATGTCGAAAAAGGAGATGTCTTGTGTAATTAAACTGTCCAATATAATGAAAGGCATTTGTGGCAAAATTTTGGATTTTCAAAAACTTGAGACATTACAAGATCGAGTCGCATTGACTTTATGCAATCTGGAGAAGATCTTCTCGCCTTTTTTCTTCACAATTATGGTGCACTTGTTAATTTATCTCCCTCGTGAAGCAATACTTGGTGGACTCGTTTTTTATTGATAGATGTATCCTATTGAAAGGTATTAATTTATTTGTAAATTATTTCTTCATTCAACTAAATGCCTTTAGTTGCAACTTTTGATAATGTTCTATACCGTGTTTAGGTTCCTATCAAAATTGAAGTCTTACTGCCGCAATAAACGTTATCCGGAAGGATCAATTGCCGAAGGCTACTTGGTAGAGGAATTTATGACTTTCTGTTCAAGGTATTTGGAAGATGTTGAAATAATAATGAAAAGACCAAGTAGAAATGTTGGGCTCACAGATATAACTTCGCCGGAACTTACTTATTTCAAAATTTCGGAGAACCAATCGGCAAAGTCGAAATTGCAGAATAAGATGATAGATCGTGGGTTCAAGCACATCGATATGTTCTTTTTCATCACAGTTCAATGGAACCATTACGTAAGTAAGTTGTAGAATTTGATAAATATTCATCAATTATAATTTGTCTGCCTTCTAACAAAGTAAACCTTTTTTTAACATAGTGAGTACAAATACATATTGAGAGCTCGTTCACGATCCTGAAGATTACAAAAACGAGAAATTAATAAGTTGTTCACAGAATCATTTCATGAATGGTTAAGCCAAACGGTATGCAATTGAAGTTTTCATTGATAAGTAATAATGTTTGCTCATAACATTTATAATTACTCAATTTACTTTCGATTTAATAGGTTTGGAGTCGGAATGAAGTAAATGACGAAGTTAAATGGCTTTCACAAGGTCCAAATAGAATAGTGAAAAGATATAGTGCTTTCCTAATCAACGGATTCAGATTTCATACAAAGTATCGCGAGAGGTTGAGAACTCAAAATTGTGGAATTGTTAATTTTTCAATTACAAGTTATGCTAGTGCTAGGGACAATAATCCTGTCGAGGGGAATATGGAGTATTACGGACTTCTTACTAACATAATTGAGTTGTATTATTATAGCAGATGTAAAGTTGTCTTATTTCGAGGAGATTGGGCTGATGTGAATACGGCTCGCGGAATTAAAAACGATCAATATGATTTTACAATGGTGAATTTTTCTCGATTGATTCACACTGGAGAACAATTGATGGACGAGCCGTATGTATTTTCTTCTCAAGTGAAACAAGTTTTTTACTTAAAAGATCCAACTGATGAGGTTGGTACGTTGTACTCCGGAACACCTTTAGAGACTTGTTTGACATGGGCAATGGAAGTAGAGATAATATAGTCGAAAGATCAGAAACTTTGCCTTTTTCAGAACAAAACTTAAATGAAAATATCCTAACGAACCCATTGAAATTGTTGACTAGTACTAGGGATATTTTTATTTAAGTTTTGTTCTGGAAAAGGCAAAGTTTCTGATCTTTCGACTATGTCATCTCTACTTCCATTGCCCATGTCAAACAAGCCTTTAGGGGTGTTTCGGAGTATAACGTACCAACTCTCATCAGTTGGATCTTTTGAGTAAAAAACTTGTTTCACTTAAGAAGAAAATACATACGGCTCGTCCATCAATTGTTTTCCAGTGTGAATCAATCGAGAAAAATTCACCATTGTAAAACCATATTGATCGTTTTTAATTCTGCAAGCCGTATTCACATCAGCCCAATCTCCTCAAAATAAGATAACTTTTCATCTGCCATAATAATCCAACTCAATTTCAATTGGTTCGTCAGGATATTTTCATTTAAGTTTTGTTCTGGAAAAGGTAAAGTTTCTGATCTTTCGACTATGTCATCTTTACTTCCATTGCCCATGTCAAACAAGTCTTTAGGGGTGTTCCGGAGTACAACGTACCAACCTCATAAGTTGGATCTTTTGAGTAAAAAACTTGTTTTACTTGAGAAGAAAATACATAAGGCTCGTCCATCAATTGTTCTCCAATGTGAATCAATCGAGAAAAATTCACCATTGTAAAACCATATTGATCGTTTTTAATTCCGCGAGCCGTATTCACATCAGCCCAATCTCCTTAAAATAAGACAACTTTCCATCTGTCATAATAATCCAATTCAATTATGTCAGAAGTCCGTAATACTCTACATTTCCTTCGTCAGGATTATTGTCCCTAGCACTAGCATAACTTATAATTGAAGAATTAACAACAATTCCACAATTTTGGGTTCTCCTCGATCTCTCGCGATACTTTGTATGAGATCTGAATCCGTTGATGAGGAAGGCACTATATCTTTTCACTATTCTATTTGGACCTTGTGAAAGCCATTTAACTTCGTCATTTACATCATTCCGACTCCAAACCTATTGAATCGAAAGTAAATTGAGTAATTATAAATGTTATGAGCAAACATTATTACTTGTCAATGAAAACTTCAATTGCATACCGTTTGGCTTAACCATTCATGAAATGATTCTGTGAACAACTTATTAATTTTTCGTTTTTGTAATCTTCGGGACCGTGAACGAGCTTTCAATATGTGTTTGTACTCACTATGTTAAAAAAAAGGTTTATTTTGTTAGAAGACAGACAAATTATAATTGATGAATATTTATTAAATTCTAAAACTTACTTGCGTAATGGTTCCATTGAATCGTAATGAAAAAGAAATATCGATGTGCTTGGAGCCACGATCTATCATCTAATTCTACAATTTTGACTTTGCCGATTGGTTCTCCAAAACTTTGAAATAAAGAAGTTACGGCCAAGTTATGATTTGTGAGCCCAACATTTCTACTTGGTCTGTTTATTCTTGTTTCAACATCTTCCAAATACCTTGAACAGAAAGTTATACATTACTCTGCCAAGTAGCCTTCGGCAATTGATCCTTCCGGATAACGTTTATTGCGGTAGTAAGACTTCAATTTGGATAGGAACCTAAACACAGTATAGAACATTATCAAAAGTTGCAACTAAAGGCATTTAGGTGAATGAAGGAATAATTTACAAATAAATTAAGACCTTTCAATGGGATACATCCATCGATAGAAAACGGGTCCACCAAGTATTGCTTCACGATGGAGATGAATTAACAAGTGCACCATAATTGTGAAGAAAGAAGGCGGGAAGATCTTCTCCAGATTGCATAAAGTCAATGCGGCTTGATCTTGTAGTGTCTCAAGTTCTTGAACATCCAAAATTTTGCCACAAATGCCTTTCATTATATTGGACAATTTAATTACACAAAACGTCACCTTTTTCGACATACAACACCGCATAGCAACTGGCAGTAAGTCTTGCATCAAGATGTGATAGTCATGCGATTTTAAGCCATATAGTCTTTAATCTTTAAGACACACATCGAGATATATTTAATGCATACGCATCCGGAACCTTTATATCCTTCAACATCATATAGAACACTTCTTTCTCCATCTTCGACATTGAAAAAATAGCAGGCGGCAACTGATATTTTATATTCGGAAGTGCTTGGGGATGAAGTTCACGCTGAATTCCCATGTGGACTAAATCATGTCCACTTTGAAGATTGTCTTTCGATTTTTCATCGACATTCAAAATAGACTCAATGATGTTCTCGCAGACATTTTTCTCAATGTGCATGGCATAAAGATTATGGCATAAAGTCTAATGCTCCCAATAAGGCAACTCAAAAAAAATACTTCTTTTTTTTCCACACGTCCGCCTCATTTGGATCATCTTATTCATCAGATTCATCATCAGAGTCATCATCAGATTCATCCCTTGATCTTCTATTTCTTTGCGTGTTGGCCGGTTGATTCATCTTCCCATAAATGAAATTCATATCTTTCAACATGAAAAATATTTCGGATCCACCTGTCTGCGAAGGAGCTTCTCCGAATTCTGCAGTACCGTTAAACTTAGTACTCTGAAATCTAAATCTATGATTTTCGGTAACCACCGACGATGCCCCATGTAAGAGAATTTCTTCACATATAACCATTGCGAACATGTTTGCGCAGCACAAGGACAAGCATAATGTCCCTTGGTATTCCAACCAGATAAATTGGTATAGGCCGGGAAGTCATTAATAGTCCACATCAAAGCTGCATGTAAATTGAAATTCTCTTTTCTCAGTATATCGTATGTCTCAACACCAACCCATAATTGTTTTAACTCTTCAATAAGTGGCTGCAAATATATGTTAATATCATTTTCGGGCCCTTTTTCTCCAGGGATAATCATAGATAAGATAAAGGATGATTGTTTCATGTAAACCCATTGAGGCAAATTGTAAGGAACAAGCACCACAAGCCAAGTATTGTACGTAGTGCTCATGATTTTGTAAGGGTTAAATCCATCAGATGCTAGCCCCAGCCTCAAATTCCGAGGATCGCTTGCAAAGCCTGGAAATTTGGAGTTAAATGATTTCCAAGCTAAAGAATCTGCAGGATGCCTTAACAATCCATTATCGGTTTGTCCATCATGGTGCCACGTCATTGACTCGGCTGTCTTCGACGACATGAAAAGTCATGGTATTAGCGGAAAATACCGCAAAATCTTAACTGGCTGCTTTCTTTACTGTGTATCGTTTTCATCATCGTTACCATCCTCTGTATTTCTATTCATCCAACGGGATTGACCGTATACGGGTATGACACAATATGGATACGGCGATACAGTAATTTTTAAAAAATGAGGATACGAGTACCGTAGGATACGACAATAAAAAATATTTTTATTATATATATTTATGTTAAAATACTCAATGTAAATGAAAATATTGATATTTTTCATTAATATATAATCAACTCTTTTCCATTAAGCTGTCTTATCATTATATAAAATATGACAATATTTAACAAGAATTTGGGTCACACATATATTTATTAATTTATAATTAAAATTAATTTTTAATTATTTTAAATCTAATTTATATGGGTCTCACATATTTTTATATTTACTTTAACTATTTTTATATTACTATAATTTATTTTTACTTTCTTACCCATTATAAATTTATAACTATATAAAATAAAACAAAAAAGAAAAGAAAAAAGAGAAAATATTAAAAAACAAGAAAAATATGATTTTGACTCTTATAAAACTCTAATAGAACATTGGAAAACCCAATTTTCTAAATCAGAAGATAGTTATGAAAGAGTTGAATATCTAAAGTTAATAGAAGAAATTTATGAAAAACATAAAGATTTATTTACGAAGTATAATTATCACTATATGTTAAAATATGATACTACAGATAATAGTAATAGTAGTAATTCTGATAATTCAGATGTAGATATTAATATAACTAGCCAAAATTTTGATGAAGAAAACACTTCAACAGAAGAAAATATAGATATTCCAGAACCTATGGATACTGAACAAACAGATTCATACGATTATATAATACCTAAACCTTGGGAAATTGATAAAAAAGATTCTCATGGTAAAAGAAAAATAGACTCAGATCTTCAAACAGCTGATCATATGAGAGCTAGTAATAATAATTATGAAACTGTTGAAAACACAACAAGAATATTAGGTAATAAAATAGAAAATATAGCTACTAATGATATAAAACTGGAAACTCCAGGAGAAACTAGTCAACCTACACCTATACCATATAAGATTGATGATTTAAATAAAAGAAATGTTGCTCAAGGAGGAATATATTTAGATTTAACTAATATTCCTTTATCAGAATTTGAAAAAACAATAGATGATTGGGCACAGTCTATGACTATTGTTGTAAACAACAACAGTACAGTCTGGTCAAAAGAAAAGTTTTTAAATTATTTTGTAGGAACTTTTCAAGGTGATGTTTTACAATTTCTCAGAAGATGAGAAGAATCTGAGAAAGAAAAAGAACAAAAAGGTCAACTTATTAATCAAATATGTTCTCCTAAAGATTTATTAAAAGGATTAACTTTAATTCTAAAAACAGAATTTTGTGGTTATACTAATAAAAAAGACCAGGATAGCTAATCCAGCTATATCTTGTCAAAATTAAAATTATGTGATATTAGATATTTAGAAGAATTTTCTAAAAAATTTCTTCATTAATATCAGAAGTTAAAAAATGATAGTATAGATCATTGGAAAAACCAATATTTTCATAAATTACCACCACCATGGGATGAAATTTGCATAAATAAATATGCTTCTTTCATAATAAAACATAGTAATGATAATAGGATAGATGTAGCAAATATAGATACTATAGGTAATAGAATTAATTTTGCTAAAGAAAGAATTATATTACATTGTTTACAGAGTAAAGCGGTTGTTGCCAAGTGTTGTTGATTTTCCTGTACTGATGAAAGGGATCTTCCCGAAAACATAGTACTAAAATTCCAAATTTGATATGGCTGATAAAATTTTTCTTTTTCAGCTATACCAATAAGGCTATTTATTTCTATATGAATATAGTAGACAAAATCGTCTATATCTATAAAATTTGATAGTCTAGATTTAACTATGGCTGGAAAATCTTTTAATAAATGAAAAGAAAGATTTTGGATTGTTATTTCTTTAACAAATCCCCATTCAATACTGGTTATATCAAATGGTTAATGATTTAGTCGAAATTTGATAGTAGGAAATTTTTCTCCTATATCATTTGTAAAAACATAAGCTTGTAGAAAATATTTTGAAAAAGCTTCTGAAAATTGAGCTTGCTGGTTGCAAATAGCTCGATTTATTTTTGAAATAATATCAGGAGGTAGAATTTGTCTACATTTGTTATATAGACATATTCTAAACATTTTATTAATAATAGGACTGTTTTTCCCGTTATCAATAAAATATTGGAATATATCAAGAAGATTGTTTATCTCCTTAATATCCGTATATTCGATTAAAATTTCATCCCAATCTCGATATAGAATAGATTTTAGTAATAAATCTTCGGATTTATTTTCTTTAGTTGTTTTTTCAACTAAGAATTCCGAAAACTGTGTAAGAGCTTTTCTGAAATTTGCTCTTTGTTCAAAAATATGGGTTTTCCATATTTTATTTATAAAATTGTAATATTCTAATGGTAGCCCTGGATTATAAAAATCTTTTATTTCAGGGAATTCAAGATTTTGTCGTTTTTTCAACAAATCTTCTGTATTTTTTATAATTTCAGAATAGCTTTTTTGATATTCTGAATATGGATTTTGTGAAAATTCAAAATAACTCACCGGGGTTGGTGATTGTGTTCCAAATGGTTGATTTACCATCGGATATGGTACATAATATCCCTGATTAGGATAAAATTGTACTTGTGTAGGTGCAGCAGTAAATCCTTGTTTAGGACTCATTGGTTTTCCCTTATTGGGTTTTTTATGGATAGCTCTCCATCCATCATTTTCTTTTAGAGGTTGTTTACCTCTATCCATAAGGCCTGCTAAGAAAATCAGCAAACATTAGTAAATTTAAATTTATGACTTTCTACTAATGGTATTTCTGTAGAAGTGTTTTCTATAGATAACATAACCAATTTTTTATTAACAGTAAATGGTAAATATTGATTTATAAAATTATTTCCTAATAAAATATCTCCATACATATCAGGTAAACCTAATATTTTTGGAATTATAAATCTAACATTTTTTTATGTAGATTGGTATATTTTTTGCTTTATAATAAATAGTAGTCTTGCTACCATTTATTCCATTAATATTTACTATTTTTCTTACAGGTTTCCAATATTCTTCAGGAAGAACATTCTTTTTACAACTACTGGTTGTAGCACCTGTTTCTAATAAAGCCTGTAAAGAATATTTTTTTATAATCTTTACCATGTAATGTAATTTCAATGTATTTATTGAAATTTGTAATATTTTCTGTTGAATAGTTTATATCTTCCATTCTAGTGTTTCTAGAATTTCTACTAGGTGTAGTAGGAAAAATAGGAATATGAACTGTTTTCATTCCTATTGGTGTAGAAGTACTTATATTATCTTCTTCTTCCTCTGGTTGAGAACTAGAAGGTAATACTAAATTATCATCTGTATTTGTTATAAGATTATTTCTAAAATATAACTTATCTCCAGATGACATATATTCAATAGTACTTACTGGTTTAGAAGTACTAGCATTATTAGTTTTTTCTATCATTCAGTCTTTTGGTATTGATAGATCTTTTAAATGTAATAATTTTGGTTGAATTTCTGTAGTAAACTTATTAGGCTCAAAAAGCTCAATTATTTTGTTATTTATTTCTTTTATTTCAACCTCTGCTGTATTAGTATATTCATTAATAGAAGTCCAGCTTATTGCTAAATCTTCTGCTAAATCAGTAATATCAAAATTTTTTGTCTGAATTCTAAGGCAAAGACATTCTTCTATTAGAGGGTCTGTTATGGAAATAAAGTAATTTGGTTTTACCTTAAATCCTATAACACCTGTGTGTAAATTGGATTGAATTCCTCCAATAAGTGCTTTTATTGGATTTTCAAATCTTTTATCTAATAATGCTGCTAAAATAGGAATATCATGACCTCTCCTAAATAAAGCTCTAATTGTTATCATAATGACTCCTAAATGTATATATCTTATTTGAGGATATTTTTTCCTTATTCGTTTTATTTTTTCTTTATTAAATAATGGGATTTCTATTAATCCTCCTTTAGTATCTTTAGCGACTGTGTTACCGCTAATTTTTTCTATGTGTCTTTGTGACCATATTTTAAATTTAGATATTTTATATATTTCTTCTTTAGAAATATGATTTTTATTAATCTTTTCTATTATATCATCAGAAAAGTCTGTTTCTTCTCCGATTAAATTTCCTAATTTAATATTCTGTTGTTCAGAATTAGGAATTTCTTCTAACTTATTATTAGAATTACTACCTAACATAAAAATATATTCATCAGAATCTGTATCAGACTCTGTTTCTGATAGTAACTCATATATTATTTAAGTAGGATTTGTTTCCTCACTAAAACATATTTCTAAATCTTGTTCTTCAAGATTTTTAATCATTTTTCTAGCATTTTTGCCTTTGTTAGGACAATTTGTTGCTATATGACTTTCTTCATCGCAAATAAAACATTTGCATATTTGTTTTTTAGTATTATTAGAAGTTTTTCTTCTAACAAATTTTTTCTTTTTATTATTACTAATTTTATTACTAGGTTTCCATCTAGCTAATCTGTATTTTTATGCTTTTTATAGGTTTTTGGACTTATAGAGTTACATCTAAACTCCCATTCTCTTTCTAACATCTTTGTACAATATTTATGACTTAATTTATTTTTGACTTGTTTAGCCGCTTTGCTCTGTAAGCAATGTAATATAATTCTTTCTTTAGCAAAATTAATTCTATTACCTATAGTATCTATATTTGCTACATCTATCCTATTATCATTATTATGTTTTATTATGAAAGAAGCATATTTATTTATGCAAATTTCATCCCATGGTGGTGGTAATTTATGTAAATATTGGTTTTTCCAATGATCTATACTATCATTTTTTAATTTCTTGAAGAAATTTTTTAGAAAATTCTTCTAAATATCTAATATCACATAATTTTAATTTTGACAAGATATAGCTGGATTGGCTATCCTGGTCTTTTTTATTAGTATAACCACAAAATTCTGTTTTTAGAATTAAAGTTAATCATTTTAATAAATCTTTAGGAGAACCTATTTGATTAATAAGTTGACCTTTTTGTTCTTTTCCTTTCTCAGATTCTTCTCATCTTCTGAGAAATTGTAAAACATCACCCTGAAAGGTTCCTACAAAATAATTTAAAAACTTTTCTTTTGACCAGACTGTACTGTTGTTGTTTACAACAATAGTCATAGACTGTGCCCAATCATCTATTGTTTTTTCAAATTCTGATAAAGGAATATTAGTTAAATCTAAATATATTCCTCCTTGAGCAACATTTCTTTTATTTAAATCATCAATCTTATACGGTATAGGTGTAGGTTGACTAGTTTCTCCTGGAATTTCTAGTTTTATATCATTAGTAGCTATATTTTCTATTTTATTACCTAATATTCTTCTTGTGTTTTCAACAGTTTCATAATAATTATTACTAGCTCTCATATGATAATCTGTTTGAAGATCTGAGTCTATTTTTCTTTTTCCATGAGAATCTTTTTTATCAATTTCCCATGGTTTCGGTATTATATAGTCATATGGATCTGTTTGTTCAGTATCCATGGGTTCTGGAATATCTATATTTTCTTCTGTTGAAGTGTTTTCTTCATCAGAATTTTGGCTAGTTACATTAATATCTATATCAGAATTATCAGAATTACTACTATTACTATTATCTGTAGTATCATATTTTAACATATAGTGATAATTATACTTTGTAAATAAGTCTTTATGTTTTTCATAAAGTTCTTCTATTAACTTTAGATATTCAACTCTTTCATAATTATCTTCTGTTTTAGAAAATTGGATTTTCCAATGTTCTATTAGAGTTTTATAAGAGTCAAAATCATATTTTTCTTGTTTTTTAACATTTTCTCTTTTTTTTTCTTTTCTTTTTTCTTTATTATTATTATTATTATTAGTTGAAGATTCATCCGAAGACTCATCCTCTTCTGATAAAGCTAAAATAATATTACTATTACCATAATATAAAGGACCTAAATCTAAACCTGATTCTATATTATTATTATTATTAATAACCTGATCTAATTTATTATTAACTTCTGATAATAATTCTTTTGACTTGTTATTCAAATCTAAATCTGTTACTACTCCCATATTATCTACTTTTTCTTCTACTTTACTAACCTTAGTATATAGTTTATTAAAATATATAGATGTCATATCTATTAAAATTGTAACATCTTAAAAATTTGAGTATCAATATGTTGCTTATCTTTGGTGTTAGCTCGAATATGATTTTTTTTATGTGCTAAATATAGTCTTGAAAAGGCTCGGATTTACTTGGAATTAGAATCAATTTTAGTAAAAGAGTACTTTAGTGAAAAGGAATCAGGTAACCTTGGAATTTAAGTTATTTAAGTGATAAAAGTTAGCATAAGATGAGCAAGTGGTAAAGGAGATATGACGCCATGTATGTTTGCTTGAGGGAAGAGGTTCGAATCCCTTGGTATGCATTTTTGTGACTAAAATTTTTGTTTTCTTTTCACTCATCTAGCATGTGTCGGTCAAGCTATATTTTTGGAAGGTTGGACTTTTGGTTTTATGATAAGGTGGCTAATGGATTAAGACAAAAATTGACATAGGAAAAGGAATCAATAGGATAAGGTAGGTAGGGGAACAAGTGGCTTAAATTGAGGAATGTTTTATGGGAAAGTAGAAAGAAATTATGGTATGGAGGAAATATGGGAAAGTGGAAAGAAAAGAAACAAAAAGAAAAGGAGTAAAAAGGGGAATATGTTGGCATTTTCATGGGTGATGTTTTAGAAAGTGTTTTTGGTCAACACTTATCCATTTTTGGAGAAGCAACACATGGCTTGAAGGAGTATTTGGGTAGCCAAATTCTTCATTTGTCATTTGGGAAAACTTTGTGCTTGTTAGGCCAAATTCCTTTTAGCATTACTTTGTGTCATTTTTTTTTCTTGCTCCAAACTTCTCTTCTCTAATCCATACCCCATAACCGAATATTCTTTCTCATTTTTCCTCCATAGCCGAACCCTTCATCTCGTCTTTATCATTTCTTCCCATTCGTGTTGACACTCACCCTTTGATCAATCGAGTTATAGTGGAAGACCGGATTTTAGAATCTCGTAGGGAAGGATCGCGATTGTGGTAAGTGACTCTTGTGAGTGAGTACTTTTGGGCTTTTGGAACCTTTAAGATATCGATGCTAACTTTTGATCGAATTTATTTTAGGGGGCAACGAAGAGTGGTTCTTTAGGGAATCCTAATCAAGGTGTGTAATCCCTTACTTTCCGAATACATGTTTGAAATGGGATGTGTAATCTCATGCCTCTCTAAATGTTTGCATGAAATGTTCTGTGAATCGGTCACAAGATTGAAAAGCCGAAGACCAGCATCTATGGCCACTCGGGCGTACGTATGTTCGAAGTGGTAATCATTTTTGTAACAAAACAGTTTTGGTTAACAGCAGTGACGTGATTTTGAAAAATCACCAAAATAGTAGGAATTGAATTAGGAATTGAAGGATATATGGATTGAAAGATAATCGAGTCTATTTTCTTATAAAAGAAACGGAGCAAGCAAAGGATCAGTATATTTTGAGATTTTTAGATTTTTGTAAGACTGGTTCAGAGTGATTTCGAGATCCCCTGTTCTGACTTTGAAAAATCACTAAATTATAGAAAAATAATTACAGGACATGGTTTATATTATTAGAATCCTTAGTGAGTCTTTTTATTTGGATCAAACGAAATCAGTATTTGGGTTCTGTACAATAAGATATCTGAGATTTTGTGAAGAGAGGTCAGAACTGTCAAACAGTGAAACAAGGGATACTTTGAAGAATAAACTGTACTAATTGGCTAAGCCAAAAATTCTGGAAAAATTACAGTAAGAAGTTATATGAGTCTAGTTTCAGAGAAAATTTACGGACCGAAATTTCGAGTTCCCAACTCGAGTTATAGTCATTTTAGTCAGTACGACGCAGATGGACAGTTTTGATTTTTATGCTCCAAATTAGTCATTAAGCCTAGGTTGCAAAAATTTCCATCATACCCTTGGAGGGTAAATTACCAAATTACCCTTAGTGGGTACGATTACCGAATTATGAAAACGCCCTTATGGGCCAAATTACAAAAATGCCCCTAATGAGCTGAATTACGAATGTCCTTATGGACCGAATTACGAAAAACCCTTAATGGGTCAATTTGATAAATTGCTATATGGGCCCAACTTGATAAATCGATATATAGGGCCAAAATTTGCTAGATCGTTAAATGGGCTAAATTGCTATTTTGACTAACGGGCCAAATTGATAATTTGTAATATGGGCTTTTTGTTGAAATTTACTTTATGAATATATTGTTATGCATTATATATACATGACTGCATGGGTTGGGATAATTGACGAAGAGAAGAAAGGCCTGTTGCCAAAATTTAGTTCGGTGGCTCTGCCACAAATATTATATTTGGCTTAATGCCTGCTATCGGTGTGTTGGCGGGGTGGGTTGACTTGATCCCACAGGTGTTTGGTTGGTACGGGTGGCGTGTAGCGGATGGAAATTAGGTTTGGTTGGGAATTGCATATCACATGCATTTTATATTTTATTTATATAATGCACATTTGTAAATGGGCCCAAGCCCAACTAATTGTTTAAATGGTTTGGCCAAGTGAACACGGTAAGTGGGTTACACACTGAGTTCTAAGTAACTCACCCTTTATTCTTACCCTTCTCAGGTAATGACAATTGATGGAGATTTGGGCCGAGGATGACTTCGTGTGGAGGCCATACTACGAATGATGAGTTATAAAACTTTGGACTTCTTTTAAATATTTTTATTTAAGCACTATTTTAAATTGCGGTGTAATAAGGCCTCTATAGTATTATTTTTATGGATTTTTATTTGTGGATGGTTTTTAATATGTTTTAATTACTTAAATGGGATTGTTAAATTTTATAAATGTTTTCTTAAACTTGCGTATAAAAGGGGGTTTTTCTTAAATATCACCCACTCGTAAAATTTGTGAAAACTCTTTTATAAATTCATTTCAACCAATTATTAGATTTTCAACCTATTATCTCTCTCTAAATCAAATTGTAAACTCTTATGTTTTAAAATCATGGTTTTTTTCAATAAATCTCGATTTTTGATAAACTTCGTCTTCAAAATCGTTTTGAAAAATTTTTCATTAAAGCATTGACGACTGGACGTAAATTTGAATCGCGTGGCATGCCAAGTCTGGTCTTAACGCATAGGCCGGGTTTGGGGTGTTACATTTTGGTGGTATCGAGCTAGTTTCAAAACTCGGCTGTGGTTTAGGTTCAACAACAAATTTTGTTTAAAATTGTTTAAATTAGTATGGCAACCACGAGCATCCGGCACCAAGTCAAGTAAGTATTTGTATATTAAATATTTATTATTGTGATATGACCATAGGAACACTCTAGAACTTCTAGTTTTAGATGTTGAAACGGTATAGATTGAGACTATAGGAAGTGATTGCGAAAACAACTTTACCTCTTATATCTCATAAAATATCGTTAATAAATACTGAAATAGTATACTGATTCATAAAACTTGTGATCAGATTAAACCAAAATACCCAATATGAGTACTAGAGGACGTGGACGTGGACGTGGACGTGGTAGACGTGGCCGTGGTAGACGTGGCCGTGGTAGAGGCCGAGGTGTGGTAGCGTCTGAAGCGTCGGGTCTTATGCCGGAAATGGATGCACCTGTGTCACCTGGGAGTAAGACTGGATCTCATGATCATACGAGAGAGGATAATGCTTTGACTCGAGCAATGTTGCGATTCTTAGAAAGGGTTACTGGGGTTAGAACTGGTCCAGCAATCCGTGGATCAATCTCGGAACGAATTAAATCAAGTGGTGCCGAGGTTTTTAGAGGTGTCTCGGGTGTAGCTCCGAATGTTGCAGAATATTGGCTCGAGGCTGTAGAGCGGATTATGGATGATATGGAGTGCACTGTCGAGCAAAAACTGAGAGGGGCTGTGTCTTTGCTAAGAGACGAGGCGTATCAATGGTGGCTTACGGTTCGAGAAGGCACCGAGGCTGCATTGATTACTTGGGATTTCTTCAAAGCTGCTTCCAAGGAAAGTACGTCGGGACAAGTTATGTAGATGCTCGGAGGAAGGAATTCCTAAATTTGGTTCAAGGAAATAGACGGTGGCAGCTTACGAGGCGGAATTTCTTCGCTTAAGCCGTTATGCTCGCACAATAGTGTCTACTGATCATGAGCGCTGTGTACGCTTTGAAGATGGGCTGAATGATGAGTTGCGGGTACTGATAGCCCACAACAAGTACGAATTTTTGCCTCGCTTGTGGAGAAAGCCAAGATAGCCGAAGAGGCTAAGAATTCAGAACGCCAGAACCGGGAAGAGTTAGAGGCAAGAGGGATATTAGGTACACGGGCTCTGCTAAAAAGGTTCCAGAAGAGGCTCCGAAATGATGAGTCAGCTCAAGCTAGAGCACCTGTAACTACCAATCAGAGTCAAGACTGTGCTGACTGTGGGAAGCGACACCCCGGGGAATGCTGGAGGAAAACTGG